>CM076570.1:520340587-520420831 GCA_034641835.2 Pinus albicaulis
AAACTTGTTCAAAATATCTCCAATGTACTTCTTTTGAGAAAGAAATATAAATTTAGGATGTTGAGTTACTTCAATACCCAGATAGTAATGAACATAACCCAAATCAGTCATTTCAAAACCTTTATTCAATTCTTTCTTTATGGATGCAATATAACTCTCATTGTTCCCTGTCATCAAAATATCATCTACATACACCACAAGATATACAACTGTTTTTCCAACTTTCTTAACAAACAAAGTTGCATCATCAAGATCAAAATGTTTGAAGTCAAGTTTCAGAAGATTCTCATTTGATTTCTCATACCAGGCTCGTGGTGCTTGCTTAAGGCCATACAAGGATTTTATAAGTTTGCATACTTTGTGTTCTTGGCCCTTCACAACAAATCCTTCTGGCTGGGACATAAAAAATTTCTCTTTTAGATCTCCATTCAAAAAGGCGGTTTTTGCATCCATCTGATGGACTTTCCATCCCTTCTAAGTTGCTAGGGTAAATAATGTCCGGATGGTGGCCCATTTTGCTGTGGGGGCAAAAGTTTCTTCATAATCGACCCCTTCTTTCTGTGCAAAACCTTTTGCCACAAGCCTCACTTTGTGCTTGTCAAGTGAGCCATCTGCTTTGTACTTGTTCTTTTAGACCCACTTACAGCCAATTGGTTTGGTTCCCAAAGGAGGATCAACCAACTTCCAAGTGCCATTCTTTATCAAGGCATCATACTCATTTTGCATCGCTTCATTCCATTCAACATGAGAAGTGGCTTCTTTGAAGGAAGTTGGTTCATGATTTGTAGACAAGCTCAATTCACAGTTATAAGAAATATCCATATCAACAGGTGAATCAGAATTATCTACATCACCTTCGTTTTGTCGAGTGGAACTTCTTGTTCCTATCTTTCCAACCTCATCGGGTTGAACCTTTTCTAGTGTCTTTGTCAGCCATTTGGGGGGACCTTTCTGAGATGGCCCAGGCTGCTCATTTGACTGAGTTGGAATTGAATCAAGATTCAATATCTCAGTTCTATCAATCACATCATTTAAGGTGTCATCCGTGGTTGGTTCTTCATGTAGGGGATAGAGTGCTTCGAAAAATGATTCCATAGATTGATTCAGTATAGGAATTCCCCCTTCAAGATGTGGAATCTGATTATCAAATTCTTGAAAATACTTTGCATGTGTGAATCTATCGAGGTGATCAAGTCACTGCTCAACAACATTGTCAGTCTTGGAAGATTCAAGGAATATTACATCTCTTTCTATTACAAACTTCTTATTGACTTCGTCATAGAGACGAAATCCTTTGGAGTTATTGGAATACCCCAAGAAGATACATTTTCGACTTCTAGCACCAAGTTTATTCCTTTGTACCTTGGGTATCAAAGCATAACAGGTGGAACCAAAGACCTTGAAATGCTTTACCGAAGGAATGTGGCCATGCAACATTTCATAAGGAGTTTTGTTTTCGGATTGAATTTGAAGGACACCTATTCTTTATGTATACAACACATAGAACTGCATCAGCCCAAAACATCAATTTTACATTCTTAAAAAACATCATGTAGCGAACCATATTTAAAATTGTCCTATTCATTATTTCAGCTACACCGTTCTGTTGGGGATTATACGGAACAATTGTTTGATGTTTGATCCCATGTTGACAAAGATAATTTTCAAATTAATTTGAAATGTATTCTTTTCCATTATCAGTACGAAAAGAGCCAATATGAGTTTGTGCATCATTTTCAATCCATGCATGAAAACTCTTGAATGTTTGAAAAGCATCAAATTTGTTCTTCAATAAGTAAACCCAACACATTTTGGTGTAATCATCAATAAATGTCATCATATATTTATTTCCATTTGCAGAAGCAACAAGCATAGGGCCACATAAATCTGAATGAATAAGCTCAAGTTTTCTATGTGCTCTGGAATGTGAATCATGAAATGGCTGTTCGCTATGCCTTCCTAGAATACAAGCATCACATTGCTTAAGTTTCCTAGGAATTGTAGACAGTGCATTAACACCATTTTTCTTCAAAAATCAAAGGTTGTCATAGTTTAAGTGTCCAAATCTAGCATGCCATAAAAGACTTGATGGGAATGTACCTTCATCATGATGTGAACTGAATGCAAAGTTTTGTGCATGAGTAGAGGAACCTTGCAACTTCAAGAGTCTTACTTCTTCTATTCCCTCCATGACAAGTGAGCGATCTGATGCTTTTCTGACCTCAACCTTGCCATCAAACATGTGAATGGAGTGTCCTTGCTGGTGGATGTGGACCAAGGACAACAAGTTTCTCCTCAACTCAGGGAGGTATATAACCACATGTAGAAGATGATCTGGAAGACCAGGCAACTTAAGCCTGATTGTGCCAAGCCCTAATGGCTTAAGTTTGGATTTATCTGCGAAGTATACTGCTCCATCAACTTTGTCAGTAAATTCTTCAAAAAAATATTTTCTAAATGTCATGTGACATGTTGCTCTTGAATATAGCAACCAATCATTTATCCAAGAAGTAAATGAAACATCAAACAAGTCTTCAGTTACTCCATTGTTACAATGTGCTACAATGTAATGAGTGGATTCAGGTGCTTTACCTTTGTCTCTGTCATGAGTTTTACATTTTTCTTGATTTCTTTGCTGCTCAATTTTATCCCAAGGCAAGTTACATGTAGATGCACCATGCCAGTCTTATTGCAGCGTATGCAATGAAGATCAGATTTTTCAGTTTGAATTTGTTTGCCCCCCCTTCCTCTTAAATTTCTTCTTCCTCTTCCTCTTCGGCCACCTCTTCGTCCGAAATAATATTGAGCATGAATCTTCTCTCTATGTGCAAAGCATACAACCTCTTCAGAAGACAGAGGGGCTGTCATCTTTCCAAAAGCCTTCTCTCTTTTTGCAAACTTTTTCTCAAGGGAATCAAAGGTGATTTTCACGAGGTTTCCACTTACTTGCAAGGATTCAAGATAATGTGAGTAAGTGGGATACAATGCCTTAACATATGCTATGAGAGGTATATCAACTTCTACACGAGTGTTATTAATGTCATGCATGATAGATCTTACTTCTGAAGCTAAAGAAAGAGGGTTAATGTTATGCATGATTCTTACTTCTGAAGCTAAAGAAAGAGGGTTAATGTTATGCATGATAGATCTTACTTCTGAAGCTAAAGCAAGAGGGTCATCATTTTTCAATTCAAGAATGAAAAACTTAATCATTAATTGAACAATTTCAAGTTTTGAATGTTAGTCATAGAGTTATTTTAATTTGCTCAAGGCTTCATAGGCATTTGAAAATGGTGTAATATGGCGACTCACCTCTTCATTTATGGAAGCTGCAATCAAGGCATAGGCCTTACAGTTCTTGTTTTCCCAAATGAGCTTTGCTGGTGGAAGGTCTCCTTCTCCTTCACAAATTCCTCTCCACAACTCATTAAAAATGAGAGTGTGCTTGATTTCCCGAGACCATTCTAGATAGTTCTCCTTGCCGGAGAGAACAACTCTTACAATAGATATGAGAGATGCATTATTTTGAAGAAAAAAATACTTTGCTGTTACTGTAAAATCTCAATTCTAGTTTAAATTCTACAAATTATTATTATTTTTTTTTGTAAAATTTTTTTGGAGAAAAACAGAGGTATTATCTAAGGGAGATATTTTCTGGAGGAGGTGTTTTCTGGGGAAGGTTTTTACCAGGGGAGGTATTTTCTGGGGGGAGGTGTTTTATGGGGAAGGTGTTTACTAGGGCAGGTGTTTTTTGGGGGAGGTGTTTACCAAGGCAGGGGGAGGAATTTTCTGGGGGAGGCCAAACTATGTAAAAAATTCGGAATAATATAGAGGCCGAATTGTAAAAACATAGAGAGAAAATCTGTGTGAGAGGGGAGGGGGAGGAACAAGCGTGAGCATGAGGGTGAGGGAGTGGGATGGGGAGGGGAGAGGAGGGGGATGGAGGGGGATGGGGAGAGCGACGAGAGGGAGTGGGATGGGGAGAGGAGGGGAGGGGAGTGGGATGGGTAGGGGAGGGGAGGGGAAGGGAATGGGGAGAGCGTGAGGGAGGGCCGAGGGGTGTGAGGTGAGTGGGGTGTAACGGAGGGCTAAGGGGTGTGGGGTGAGTGGGGTGCGAGGGAGGGCGGAGGAGTGTGAGGTGAGGGTCGAAGTGACTGTGAGTGGGACAACGTGAGCGATGTGAGGGAGCGTTGTGAGGGTGGAGCAATGTAAAAATTAAATGTGCAAAGTTGAAATTGCACAGTAAAAATTAAATGTGCAGAGCTGAAATTGCACAGTGGTGTGCAGAGAAACATGAAGCAGAATTTGCCGAAAAAAATGCGGAATTATTCCAGAATTGCAGAATGCAAGGAGCAGTAAAAACAAAATGCCAGGAGAAGTAAAAAAACTGAATGCACAATGACAGTCTGCAAAAAATTCAGAACATGAGGGAGTTACACCAAAGGCAGAAATGCCAAGAATGAGATTGGCTCTGATACCATGTCAGACTAGGAGGTAACTCCACAAAACTGAAGATGAATTATATGCATATTGTGTGTGTACTTATACATGGAGGTGAGGCTATTGGAATTCAATTCCCAATGTCTCTTGGCCTTTCTTATTTACTAAATTACAATAATATATAATTTCACCCAATCCCTTAGGATAAGGTGTCAACAATTCTTATTTTTGGTTAGAAAATGCATATTCATTAATTTCTTATGATGAGGCCCTATATTATTTAGAAAAAAAAAGCCTTTTCCTCTTAAGACATATTTTTTTTTATGTGTTTATGTTCATAATATTTTTTCTTATCTTCAAGTACTTATTTATTGCTACTATTTTCCAAAATTACACGTGGACATATAGAAGAAAAGTGAACTATTATTCTACAATTTCAATAGGATGTTATCTTACCTTTGTGTTTTCTAGATATTCTTCTCATGTATTGCACTTCTTCTACATATGCTTCATTTATGAAATGATCATACGCTTTGAATTCTTTTGTCTTCCTTTTACATGTAGTATGAGATCCATCCAATTCATCCATCTTCATATCCTCCACTTCTTTCATTTCTTCAATATAATCTCCTTCATAGTTTTTTTGCAACTCATCCCGCATTTATTTTTTTGTTCCACAAATCATCACCTTAGAAATATCTACATCTGGTATACCACAAAAAATTGCATTCATGGCTTTTGCATTATGCTCATATGATTTATTTGAAGCTTGATAAGTTTGAAGAGTTTTTGGAGCTTCATAGCCATTTACTATGGATTTTCAAGTGACAGATCCAAGAGTCATTAACTATGACCTCATTCCTTCCTTCTAGAAAGAATAATTTGATCCATTGAAGAATGAATCCATGTTTGTGTAAGATCCATCTTGACTAGCCATTTTTTCCGTTTGAGATCTACCTTCCAATGGTTAGATTTTTTCTAAAGGAATCAACTCTAATACCAATTGTTAGATTATAAATATACTAATATGGGGGTGAATTAGTATAATGACATCTTTTACTTATTTAAACATTCAAAAATCATAAAACATCAATCACATAAATTGAAAAAGTAACACAAGATATACATGGGAACCCTTACGAGATAAATCCACAAAAATTCTTTAATTAATTAATTTCTATAGGAACTGAACTACAACAGGCACCAATCCCCTCATATTTTTAAGCACCAACCTAATCAAGAAACCAATCCCAATTATTTTGTAGGCATCAGCTTATAGGAGAAGCTGATCCCATCATCTTTGTAGGAACCAGCTGCTAGAGACATCAATCTCCACTTCTTTGCTGGCACCAACCTCCAAGAGACACCAATCCCCTCAACCTTATAGCCACCAACCTATTGGAGACACCAATTCTCAATAATTTGATCCATGATTTGATCTTCTCTAGTATACTCTTCTCTTCTTCAATTATTTGTAGTGATCTCATCAACATCATTTTTGCACTTTGTCAATTATTTGTAGCTACCTCATTAGTATCATCTTCACACTTCTTCAATTATTTGCAGCTACCTCGTCAACATTAGTTTTACACCACTTGCTTCACCTTCTCAATGAACAGATCCCTCTCTACTGCTCAAATCCATTTATATTTATTAGATCCATTTTTCACACTACTTATATCTCTTAGTTAAGATGTTCACTCAACACATCTAAACCATGTGCTCTGTCCATGAATCTTGCATTAAAATCTCATGTTTTCATTCAAACACACTGTCTTCTCTTGTCCTTGTACTTATGTTTGTGCACCTCTTGTATCACAATGTCTCTCTATGAATTGTCAATTTATAGATGCTTCCTTCATCCCCAATTCAACTAATTTGGCACTTTTTCCAATTGATCCTAGATTTATGCCACTTACACCACTTATGAGAATATTTTATTATTATTTTAAAGCTCACTTCATTCCAACAACTTTCAAAGTTTTAACCCAGTGATATGTAAGTGGTTTTCTTATTTTCTTAAGTTCCCTTCCATCCAACCTTGAAAACCCAATATTTTGGAACAATTTAACAACCAAATTTGAATTTTACTAGGTGAACACAAAATACTTGATAATTAAAAACCCTTGCAAAATTAATTTCCTTTTGACTTGTTTATGAGAACCTTTGTTGATAGGAGATGTAAAAATTTCTATCTCTTTGGAATCTAAGTTGACACATATTATGCTATCTTGTCTCAAGAATTGTTGATACAACCACAGGCACAAATGGAAGGATTCAAAGCTCTTTCAGGACCTAGGTATCAAGGAAAATAAGATCCTAAAACTAGGAGTTATGACAAATATCTTCACATATCAATTCCCTAGTCTATTGGGAGTTTTCAAACACTTATAAAACATTTCCCCAAGGTTTTGATGATTTGGGGGTTCTAATACCATTAAGTGATATATGTTGTCACTTGGTGACCAGGCCCTATGAGTATGGCCCATACATTATTGGGTGATCGAGAAACATTTTTCAAAACACCAACCCGAGATTTTGTGGCTCTAGGCACCAAAATGAGGCCAAATTTCCCCAATGGATGTTGGCGATTATTTCTTTTCCCATACTTTTCAGATGATGGATCTTAGGTTATTGGATGATTAGATAGAAAATCACCACCTCAGGATTTTTTGGCTCTAGGGATTACTTCGTCTTCCACATCTTTATTCCAACAACAAATCATAGTACAACATGTGGTGAGTTCTAACTAGTCACTCTACAATGTTGGATGCTTGGTGTGCAACATTTGTCACTTGCCTTTACATAACTGGCCATCCAAAAATGCCAAAATGGGATGACATGTGTCCTCCACTTCCATGTCATCTACTCTAATTGGATTCCATGTCACTTCTCTATCACCTATCCAGTTGGCATGCCATCAAGTGTTAAGCCATTGAGTATCATGAAAATCTATGAAATATTGCATACCTAAAGTTCTAGGGCGTGAATAGGATTTTATCCCTTAGGCACTATATATTAGTGCTCTATGAATAGGGTCCAACCATATCGATTAATTAGGAAAAATTTGTGATTTTTCATACCCCATGTTTCATGGACTTGATGGATCTTTTCCCTTAGGCACTATCCCTTAGCACTTTGTGAGTAGAGGCTTGACAAAGGGCCAACCATATCAGGTGATTGAGTAATCTCATGATATTTTTTATAGTGAGACACTTGAAACTTCTAAGGGATCGATGGATGGAACTCCCTATGGAAATTTGACCATCGGTGTTATCAAATACTATGTAAAAATCATGTTTATTATTTAACAATGGAACTATCAGACCTCAACAAACTAGTTCGAGATCACCCTATGCCAATTTTATATTTCCTTAAGTGGTTTGAGGGGATGTTGATGGTGGTTTTGGTAGAGGAGCCCAATTATTTCATCATATTCCATGTGCCCTCAGTGGTTTACTATCCTAATATCATTTTGGACCCCCCTTTTGGTTAAATTTCAAGTATTTGTTGTGATCCCCCCAAAAATGAATAAAAGTTGTTAATCTAATCAAATTTATGCTAGTCCACGATCTATGGATTCGTTGATACAAGCTATTATTTATTTTTTGTCCAAATACTCTCTACTTTATTTCCTTTGATCACACCTTCATGCTACTTGTTGGGCATGATCCAACTTGGTCTAATTTTGAGTCAAAGACTACATTTTGAGAAAGCGGAGCGCGTGTTCCCACAAAGATGAATCTACCGCATGGATGTTTGGGGCTTCGAGGCAGGTCGAAGCCCCTCTTTTTGTAAAGGGTTTGTGTATATTTGTTAATTTTTATCCGCCCATGGTATGTATACCATGGTATTGTATGAATGTAAAGGTTATATAAAACAATTTAATTTCAAGTCAAATTAATCCATGAATTGTTGATGAGAACGAATTATTGAATATCTATCTTTCTGTTTTTTGAGCCAAGGGAAGGCTTCGCAGCTATGTGCGCGGAGGTCTGAAGGGTCTACAACTTTGTGCGCAAACAAATTGCAGCTTTGTGCATAGGTCAAAGAAGTGTATGTATCAAAGAGATTTATTATAATAAAAGAAGAAGAGTTGTGGAAGCATCACCATGTTTATTTGTGTATTTACTTATTATTTTCATTGCAAAGTTCTTTATATGTTTTATGTTTTGTTTTGATGATAAAGGTGCAATGTGCAATAGTATTAATTGATGAATTAAGTATAAATTGTTAAAGTAGATAGATGCATCTGAGTAGGCAGAATAAGAATAAATATAATTTTAGCAGTAAATCCACACTCTGGTATCCTTATGGATGCAAAAACGTGGTTCTAACATCCCCAAATATTGCCTAGGGTGATATTGTGATCTGCATAGCAGGTCGTTGCCGAAAGGGCTGGTAATAGATGGTTTTGTTGGTGCGCAACTAACTCTAAACCTAGGTCAAGACCCCTTTGAGCCAACAAATGGTTTCGTAGCTGGGATCGGGATCTCATTGAGGGATATGTGGATGTGGCATCCGACAAGGAACAAAATACAAGATTAGGCATATCTGAAAGAACATGAGTTCGGAGTTCAAGAAAACAGAAATCCACGACTGTCAACTAAAGCTTGGTTGCAGAGGTATATTTTCACAAAACATCATGAGATTTTTTTCACGACGTTTATGAATGAACTGCATGAATGGTTATCAAGGTTGACTGAGAATAATACTTTTTTTAAGAACAACGAGCCTGCTGCAGGGAACCCTGAATTTTTACAACTTAAGGAGACCGATAACAACATATCAAGAGTTGTTGATTTCTGGATTGACAATATTCTGGGAGGATTTATTACTGAGTTCACAATAGACACATTTGTATCTTACAACGAAGCTGAGTGAATATTTTTCAAGGGTCCACGTGGTAAGTATCTAAATTATTTGAAGTTGTGGATTAAAATTATTTTATGTGAAAATGGCATACTACGAATGCAATTAGATTAATATTTGGGCTTAAGTCTGGAGGCATATATACATGAAGTGGAAAACGATACAGAGTAGATTGCGGAAATTTCATTGAGACTAATTACAGTATGTTATTGAGTGAATCTAAAATTGAAGGATAAATAAGTAACCCCACAACCCCTAGAGGTGCGTCACCGTTAGGAGTTGAGAATAATCAGGGCACCTCTCAGATTCTACATCCCGCTACTCCCATCAGCCCCCATCCCCCTCCCTATACTTTCCCTCCACCTCCACCTCCACCTCCATCCCCCCAAGAAACATGGTCAACGATATCAAGCTACCGATCTTTAGAGGACTCGGATCAGAGGATACTGAACAATTTTGGTTTGTGGCTGAAGTAGCATGGAAAGCAAGACAAATCACCGACGAAAATATAAAGAAGGCACATATTGTCACCATGTTGTAGGAGAGAGCGATGAAATGGTGTATAAATTATTCCATGACAAATCAGGGTGCTTCACTGGATGATATGAAGAAATTACTAACCGCAGAATGTAAGAAGCCAAAGTCACAGTCACAATGTATCACTGAGCTAAAGGAGATTAAGAAACTAGTAAGTGAATCTATTTGGGAATTAGATCAAAGGTTAAAACGGTTAATGGGACAAGTAATATTTAAAATCCCTGAAGAACAATATAATGAGTGGTTTATAGTTGCATTATTTCCACATTTTAGGTTTCCTTTAACACAATGGAAGATATTGACACAGGCCAAAGCTATGGAAATTGAAACGAAGCTATAAGCTTTTTCGGTGGGAGATACTCATTCAAGACTATAAAATATTTAGAACCAACTAGCAACAATGCATTTGGAGCTACAAGATCTGAAGAAGGTAAGGAATTCAGGTCAGCAATTTGATCAGAAGTATGGTGCATAAAGTGTAAGGCAGAAGGCCACTACAAGGATAAATGCTCTGTGTTCACATAATACATCAATAGTGGTGGTCCTAATCCATTAAACCCAGGATCAAGCACATGGTGTGACATATGTAAAATTGTAGGTCGACATCGCACAGAAGAATGCTATTTTTTGCAAAAGTATGTGTAGACCCCGAAACAATTGTTTTGTAACTTCTGTAGCTTGATTGGGCATGATGAGAATAATTGAAACAATTATGATTTGATGATAGAAAAAAGTGTAGGTGCTTATAGAAATTAAGCTGAGGGATGTTGACATGATGATCAAGGTCAACATGCTGGTTGAGAAGGATTCTAAGGATGAGGATGAGGAAAAGGAGGAGACACTGGTTGAGGACGTGGCCAAATCATCTGTTACAACTATGTCGAAGCAGGACACTTCGTGAGGAACTGTCAAAATCCAACCTCCACCTGTAAGTACTGTAAATATTTTTATCACATGATAGAAGAATGTATGGTACTTATGAAAAAGATGCAGGAGAAAAGAAACCAGTAGCCTATGCAGAATTTGTAGATGATGACTGCTGAGCCAAGGGAAGATGACCCATGCATCAACATAGTAAGGAAAGGTTGCACAGTGACAAGAGATGATATAACCGAAGTTAAGAGGTCGATGGAAGGAACATGGGTTAGGAATATTGCAGAAAGAGTCCCCGGGTTCAATATTTAGGCGAAAAAAGAAGCATTCTTGGATATGAAGCGAGGTTTCATGGATCCAGGAGCTTCAAAATCTAGTGCGCAACCACTACAGAAGTTGATACCGAAGAAGGACAATGCTTAAGTAACTACTCAGTTGAAAGAATTTGATTAATCTATATTAAGATCATTTTTGAAAACCTGCATGAAGTTGTTGAGAGATCAAAAGGTTGTTGAAGGAATCTAGGAGTTGATAGACTCCTGAACTGGTAAAGAAGAACCACGAAGTGAGGCATGTCCTGTCAACAAGTTTAATTGACATAAGAAGAGAACATGAAGGGATATGAGACTAAATACGCAGATCGGGGAATATGATATGGATCAGGGGATCCCAGATTTAGGATATTATGCCAATGTGTTGCTTGAGAAAACTTGGGAGCACATGGGGAAGCCGAAGTTGCAATGTTTGCCTATCCAGTTGGGAATGGCCAACTAGCAGAATATCATCCCTATGGGAAGGCTATCTAGCGTTGTAGTATATATTGAGGGAGTGTGCATTGTTGCAGATTTCGAAGTAATTGAGATTGTAGATGACAAAAATCCATATCTGGTGCTGCTTGGATTGGATTGGGCTTTAGATATTGATGCGATAATAAATATGAAAAGGAGACAAATGGTGTTTGAAAAATACGATCTGAGGGTCATTTTTCCTATAGACCCATCAGAAGGAGTGTGCTATACAGAGCCTATCCGAGATGAGTACTGCGACACAAAAATTGAAAATATATACAAGATAACAGCTAAGGAGGAATATTGGATTAATCCCACTGTAGATGGAAGGCTAAGCTGGGAAAAAAACAATTCTTGTATTTCATACTCTAATGAAGAACTGGAAAATTATAAAAATAGGTTGCATGAAGTCTCTACAAGATGGTGTAACAGGATTACAAGATCACTTCATTGCATAACTTCAGAGGTATGTAATTTTCCTTATTATGATGGGATAGGATATGTCAGTGTTTTTCTTGATGAATTTGAAAAATAAGTTCCAGAAGAATAGAGGTTCCAAGCATTGGATGTAGCCATGAGATCTACACCTGCTAGATTGTAGGGTAATCATAAAGAAAATATTGGAAGTTGGAAAGAGTATCACAGACTGATGATGATTATATTTGGACAAGTAAATACCAGAATTGAAGTAAAATATGATGGAAAGGATGATCCCCATGAGCATATGTTTCACTGGACTTCGGTTTGGGGAGAAAATATAAAGCCAGAATGGGTACATGTGTTATTTCACACATTAGACCTGATACCTATGAATTGGTACCTTGAGACAGAGCTGCGACATGGATTGGCGAACGAGACAGATTTGGTTGAAAGGTTTCTCCTAACATTTATTTTTGAAGATGACTATCCATGCATAGATGAAGCCCTTCAGGTAGTCTGAGCAAAGATTTTTAATACTACAACTATGCTAACTTGGACGCAACTCGATTGGACCATGCAGTTGCGGGACACACTAGAATGTTATAATGTGACAGAGGAAGAGGATGACAAGGATTCGTACAATATTGATATCCCTGAGTCAGAAGGACATTGTGAAGTTGCTGGACCAGAGACTGGAATCCTCGACATAACCCAACCCATGAAGATGAAGAAGGTGAATATTAGGTCAGAACAAGAACCAAAGTTTTCATTTATTGGAGATTATTAGGATGAAGACATAGTTAGAAAATTTGCAGAGCTGCTGCATGAGTATCAAGAGCTCTTCCCCACAAATTTTTATGAATTGAAGGGTATAGTCAGAGGCCTAGGAGTTATGCAGATTACTCTGAAACTTGATGCAAAGACAGTAAAGGAAAGACGTTATAATTTGAATCCAAAATACAAGGAAAAACTGAAGGTGGAGTTAGAAAATATGATCAAGGTAGGGATCATCGAAGTGGTCGAAGAATATGAATGGGTAAGTCCTATGGTAGTTTAGGAAAAGAAGGTAAAGGGTGAGATCAAAATATGTGTGGACTCGAGAAAATTGAATGATGCTTGTGTGCATGACCCCTTTCCCACACCATTCACAGATGGGGTATTGGACAACGTAGGAGGACATGAGGCTTATTATTTCATGGATGGTTTTTCAAGTTACCATCAGATCATAATTGCGCTAGAAGATAGACATAAGAAAACTTTTTCAGAGAGTGGGGTTGTTACTAGTACACGGTGATGCCTTTTGGGTTGAAGAATGCACTTGCCATATTTCTAGAGTTGTAGTTGCAACTTTCAAGGAGTATATAAACAAATATTTGGAGGTTTAATTTGATGATTGGACAGTCTTTGGGTTGTTGAAGAATCATGTTTCAAGCTTGAGATTGATGTTCGATACCTGTAGGCAGTATCAAATATCGCTGAATTTGAAGAAGTGCATCTTTTGTGTACCTTTTGGTATACTATTAGGGCATGTTGTTTATAAGCATGGATTGATGGTACACCCCGCGAAGGTTGCTGCTATTGCGAACCTGGAGCCACCTAAGACAGTGAAGAAACTGCGTACAACACTTGGACACACTAGCTACTAGAGGAAGTTTATAAAGGCGTATGCGCAGATAACTGCGTCGATAAAGAAGATACTGAAGAAAGATGATCCTTTTTGCTGGGATGAAGAATGCCAAAAGAGCCTCGACATACTGAAGAAAAAGATGGTGACTGTGCCTATTCTAGTTTTCCCGAACTAGAACAAGGAATTTCATGTACATGTCGATGCCTCTTGCATAGAATTAGGTACAATATTGGCACAACCAGGAGAACGAGAAATTCATCACCCCATCGCTTTTGCAAGCATAAAACTATCCAGGGCAGAGAAGAGCTATTCCATGAAAGAAAGAGAAGGGTTGGATATGGTATATGCATTAAAAAATTTCAAGCATTATTTGTTGGGAGCACACTTCAAGATGTTCACTAATCACTCTGCGCTAAAGTATTTGGGAAATAATCCTGTTTTAGGAGGAAAGATATGTCGATGGTTGTTGTTGTTTCAGGAGTAAAACTTTGAAGTTATAGTCAAGCCATGGAGATTGAATGTTGGACCCGATCATTTATCAAGGATAGAGACATGCAAAGAACTTGCCTTATGCGCAACTGTTCACAATCAAGGTTGCAAATTATCACTTCGCAGATATTATTCAGTTTTTTTACCATAGAGATGGCACTTGCGGAGTACACTACGCAGCAGAAAAAAGAGCTGGTAGTCAAGGCAACTAATTTTTCACTGATTGCAGGACATTTGTACAAAATGGGAACAAATGAAATACTGCACAGATATGTCTCTAAGCATGAAAGGAAGCATATTTTAGTAGAAGCTCATGGAGGAGTTGCAGGAGGACATTATGCAGTGAAGGTCACTGCACAAAATATTTTGAGAGCTGGGTTATGATGGCCCACATTGCATAAGGACGCAAAGGAGTTTTTTCAAGCTTGTGATGCATGTCAAAGAACCAAAAGACCCTCTAGGAGAGATGAAATTCCATTGAATCTGCAGGTGACGTTGCAAGAATTTGATAAGTGGGATATCAAATTTGTCAGACCTATTAATTCACTAGGAAAGAAGACTGGTGCAAGGTATATAATCATTGCAATAGATTATCTGACAAGATGGGTCGAGGTGAAGCCAATAAATGATTGCAGTGTAGACATCGTAACAAAGTTAATATTTGAGTATATTCTGTCTAGATTTGGGTGTCCAAAGATCTTGATGATTGATAGGGGTTCACATTTCTTACATACAACTATTGAGGCGTTGACTGAAGAATTTCAAGTGTACCATCACAAAACTATACCATATCATCCTCAGGCGAATGGGACAATCGAAGCTTTAAATAAGATTATGGAGAATGCACTCACGAAAGTATGCAATGTGAAAAAAAATGACTGGGATCTTCAAATTCCAGCAGTATTATGGGCATACAGGAAATCATGCAAGAAATTGATAGGACATACACCTTTTAGGTTGGTCTATGGACAAGAAATAGTCATGCCTATGGAGAACATTGTGCCTAGTTTGAGAATTGCAGCTTTCATAGACATGGAATACCGTGACATAATGGAGGAAAGGATGGAGCAACTGCTTTCTCTTAAGGAGGATATGTTTATTGCTGGTTATCACTAGCAAGTGCAAAAAGAAAGGTAGAAATCTTGGCATGACCGACACATCGAGCATAAGACATTCAAAGAAGGAGACCTTGTATTTTTGTATGATAGAAAATTCGTGAAGTTCCCAGGAAAGTTCCAAACAGATTGGTTGGGACCATATATCATCAGGCACGTCTTTGAGGGAGGCGTAGTTCATCTCGCGAAGTTGGATGGTCGATTGATGCCAGGATGAGTGAATAGTAGAAGATTGAATATATATAGGAATGACTCTGTCCCTGGAGCCTCGTACTAAAGATTGAAAAAGGGAAAGTCTTAGTGCCACCTACAGTTGAAAGTGGGCATTGGACTATAAAACACTTTTCAGAAAAGGGCTTTGTTGAAGAAAGATTGTTGCATGATAAACATGAGTATGGAAAAGCCCATAAAAGTTGTTCCGAAGAAATATTATTGTGCGATGTTTAGGAGAATGTCGAAGTCCAAAGGAACTGCGATGAGGGAGGAATTGTTGTGACACAAGGGAGGTTCATCAAATTTCACCATAAATATGACCGTTGGAAGGAAAAATTTGATGTGAAAGGGAAGTTTCCGTTAAAAGGAGCGGGGGAAGCACATTTATTGAGCATAACTAGTCAAATATAGCGCCATATCCACATTATATGAGCCAAATCTGAAGAGAATCATGGGGTCTTAAATTCAAATTTGTTATACAAATAGGCTCCCAATCCACATTTTAACACTTTTCTTCCTTAAAATTTGAATTGTGAAATTGCGCCTAAGTGAGAACAAAGTGATTTATTGTATGTTTGTGAAGAGTTGAGAGGAGCTTGCCAGAGAATTGGTAAGAAGGGGACTGGTAGGAACCATGAAAACCACAACACAAAGTGTTACAGGCCCGAGGTCGCCACGCAAGCACCCAACTGTAGAAGAAGCGCAACCAAATAAAAATTAGGTCAAGAGACCAGTTGCTCCCCCTGGAGTGAGACAGTCCCTAAGGAAGAAAATTTCTAAGAAGAAACAAACTAAGCAGTGGCAAGAAAAGATGAAGAAACCCATGGAAATCCAAGAGAGTGATGAATAAATTTAAGTGGAGATTCTAGAAGATATTGCAACAGAAGATGTAGAGCATGTCTCTAGGCTACTGCCATATATACCACCATGGAAGTTGGCTGCTAAACTAATAAAATATATAGATATTGCGAAGTGCGGTGTATTTACACCACTACTGATGGAGGAAGTACCTTTTGAAGGTGAACCATTGGGGAAGGTACCACCTCTAAATATGGAGGACTAGGATTTTAATGATTGAGGCACATATCCCTAATTTGAGCCCAGTAGATACCTGCACCAGGTTCATTACCCAAAGAACGACATCAACATATTGGAGCCACATAGGTGGACTACAAGAATACAACAAACAGGGTTGTTAAACATGATGAACATTCCTCACTTTGGGAGAAGTAATATCAAGACCATTGTGTCCACCAGATACTTTCTTTGGTGCATGATGGATACCTCTGGCTGAGAGATAGGATCCCAATCGATGAGATGCTTATCAAGAGAATAACTGCGATTCCCTACTAGGAAATTACCCCGCTGAGGAGTTCGTAGGAAAGAGTCAGGACAAGGTCATTGCTGAAGAAATGAAGAAAAAGTATGACCTAGTAAAGAAGTTGAGGGGCTATGACATTAGATCCATCAATGAGCCAGCAGTGCACTTTTTCGTGCACATCCTCGCAAGAAAGATAATGCACAAATGTTGTGTGAATCAAGTACCAATACCCGTGGTTTATTGGGCTGCGCAGTGTAGTAAAGGGGTCATTATAATTGGTCTGGATACCTATGAAGAGAATCTCTAGAAGATTTTAACGAAGAAAAAGAGGAAGGGAAGACATTCCATTATGCATGGTTGTTTTTTTTCATCACGTTGATGTCCTAAAAGGAACTCGAGGAGTCATAGTTCCCTACGGTGGAATCAGATGTGTGCAAGGCTATGAGGTACGCCTCACTCTGGTTTACTAAGGAATCAAAGCGCGCAATGGAAAATAAAACTTTTTAGGTAGTAATGGAAATGGATTTGCACAAAATGGTGAGTCAACGTCTCGGGATGTCACCTACGTTGTTTGAATATTATCAGGGAGTTGCAGCCTTCAAAGCTGATTTTCACAGTGTACATAAAGGCGCAAAAGGATCTATATGAAGTATGGTACCCTTTGCCATACTTGGTTACCGAACTTGACATTGTGCAGGTCACAAGGAATTGGCCAATAGACTAGTTGGATCCACCCACTAGAGACACTAAGACATGACATGCACGAACCAACGAAAAAGAGACACAAGCTCAAAAAGGTGCAGAAAAGGAAACATAGAAGGATGGCAAAGAAACGAGAGGCATAGAGCAGGGTGGTCATGATCCTCCAAGCGACAGAGAGAAGGAGGAGTCCCTATTTATTATGAAGAGAACGGTCCCTACAACATCTATGATATCTGTGTAGAATAAGCACAAGGCGAATAGATATACGTGTGCAGAGCCACTAACCCAAACTGAAGAGGACATCGATGAAATTGGTGACAAGGTGTTGCATATCACAGAAGACACATGGAATAGGATTGAAGATTAGTACAAAGAAGTACTATTCGAGGTACAATAAGGAATGCATGAGCTTAAGGTGTTGGCATAGACAAAACCATAGGAACAACCAACCATTCAATCAACACAAGCGAGCCAACAAACATAGCTAGAGTGCCTATTGGAAACAAATTTTAGTGTTCAGATTTTGTAGGTACCCAGAGGAGAAATTCAGTTCGAAGCAAATGAAGATAAGGAATGCGCCAAAGGTGGGGTAAGCATTAGCATGAACCTTGGCGCACTCCCCACCCCAACACTACATGAATTCCATCAATAGATCGTCGAAGAATTGAAGGGGTGAGAACAACACATTTTATAGGCCCACGACGAAGTAAAGAAGGACAACAAAAATAACATGAAGGAAATGGATCGGATAATCAAGGAGAGGGATGAGGAGCGACATCAAAACAAGTAGCTAGAGGATGCCATAAGCAAGACTTGCAGCGAGATTCTAGACGTAAAGGTATACGTAGAGGAAGCCCCAACAGAGAAGGTTGCGAAGCTCGCCCTTGTAATCAATGAGTCAAAGAAAAACATGGAGAAGATGAAGTTTAAATACCAGATGTAGATCACTAAGCTAAAAATGAGGATGCAACCAACCACACCACTAAAGGTACGAGAGTAGAGGGAAGCAGACCTTAAGACCGCCTTGGAAGGTATATCCACCACAATAAAGGATAGTCGAAAGTTGTTAGATGATACAATGGAGATTTATACTTCATTGTACTGAGAGGATCGAAACATTTCGCAGATTGAAAATGAAGTATAGGAAAAATAGAAGGAATTGGAAAAGATCTGGGTCACTGCGAGGACTTTAGCACCTGCGTAGAGGATCGCAAGGATCACTAAAGAATTTTTTTTGCAGAGCCAGATCAATGATCTGCGAAAGAAAGAGAAGATGATCACTGTGAGGACTCAACCATGGCAGGAAGAGGTCATACAAATGTCTCAAAAAATGGACGAGAAGCTTAAAGAGATGTGGCAGAGGCATAAAGACGTGCTTTAGAAGATTGTCGGGCTGACGACTGAGAAGTTATTATAGGAAGTGTTCCAAGAAGAGAAGTAGTTTGCAGCGATGATCCATCCATTGAATACAACCTACATAAGCATTGCAGATAAGGTTTGGGGTGTGCCAACTGAGTGACTTTGGACGAGTCACATGTGAGTGTTGGGGGCTTATTGGGCATGGCCCAACTTGGTCCAATTTTGAGTCAAAGACTCCGCATTTTTAGGAAGTGAAGTGTGCGGTCCAATGAAGATGAATCTACCGCGTGGAGGTTTGGGGCTTCGGGGCAAGTTAAAACCCCTCTTTTTGTAAAGGGTTTGGGTTTATTTGTTAGTTTTTTTTTTCTTATGTTATGTAGACCATGGTATTGTATGAATGTAAAGGCTATATAAAGCAATGTAATTTCAAGTCAAAGTAATCCATGAATTGTTGATGAGCACAAACTATTGAATATCTGTCTTTCTGTTTTTTGGGCCAAGGGAAGGCTCTACAGTTGTGTGCGCGAAGGCCTTGAAGAGTCTACATCTTTGTGTGCAAACCACCTACAACTTTGTGCGCATGTAGAAGAAGTGTATGTATTGAATAGATTTATCATAATAAAAGAAGATTTGTGGAAGCAACGTTGTGTTTATCTGTTTATTTACTTATTATCTACATTGGGAAGTTATTTGTATGTTTTATGTCGTGTTTTCATGAGAAAGGCGTAGTGCACACTAGTATTAATTGATGAATGAAGTATAAAATATTAAAGTAGATAGATGCATTCGCACAGTCCAGAATAATCATAAATAGAAGTTTAGCAGTAAATCCACATTCCAGTATCCCTTTGGATGCAAAAACTTGATTTTGACATCCCCCAATATTGCCTCAGGTGAGACTGCAAGCTGCGCAACAAGTCATTTCTGAAAGGATCGATAATAGAGGGATTTGTTGGTGCACATCTAACTTTGAACCTGGGTCAATACCCTTTTGAGCCAAAACTACTCAACCTCACTTCTCTGCTACTTGAACTTGATCCTTTTCTCTTCACCTCTAGCTTGAGTTTTTCCTTTTTAGCTTTGTCATGTATTGACTTAGGAATAATCATAAATTTGACCTCAATGATAACACATGATGCATGTTTCCCATGGAATTGACATCAATGACAACATATTGTCTAACAATTCCTTTTCATATAAGTACATTATAGTTATTAGGGTTGATACTCTCACTGTTCAAATGGTTATACAGGCCACATAATCTAACAACATTAAAACAAAAATTATAACTAGACCTTCCAAGATAATAAGTTATCTTATTAGAGCAAAAACCAAGATATTTATATATTATATAATGACAAGAACCATTAGCAGTGGGATCCCTATATTGAATTTCTATATTTTGACTCATGCCTTTGTCTGTAAGTCTAATAAAACTAATTCCCTTCTCTTTGTATGCAAGAACCTTCTTGTAAATCTGTTCATTATGCTAAAACCAGGTGGATAAATCTCAGAACACTTGATATCTAGATTTTAATCCTTAAGGAAGTGAGTAATTACATCAAGTGTGCCTTTAGTCCCTATTATAGAAACAAAGGCATGCAAATTCCACCTATCTACTCCTAGTTCTTAGGACCAGTACCTTCATGATATCCACTATGTCAGGTGAGCTTATCCCACATTAACAATGAAGAAAAATGAACTTTATTTTATATACACAAACTTGTCAAGAACTAGTTGACACATTCAACATTGTGGTAGGATGTGGGCTTGTTTGGTGGAATATTTTGGACATTTGCATGGATGTTTGCACTGTGTATAAGTAAAAATGTTGAATAAATACTAAGGGTTTGAATTAGAACATAAATGGAGGTTAGGTGAGGTAGAAATCCTAATTATTTTATTGACATTTTACTTTACACAACTTTAACAATAGAGCTTATTAAATCATTCTGAAAGTTAGCTCCATAGATTCCATAATCACTCATTGAAACTTTCATTTTTTCATGTTATAGGAATAGGAAAATAACTCAAGATAATTGAAGATTTTGTTCTTCTTGGAAAATAATTGTGAAGTTAGGAAAATTAAAAAAAACCATCTTTGGATAAAATAATATATGAATTTGGTTTGACATGATAAGAATGAACTTAGAGAAAAACATAAGTTTGAAAGAAAAAAAAAACATTGGAAGATGACTAAGAAAATAAATAACAGTAGTTTTGGAACATTGACTCATAAAAAATTTACAATGCGAAGAACAAGAATAAATTTTGGAGACTCATCGAATTGGAAGTTTAGGGGCTAACAAGAAATTAGTGAGTTTTGCAAAACAATTGTGAGAAATAAAAAGACTGTTTTGTTTGGCTCCAACTTGGGATAGTTTCCCCCTACAAGAAACTCACAATATGTAAACCATGTGCCTTTTCCCTCTTGCTTCTGAAAATCGATCCTAGTATCTACTCATATTTTATAAATCTGAATGTGTATCGTATAGACATACCTCTAATATGCTTCTTTATTATGTTCTAAAGACCCCACTTTATTAACTTAATTCAACAAACTGTATGCATAAATTGGAAACCAAAATTTTTCTGAAAATTGAATTTTAGATGTTTGACTACAATATTATTTATGTACATGTAACTTCGATACTAATAGGCTCAACCATTCTTGGTCATATAAAAGTAAATTTCTAGTGTAGAGAAAAAACATTTTGTTTCTTATATTATCATGCCTTTCACTTATAGTTACCAAAACAAAAAATAGTATGGGTGATTGAAAATTAATGTGCAATTAAAATCGACACTTATAGTGAAATAAAGATGAAAAAAATACTACACTTGATGATTCAAGGAAAACTACCACATGATCTTCACAAACATGGAAGACCACCATATTTTGATCACCTGTTTGTTGATATAAATGGTTCAACTACTTTTCTTGGATCACTAGAAAGAATCTCCCATCCATTCTACTAAAACGAAGGAATGATATGGTATATTGATTTACTCTTTATAAATTCTCACTGATTCATGTTCCATACGAAAAAACTCAATATCATTAAGAATAAGTGGAAACATGACATCTATCAAATTCATTAAAACCCAAGAAGGCAGTTGTGACCTATAATCAATTTCCTAAGAAGGGGCATCAATATGTTGAATAAAACTTTTACTTTCCCAACCATAATGAGCCATTAAACCTTCTTAACCATTTCCAAATGCATCTATAACATCAATATTTAGTGAAATTTACTCATGAATGTTTGAAAATGTATCTTAATTATTTTTTTCACAACAATCCTTGAAAAGGAGATTCACTAGATACATGGTTTTGAAATAAGAATTAAACAAAGCATGAAAATCCTTCAATGAAGAAATACTTGCGACGTGCAATCTTCTATACCTTTTTCTTACATCTCCCTCTAGAGATATCATAGACATCTTCATGACAATATCCTCATAAAAAAATTCAAGTTAATGGATAAGAAGAATATAAAAAATTTCCAAACGTTGAGTAAGAATTTCTTCATAGTTTACTCTAAGCTTTGGAAGGATGTATTCATATTTCTCTCTATCAGGTAGTGGATTGGGAAAACCATGTACATTTGAAAATCAAAAGAATAATACCTTTAGGCTCATAGTGAAGAAAATGAGTTTCCCATTAGAATACATTGTAGTAACAGCGGAGTAATAAAAATGTGGAGTTGCTAAGTGAGAAACAAGAAACTTTCAGGGGCTAATATTTGTAGGTGGGCTAATTTTCCATTGTTTTTCCGAATTTTTTTTGTCAATTTCCAGTTTTCTTATAAATGTTTCACCCAAATTTTCTAGTATAAAATTATTTTACCTTAAAAATAACCAAAATTTTATAGAGACTATATGAAATCATTTGAAATTTGAATATTTTTACACAAATATTGTCAAACATTTTATGGTTTGCATATTAGGGACTTGTAGGCTTCACCAAGGTTTCCAAACTTTAAGATAATTTTCCATCCTTAAAATTTTCCTTGATGAAAATGCACAGTTGGTTGCCTAAACCTTGTTCACCTTCAAGAAAAACATTTTATCTCTATATAACATCCTAGAGAAATTTTAACTTTCAAATTCACTCCCAAGTAATGCAACCTATTTAATGTTGTTCCTTGAGATGTCCTTCGATATTTAGGAACTATGTCAAAGCATCTACAAACTTCCTGTATGCCTCAAGTTTGATCTTGGTCTAGATGGGATAACCCTCGACTATTAATAGAAATTGGCTACTTATTGAGACTAAGCGATAGCCTAAAATTTTAAGATCACAATGCTAAATTTGAAAGAATATGATAAAAGACCCTTAGGCGCGTGTTATAGCTTAAAATCCAACCCCTAGGGTCTAGGAAAAATAAGAAACCCTTACCAAGTCAAAGGGTCCATTATGCTTAGTGGATACCTCAAAGAAAGTGGTTTTTGAGGCTTCAATGCTCTTATGCAGTGTAAAGTTTGAAATATTAGGCCTATTTGAACAACCTTTGCTAGTGTAATGTGTGAACCAATAGCCTAGTAATGCCCTTTTGCCACAGTGATCGAGAAACAAAGTGAAGCTTCTTATGGATAAGCATTGATTTGGTCATGATTTATCATAACCTATGATATGGTCAATAATGTTTCTAGGTTCAATGTGTCCAATATCAAGAGAAAACTATATAAGTTCTCCACAAGGGCCAGGAGGAGAAAGAGGTAACTTATGTCGAAATGTTATCAAAATTCTCTTGTAATAATATTTGTATTTATAAGCCTTGATTCAAGTGAGTGTAGGTGAGAGAGATATCCAAATGAAGGCTACATCTACTTTAGCAATGTACATTCTCCAATGAAATTAATTCAAAGTGAAGAAACTTTACCTAATGTATTTTCTTTGTGTAATTTCATTATATATTGCATGTTGGATTTTTGTTGTGCACTAATATTGTGATTTCAAGGAAGTAGTGGGTTTATCTCTCTCTTGTTTGCAGGTTTCAAGAAAGGAGTAGGTGCCAATATCTCTAGAAGATATTCTTTCAAGCTAGATGGATCAACAGAGGCAAGGATTTCTTGATAGATCCAATAACTTCCATTACACTTCTTTGCCAATTATTATGTGCATTATTTAATTGTTTCTAATTTAATAATTTCACTTTACACACACACACACACACACACCTAGGTGGACTTTGGAAAAATTATACTGGGTTAAAAGTAGCTTATTACTGTAAGCCATATTTTTTTGTAACAAAAATGGTGACTCCACTGGGAGATCCTAGTGAGAAATTTTTTATATATTTTTCTACTTCCTTTTTCTAGGCATTTTCTAGTTCAATTTTCATTTACAATAGTCCTTCAGTCATTCCTTAACTTAAATCCAAAACCTAGAAGTTAAAATTATTTTAGTGTGAGTTATTCCCCTTTATTTTATGCCCATGGTTGTACATTTGAAAATCAAAAGAATAATGCCTTTAGGCTCATAGTGCAGAAAATGAGTTCCCCATTAGAATATATTGTAGTAATAGTGGAGTAATAAAAATGTGGAGTTGCTAAGTGAGAAACAAGAAAATTTTAGGGGCTAATATTTGTAGGTGGGCTAATTTTCCATGGTTTTTCCGATTTTTTTTTTGTCAATTTCAAGTTTTTCTATAAATGTTTCACCCAAATTTTCTAGCATAAAATTATTTTACCTTAAAAATAACCAAAATTTTATAGAGACTATACGAAATCATTTGAAATTTGAATATTTTTACACAAATATTGTCAAACATTTTATGGTTTGCATATTCGGGACTTGTAGGCATCACCAAGGTTTCTAAACTTTAAGATAATTTTCCATCCTTAAAATTTTCCTTGATGAAAATGCACAGTTGGTTGTCTAAACCTTTTTCACCTTCAAGAAAATCATTTTATCTCTATATAACATCCTAGGGAAATTTTAACTTTCAAATTCACTCCCAAGTAATGGAACCTATTTAATGTTGTTCCTTGAGATGTCCTTGGATATTTAGGAACTATGTCAAAGCATCTAAAAAATTCCTGTATGCCTCAAGTTAGATCTTGGGCTAGATGGGATAACCCTCGACTATTAATAGAAATCGGCTACTTGTTGAGACTAAGCGACAACCTAAAATTTTAAGATCACAGTGCTAAATTTGAAAGAATAGGATAAAAGACCCTTAGGCGTGTGTTATAGCTTAAACTCCAACCCCTAGTGTCTAGGAAAAATAAGAAACCCTTACCAAGTCAAAGGGTCCATTATGCTTAGTGGATACCTCAAAGAAAGTGGTTTTTGAGGGTTCAATGCTCTTATGCAGTGTAAAGTTTGAAATATTTGGCCTATTTGAACAAACTTTGCTAGTGTAATGTGTGAACCAATAGCCTAGTAATGCCCTTTTGCCACAGTGATTGAGAAACAAAGTGAAGTTTCTTATGGATAAGCATTGATTTGGTCATGATTTATCATAACCTATGAAATGGTCAATAATGTTTCTAGGTTCAATGTGTCCAATATCAAGAGAAAACTATATAAGTTCTCCACAAGGGCCAGGAGGAGAAAGAGGTAAATTATGTCGAAATGTTATCAAAATTATCTTGTAATAATATTTGTATTTATAAGCCTTGATTCAAGTGAGTGTAGGTGAGAGAGATATCCAAATGAAGGCTACATCTACTTTAGCTATGTACATTCTCCAATGAAATTAATTCAAAGTGAAGAAACTTTACCTAATGTATTTTCTTTGTGTAATTTCATTATATATTGCATGTTGGATTTTTGTTGTGCACTAATATCGTGATTTAAAGGAAGTAGTGGGTTTCTCTCTCTCTTGTTTGCAGGTTTTAAGAAAGGAGTAGGTGCCAATATCTCTAGAAGATATTCTTTCAAGCTATATGGATCAACAGAGACAAGGATTTCTTGATAGATCCAATAACTTCCATTACACTTATTTGCCAATTATTATGTGCATTATTTAATTGTTTCTAATTTAATAATTTCACTTTACACACACACACACACACCAAGGTAGACTTTGGAAAAATTATACTGGGTTAAAAGTAGCTTATTACTGTAAGCCATATTTTCTTGTAACAAAAATGGTGACTCCACTGGGAGATCCCAGTGAGAAAATTTTTATATATTTTTCTACTTCCTTTTTCTAGGCATTTTCTAGTTCAATTTTCATTTACAATAGTCCTTCAGTCATTACTTAACTTAAATCCAAAACCTAGAAGTTAAAATTATTTTAGTGTAGTTTTTTCCCTTTATTTTATGCCCATGGTTGTACATTTGAAAATCAAAAGAATAATACCTTTAGGCTCACAGTGAAGAAAATGAGTTCCCCATTAGAATACATTGTAGTAACAGTGGAGTAATAAAAATGTGGAGTTGCTAAGTGATAAAAAAGAAAATTTTAGGGGCTAATATTTGTAGGCGGGCTAATTTTCCATGGTTTTTCCGATTTTTTTTTTTGTAAATTTTCAGTTTTTCTATAAACGTTTCACCCAAATTTTCTAGTATAAAATTATTTTACCTTAAAAATAACCAAAATTTAATAGAGAATATATGAAATCATTTGAAATTTGAATATTTTTACACAAATATTGTCAAACATTTTATGGTTTGCATATTAGGGACTTGTAGGCTTCACCAAGGTTTCTAAACTTTAAGATAATTTTCCATCCTTAAAAATTTTCCTTGATGAAAATGCATAGTTGGTTGTCTAAACCTTGTTCACCTTCAAGAAAAACATTTTATCTCTATATAACATCCTAGGGAAATTTTAACTTTCAAATTCACTCCCAAGTAATGGAACCTATTTAATGTTGTTCCTTGAGATGTCCTTGGATATTTAGGAACTATGTCAAAGCATCTACAAAATTATTGTATGCCTCAATTTTGATCTTGGGATAGATGGGATAACCCTCAACTATTAATAGAAATTGGCTACTTGTTGAGACTAAGCGACAGCCTAAAATTTTAAGATCACAGTGCTAAATTTGAAAGAATAGGATAAAAGTCCCTTAGGCGTGTGTTATAGCTTAAAATCCAACCCCTAGGGTCTAGGAAAAATAAGAAACCATTACCAAGTCAAAGGGTCCATTATGCTTAGTGGATACCTCAAAGAAAGTGGATTTTGAGGCTTCAATGCTCTTATGAAGTGTAAAGTTTGAAATATTAGGCCGATTTGAACAACCTTTGCTAGTGTAATGTGTGAACCAATAGCCTAGTAATGCCCTTTTGCGACAGTGATCGAGAAACAAAGTGAAGCTTCTTATGGATAAGCATTGATTTGGTCATGATTTATCATAACATATGATATGGTCAATAATGTTTCTAGGTTCAATGTGTCCAATATCAAGAGAAAACTATATAAGTTCTCCATAAGGGCCAGGAGGAGAAAGAGGTAACTTATGTCGAAATGTTATCAAAATTCTCTTGTAATAATATTTGTATTTATAAGCCTTGATTCAAGTGAGTGTAGGTGAGAGAGATATCCAAATGAAGGCTACATCTACTTTAGCTATGTACATTCTCCAATGAAATTAATTCAAAGTGAAGAAACTTTACCTAATGTATTTTCTTTGTGTATTTTCATTATATATTGCATGTTGGATTTTTTTTGTGCACTAATATTGTGATTTCAAGGAAGCAGTGGGTTTCTCTCTCTCTTGTTTGCAGGTTTCAAGCTCTCTCTTGTTTGCAGGTTTCATTTACAATAGTCCTTCAGTCATTCCTTAACTTAAATGCAAAACCTAGAAGTTAAAATTATTTTAGTGTGAGTTCTTCCCCTTTATTTTATGCCCATGGTTGTACATTTGAAAATCAAAAGAATAATACCTTTAGGCTCATAGTGAAGAAAATGAGTTCTCCATTAGAATACATTGTAGTAACAGTGGAGTAATAAAAATGTGGAGTTGCTAAGTGAGAAACAAGAAAATTTTAGGGGCTAATATTTGTAGGCGGGCTAGTTTTCCATGGATTTTCTGAATTTTTTTTTGTCAATTTCCAGTTTTTCTATAAATGTTTCACCCAAATTTTCTAGTATAGATTTAGTTTACCTTAAAAATAACCAAAATTTTATAGAGAATATATCAAATCATTTGAAATTTGAATATTTTTACACAAATATTGTCAAACATTTTATGGTTTGCATATTAGGGACTTGTAGGCTTCACCAAGGTTTCTAAACTTTAAGATAATTTTCCATCCTTAAAATTTTCCTTGATGAAAATGCACAGTTGGTTGTCTAAACCTTGTTCACCTTCAAGAAAAACATTTTATCTCTATATAACATCCTAGGGAAATTTTAACTTTCAAATTCACTCCCAAGTAATGGAACCTATTTAATGTTGTTCCTTGAGATGTCCTTGGATATTTAGGAACTATGTCAAAGAATATACAAACTTCTTGTATGCCTCAAGTTTGATCTTGGGCTAGATGGGATAACCCTCAAATATTAATAGAAATTGGCTACTTGTTGAGACTAAGCGACAGCCTAAAATTTTAAGATCACAGTGCTAAAGTTGAAAGAATAGGATAAAAGACCCTTAGGCGTGTGTTATAGCTTAAAATCCAACCCCTAGGGTCTAGGAAAAATAAGAAACCCTTACCAAGTCAAAGGGTCCATTATGCTTAGTGGATACCTCAAAGAAAGTGGTTTTTGAGGCTTCAATGCTCTTATGCAGTGTAAAGTTTGAAATATTAGGCCTATTTGAACAACCTTTGCTAGTGTAATGTTTGAACCAATAGCCTAGTAATGCCCTTTTGCGACAGTGATCGAGAAACAAAGTGAAGTTTCTTATGGCTAAGCATTGATTTGGTCATGATTTATCATAACCTATGATATGGTCAATAATGTTTTTAGGTTCAATGTGTCTAATATCAAGAGAAAACTATATAAGTTCTCCACAAGGGCCAGGAGGAGAAAGCGGTAACTTATGTCGAAATGTTATCAAAATTCTCTTGTAATAATATTTGTATTTATAAGCCTTGATTCAAGTGAGTGTAGGTGAGAGAGATATCCAAATGAAGGCTACATATACTTTAGCTATGTACATTCTCCAATGAAATTAATTCAAAGTGAAGAAACTTTACCTAATGTATTTTCTTTGTGTAATTTCATTATATATTGCATGTTGGATTTTTGTTGTGCACTAATATTGTGATTTCAAGGAAGTAGTGGGTTTCTCTCTCTCTTGTTTGTAGGTTTCAAGAAAGGAGTAGGTGCCAATATCTCTAGAAGATATTCTTTCAAGCTAGATGGATCAACAGAGACAAGGATTTCTTGATAGATCCAATAACTTCCATTACACTTCTTTGCCAATTATTATGTGCATTATTTAATTGTTTCTAATTTAATAATTTCACTTTACACACACACACACACCTAGGTAGACTTTGGAAAAATTATACTGGGTTAAAAGTAGCTTATTACTGTAAGCCATATTTTCTTGTAACAAAAATGGTGACTCCACTGGGAGATCCCAGTGCAATTTTTTATAGATATTTTGCTACTTCTTTTTCTAGGGATTTTCTAGTTCAATTTTCATTTACAATAGTCCTTGAGTAATTCCTTAACTTAAATCCAAAACCTAGAAGTTAAAATTATTTTAGTGTGAGTTTTTCCCCTTTATTTTATGCCCATGGTTGTACATTTGAAAATCAAAAGAATAATACCTTTAGGCTCATAGTGAAGAAAATGAGTTCGCAATTAGAATACATTGTAGTAACAGTGGAGTAATAAAAATGTGGAGTTGCTAAGTGAGAAACAAGAAAATTTTAGGGGCTAATATTTGTAGGTGGGCTAATTTTCCATGGTTTTTCCGAATTTTTTTTTGTCAATTTCCAGTTTTTCTATAAATGTTTCACCCAAATTTTCTAGTATAAAATTATTTTACCTTAAAAATAACCAAAATTTTATAGAGACTATATGAAATCATTTGAAATTTGATTATTTTTACACAAATATTGTCAAAAATTTTATGGTTTGCATATTAGGGACTTGTAGGCTTCACCAAGGTTTCTAAACTTTAAGATAATTTTCCATCCTTAAAATTTTCCTTGATGAAAATGCACAGTTGGTTGTCTAAACCTTGTTCACCTTCAAGAAAAACATTTTTTCTCTATATAACATCCTAGGGAAATTTTAACTTTCAAATTCACTCCCAAGTAATGGAACCTATTTAATGTTGTTCCTTGAGATGTCCTTGGATATTTATGAACTATGTCAAAGCATCTACAAACTTCCTGTATGCCTCAAGTTTGATCTTGGGCTAGATGGGATAACCCTCGACTATTAATAAAAATTGGCTACTTGTTGAGACTAAGCGACAACCTAAAATTTTAAGATCATAGTGCTAAATTTGAAAGAATAGGATAAAAGACTCTAAGGCGTGTGTTATAGCTTAAAATCCAACCCCTAGGGTCTAGGAAAAATAAGAAACCCTTACCAAGTCAAAGGGTCCATTATGCTTAGTGGATACCTCAAAGAAAGTGGTTTTTGAGGCTTCAATTCTCTTATGCAGTGTAAAGTTTTTAATATTAGGCCTATTTGAACAACCTTTGCTAGTGTAATGTGTGAACCAATAGCCTAGTAATGCCCTTTTTCCACAGTGATCGAGAAACAAAGTGAAATTTCTTATGGATAAGCATTGATTTGGTCATGATTTATCATAACCTATGATATGGTCAATAATGTTTCTAGGTTCAATGTGTCCAATATCAAGAGAAAACTATATAAGTTCTCCACAAGGGCCAGGAGGAGAAAGAGGTAACTTATGTCGAAATGTTATCAAAATTCTCTTGTAATAATATTTGTATTTGTAAGCCTTGATTCAAGTGAGTGTAGGTGAGAGAGATATCCAAATGAAGGCTACATCTACTTTAGCTATGTACATTCTCCAATGAAATTAATTCAAAGTGAAGAAACTTTACCTAATGTATTTTCTTTGTGTCATTTCATTATATATTGCATGTTGGATTTTTGTTGTGCAGTAATATTGTGATTTCAAGGAAGTAGTGGGTTTATCTCTCTTGTTTGCAGGTTTCAAGAAAGGAGTAGGTGCCAATATCTCTAGAAGATATTCTTTCAATCTAGATGGATCAACAGAGACAAGGATTTCTTGATAGATCCAATACCTTCCATTATACTTCTTTGCCAATTATTATGTGCATTATTTAATTGTTTCTAATTTAATAATTTCACTTTACACACACACACACACACACACACCTAGGTAGACTTTGGAAAAATTATATTGTGTTAAAAGTAGCTTATTAATGTAAGCCATATTTTCTTGTAACAAAAATGGTGACTCCACTGGGAGATCCCAGTGAGAAATTTTTTATATCTTTTGCTACTTCCTTTTTCTAGGTGTTTTCTAGTTCAATTTTCATTTACAATAGTCCTTCAGTCATTCCTTAACTTAAATCCAAAACCTAGAAGGTAAAATTATTTTAGTGTGAGTTTTTCCCCTTTATTTTATGCCCATGGTTGTACATTTGAAAATCAAAAGAATAATACCTTTAGGCTCATAGTGAAGAAAATGAGTTCCCCATTAGAATACATTGCAGTAATAGTGGAGTAATAAAAATGTGGAGTTGCTAAGTGAGAAACAAGAAAATTTTAGGGGCTAATATTTGTAGGTGGGCTAATTTTCCATGGTTTTTCCAATTTTTGTTTTGTCAATTTCCAGTTTTTCTATAAATGTTTCACCCAAATTTTCTAGTATAAAATTATTTTACCTTAAAAATAGCCAAAATTTTATAGAGACTATATGAAATCATTTGAAATTTGAATATTTTTACACAAATATTGTCAAACATTTTATGGTTTGCATATTAGGGACTTGTAGGCTTCACCAAGGTTTCTAAACTTTAAGATAATTTTCCATCCTTAAAATTTTCCTTGATGAAAATTCACATTTGGTTGTCTAAACCTTGTTCACCTTCAAGAAAAACATTTTATCTCTATATAACATCCTAGGGAAATTTTAACTTTCAAATTCACTCCCAAGTAATGGAACCTATTTAATGTTGTTCCTTGATATGTCCTTGGATATTTAGGAACTATGTCAAAGCATCTACAAACTTCCTGTATCCCTCAAGTTTGATCTTGGGCTAGATGGGATAACCCTCGACTATTAATAGAAATTGGCTACTTGTTGAAACTAAGCGACAGCCTAAAATTTTAAGATCACAATGCTAAATTTGAAAGAATAGGATAAAAGACCCTTAGGCGTGTGTTATAGCTTAAAATCCAACCCCCAGGGTCTAGGAAAAATAAGAAACCCTTACCAAGTCAAAGGGTCCATTATGCTTAGTGGATACCTCAAAGAAAGTGGTTTTTGAGGCTTTAATGCTCTTATGCAGTGTAAAGTTTGAAATATTAGGCCTATTTGAACAACCTTTGCTAGTGTAATGTGTGAACCAATAGCCTAGTAATGCCCTTTTGCCACAGTGATCGAGAAACAAAGTGAAGTTTCTTATGGATAAGCATTGATTTGGTCATGATTTATCATAACCTATGATATGGTCAATAATGTTTCTACATTCAATGTGCCCAATATCAAGAGAAAACTATATAAGTTCTCCACAAGGGCCAGGAGGAGAAAGAGGTAACTTATGTCGAAATGTTATCAAAATTCTCTTGTAATAATATTTGTATTTATAAGCCTTGATTCAAGTGAGTGTAGGTGAGAGAGATATCCAAATGAAGGCTACATATACTTTAGCTATGTACATTCTCCAGTGAAATTAATTCAAAGTGAAGAAACTTTACCTAATGTATTTTCTTTGTGTAATTTCATTATATATTGCATGTTGGATTTTTGTTGTGCACTAATATTGTGATTTCAAGGAAGTAGTGGGTTTCTCTCTCTCTTGTTTGCAGGTTTCAAGAAAGGAGTAGGTGCCAATATCTCTAGAAGATATTCTTTCAAGCTAGATGGATCAACAGAGACAAGGATTTCTTGATAGATCCAATAACTTCCATTACACTTCTTTGCCAATTATTATGTGCATTATTTCATGGTTTCTAATTTAATAATTTCACTTTACACACACACACACACACACACCTAGGTAGACTTTGGAAAAATTATACTCGGTTAAAAGTAGCTTATTACTGTAAGCCATATTTTCTTGTAACAAAAATGGTGACTCCACTGGGAGATCCCAGTGAGAAATTTTTTATAACTTTTGCTACTTCCTTTTCCTAGGAATTTTCTAGTTAAATTTTCATTTACAATAGTCCTTCAGTCATTCCTTAACTTAAATCCAAAACCTAGAAGTTAAAATTATTTTAGTGTGAGTTTTTCCCCTTTATTTTATGCCCATGGTTGTAACCAAGGAATTAAAGACCCTTTGTTTTGATAGTTACCTTACAACAAAGTGTCGGTAGACCCTCTATTTCAAAATTTCATCACAGTCAAAGAATTGAAGGCCTATTTTTGAATACTATGGGGGGTTACACACAAAAATTCTCTTGGTTTGTTTTCTTCTTTGTAAGCCCAATTAGAATTTTATTTGGATCTTTAGTTGTTTAATGTGATTATTGCTTATTTTTTCCAAATTTGTGTACAATCTTTTAAGTTTGATAATCTTATTAGGGTTTCAACTTGTCTCTTGGGTTTTGATTCGTATTAGGAATATTGGTGTCGAGACACCTCTGTGGAATAATTATACTAATAGCACAACATTTTTTGTCAGCGTGTATGTTTGTTGTTTGTTGAATTTATTTTCATATCTTAGATCATACTTGCTTGTAATGTTAGGTTTTTGGATTTTGAGTATATTTCTTTGCTTGTTTCATTATGCTTCTTTTGTTTTACATTAACAATAGGGTTTTTATTTTTATTATGGATCTTAGTATCTAATGAGAGATAATTAGGATTGTGTGCATGGTTGCATATAAAAGGAAAAAGATCTCTTCCTTGCTTTAGGTAGAATACATTGAAACCAAAATTTTGCATTTTCATCTACTTGCATGATTTATTTTTATCATTTGAGTGATAACATCACAAAAATTTCATCCATAACACCTTTGAATTTAACAAACAACCTTATAAATTAACTCATTAATAAAATTAGCTGGAGATTTATTTTATTCTTTAGTAGAAAACACACATAGATTGGCTAGGATATTGGAATAAGAGTGAAAGGTAAACATTCCAAGATCATAAAACACAGATAGAATTCTGGGATAGGGAGCATAAATACACTTTGTGGCATGCATATGGGAAGCCCTTCTCACACAAGGGCCAAGCGCTAGGCTACATCAGGATTGGAAAGGTGATCTACATGATTATATTATGTTTTGGTGGTGATTATATTTGGGATTTGCACATATTTGGGGGGCCTCTTTAGGGAGGCTTCAGGATCTATTCCCCACCCTTGTCTATAGTTATAGATTATGGATATTCCCTTAGGAAGTGATGTTTTTAGTTGTATCCTTAGTGGTTATTATTAGGTAACTATCACAAATTACTGTGGGTAGGATGTCCTTGTTGTACACGGGGAATATTTTAGCCAAACTCACTCAGTTCTCTTGAAGGGTGATCCACTATTGATATTTAAGTGATGAGAACTTAGGCCTGGGCATACAAGTCATTAAGAATGTCAATGTTATAATTGTCCCAACCATTTCCACAACGTTAACCTAAGCATTGATTAACCGAACACCAACAACAAGAGGATCCCTTTGACTTTGGTTTTCTTGGTTTGTTTCCTTAGGATTTTTATAGTGTGTGTTATTTCTCTATTGTATCTAGTGGCCTTAATATTTATCCTTTTTCACACTTGTATCACCTTCAGTTGCCACTATGGAAAATTTTCATTTGCATCGTGCTCGTAGACTTGTTGACCCTAGCTCTACTAAGTAGTTCCACCTCCCTATAGGTGTATACTAGGCACATACTTGTCTCAAGTTACTTTGGGTGATACTTAGAGGTCTAAACCATCTGCTCACCAAGAGGTTTACCGAAGTCTACCACCTTAACACCATACCTCTGCACCCATAAAATCAGTTGGGGTTTTTTACTTGTCTTGATATTTGCATAGCCCTTTCCTTGATATTTTCATGGATAATGCTACTACCTCTATGCCGAAACTTGTTGTGTCCACTCTTATACTGACTAATAGTATTCCACATGTCATATCTACATCTATCCCTATGACCACAAGTATTTTCCTTACCACATCCCTTGATAATTTGTTCTCCTTATTCTGGTAGAATAATCATGGAATTTATTTCTCTCCACTTACCTAATCCATGGATTCCTCCACATTAGTGACCATCTCATATCCATTCACATTGATAAGAGGTCCTAGTTTAGTCATGTTTAGTATTCCTATGTCCAATGTTGGAGGGTCCAAATTCTCCTTCTCATCTGGTTCCTCAAGCCCCACAATGGGCGTCAGTATCTCAGTAGGGGGTACAACTATACCTAACAATGGATTTCCTTATGGTTGGAATCCTTTCACTACATCCATGTAATAATCTAGCATATTTTAGGGTACATTCATTTCTAGTGGGTCCTTGAATCCTTTTGGAATTCAATCATTAAGGGGGTCTGCATTCCAAGTGTTAGGAACCAAGAAAATATTGAGATGGGGGATGAATTAGTATTGTAGTATTTTTAAAAAAATTCTTTCACTTGCAATGAAACTAGGACACTAAGAAATACTTTAGAAATTAATTCATATGTGTATGAAAAGAATCAACATAAATAGCACAAATAGTACACATATATTCTTCAAAATTGATTCAAATTACTTCCCAAGGAAATCTATTACTTGTTATAAAGTTCTTTGGCTACAACGAGAACGAAACAACTATTCCTGATTTATCAGCTACAACTAAATGGAGCCATAACCCCTAATTTTATCATATTTTACTAAAAGGAGATTCATCCCCTAGAACTTTACCAACAACTACTGGAATGAGATAAAACCTCTAAATTGAAAACTACAACTTTCTTGACCTCAATGATTCATCTTTCATCTCTTTTCAGACTCAAATCATGAAGCCATTCCCTTTTAGAAAAAAATCAATTTGTCACTTCAAACTCTCACTAAAACCACCATTATTAACACCTTTAACAATATTTTATTATTGAACACACCAACATCTTCACCAATACACTTTCTCACACAATTGCTCTTTTTATCACCCACACTCAATAATTTTCTCAATAGTTTTTGCTTATAAAAAAATTGGACTGATATCTTTAGAATTAAAACTCTAGCTCTCTTGAACTTGGAAACTTGCATGGATCTTGTATTTTTTCCTTTTTATTTCTCTTGTTAAGTCTTATATATGTGCACTTCAGGTTAAAAAACTCTCCTTACATGTTTCTGTTGGAAAAAATGAGCTTAACTTCCCAAATTTTCTATTCTAGAGTTTGTTTCGAGATTTAGCATAGGTTCATCTATATTTAAATAACTCCAAATTTGGTGAGACTTCCAATTCTGTGTCTTAACATACTGTGCTCCAAAATACACTACCACTGATATATTCATGCATATTTTAGCTATTTTAGTGGCATGTTGTTATATATTTGTCATAACACCAACTTAATATGTTGTCAACTCGTTCCATGCAAAAACACTACCAAAGATATATATATATATATATATATATATATATATATATATATATATATATATATATATATATATACGTGCGCCAAAGTGCTTCCATATATAGCTGCTGACTCATTCCATTTCACCTGAAGGACTTAATTAAAAATGTTTCCAAATATGTGCTATAATATTTGCTAGCCCTTTTTGCTTCATTCAAGCATGAACATGATTTATTTATAAAACAATTGCATACTAGTCCTTTTGCTGGGCTTGAGCGGAAATACTACATAAAACCTCTACTTGGTGATCTTTTGTTCTATAATCCCAAGGGCTAATCTAACACTACAAACAAATTGTTCCTTTGATCAAAATTCTGCAAAAAAAAAACAAGTCTTCTCGACCCCTTTTCCCCAGCATTATTTCATAAACACCTCAAGGGCCTTTGGATTGGGATGAGTTGTCATGTGGGTTCGCTTGTTTTTACATATGCTCCAATCAAATGCATGAATTGCATGATTATCATTGAAAATTTACACATTTGTCACCTATCATTCATCCAGTTTTTCCTCCTTGTGCTAACTTATAAACCTTCTGAGATTGATCCTACTAGATGATATCATGCTTACATCATCTTTGCCATGTGGCTCCTATAGAGTCTGACACATGTTACCTAGATTTAGCCCACTAAGGTACTTGAAACGACTAAATCTACATGCCACGTGTCCCCCTATATGCCATGTTGACATCTGTCATAAATAAAATAATGTAAATAGTGATTAATTAGTTAATTAGTAATTAGGTTGAAAGGCCATGTCTGATAAGACATGACCTTTTATGAAGAGGCACCTGCATAGGTATATAAGAAGGCCTCATTTGTAACATTCAATCATCTCATCTCATTAATCATACTATCTAATACAATATTTGTATCCTCATGGATATCTTTGTATTCCAAGTCTTTTGGAGTATTTAGTTTGAGAAGGAACTTTGTTCGCTTCATTTGGTATCAGAGCAGTTCGAGCCTTTGGCCGCTTAAGCGCTGCACGGATCCACGCTCTCCGATGCAGGTCTTTGACCATAAAAATCGTCAACATTGTTGTCGTCGTGACTGAAGCATTCGCTAAAATTTTTGGAGTTTCTCCATTCCTGAGTTTGTCAGAGGACTTTGGCCATGATAAAAAATTGAAAAAAAAAGGAAGAAGTATATATATATATATATATATATATATATATATATATATATATATATATATATATATATATATATATATATATATATATATATATATATATTAATAAAAAAAATGAAAGAGAGAAGGAAAGTTAACATAAAGGGGGGAAAAAATTAAAAAGAAAAAGAAAATAGTTCCAAAAGAAAAAGAAAAGAAAAGAAAAAAAGAGATATATATAAAGAAGTACATATACGTACATACCAAGACAATTTAAAAATAAAAAGGAAAAAGAAAGAAGGAAGAGTAGATAAGATTATTTTGATTATTATTTAAGTGGTTTACAAGCTCGTGGTTTTAGAAGCCCATGGTAATTGCCCATGGTATTTGCAAGGTAAAACAAGAACAAAAGGAATAAAAAACGTCTATGTGAGTGGTAAGTTTACTTTTATGTGGAGAAAATTAACCTAGTCAATTACACATAAGTGGACATATATCTTATAGGCAAATATAGGTGAATATCCATGTTTCACTAGGGTTGTAACTTTTCAAAACAAAAAACAAAAAGAGTTAAAAGAAAAATCAATTGTTAAAAAAAATAAAAATTATAAATAAAAATAAATAAATAAAACTAGAATTTACTTAGTCAAAGAACTCATCACTAAAGGAAGACTATATTGAAGGTTATATAAAGGAATTAATTTTCAAAAAAACGAAAGGAAAAATATTATTAAGAATTTCTTAAAATATTAAGGAATGATTATTAAAGTTAGGAAGGGTTACCTTAAAAAAAAAAAGCCCTAAAAACTCAATTCAACCGACAAAATGGAATCAATCATTGATGAAAAGGAAATTGAATCTAATTTGGAAAGGAAAGAAGGAAGATTTCTTGAAAATTATAGTATGTTTGTCTATGCGCTAATTAGAATCAAAGGGTCACTTGTGAGAAAGGAAGTTCTCATATCTATCGATCTTAATCAAAAGGATAATTATGTTAGTACTGAATGTGCTAACCAATTAGTGATCCCTGAATCAAATATAATTGAAACAAGTTCAATTAACACAAATGAAAAACAATACGACATAATGAATCTACACCTAAGTATGGGGGAGTATTCCTTGGTCTCACCGTTAAAACCTTATTTTGTAACAATAGTGATATAATTCTAGGTTCGCTTTGGATGGAATCACTATGGTCATTCATCCTTAATACAAAAAATAAGTTTTTAACATTCTCCTACAAAAAGAAGAAAATAATGCTACAGAACATTAACTTAAAGGTAAATTCAGTGACACTTGAAGACATTCAAGAAATTTCAAAAGTAATTTCTCAAGAAGGTAAAAAGGTGATATAAAATATGCAGAAGAAAATTGAAAAAATAACCACTAACAAGAATGAAGAAGTTGCTCGCCTTAAGGACCACAACGAAAAATTGCTAACGCAAATTAAGAAACTGAAGAAGGATAAGAAGTCGTTGGAAAGCAAGGTGCAACAACTTGTCGAAAAAATGAACATTGATCTAGTAAATGTCTCAACTAAAGAAGATGACAAGCAAGTTGCAGAAGAAACAAACTTAGATGCCGGATGAACGAGGAACATTCTACGTGAAGATTCTATAACCATCTCCATAACATCCTCACCAGGCGAAAATCAAAGAGGTCAAACCAAAACATTTCCCTATCAACATCCAAATCATGGGAGTAGACAACTCAACCAAGCTATGTATTCAGAACCGAAATAGGTTGATATTCTGAAGAATACTAACTAATCATCACAAGTTTCCAGTCATCATAAGATTCCATAAAATATTGATTTAGGATGGTCCGATCCATTCTCAGTGCGACAGTTTTGTTTGTCACTTAGAGGATCATATTGTTGGAAATGTTGTCATTGGTGGCAAAGGAAGTGGCACAGAAGGAGCATATGAACATCAACAAGGCAAAGAAAGAAGCATGGAGCAGCATTACACAAGAAGCAGAGAGGAAGCAAAGAAGATAAGGAATTAAGGCAACAAACAATGCAGAGAAAGAGTAGGAGAAAAGGCCATCGAATAGAAAAGAATAAGTGAATGGTAATATGTGATAAGTAATAAATCCATTGAAGTAATTAATGGTTGCAGAGATATGATGAATATAGCCAAGATTACAATTACAATGGACCATAGTACAGTGATCAGCTTGCGGAATCAAGAACTTGAGTGTGCAGCGGAACTGTGACAGGATAGAACTCTGAACATGCAATGGAAGGTTGATATAGTATATATATCATAGCAGATTTGAAGAAAGAGTGATATTGTGTTGTGTCAAGGTCAGAAGGCAGCAACCGGTGTAAATAATGTATGTTAAAAGATTCAAACGAAATTGTGAACAAAGTGTTAAACCTAGCAATGGAACTGTAATAAAAGGCAAAACCTTAAAGCGCAACTTAATTATAATAATACAGTGAAAAGGCGACGGAACCCTGCGTGGAAGAGCGGAACCATGACCAAGTGAATAGTGAAGGTGGTTTACGGTTTTCATCGCACCACCTATGCGGAGTGAGCGGTATTTGAGGAGTTGGGAGCGATTCCATAAATCACTCGACACGTGGCAAGGAGGACCCACAGAAAACCGCTTGTCACTGTGCGCCATCACGCATTATAGTTCGACCCAGGATGCCCAGCGATATCGTTGAGCGCCGTTGATCTGGGAAGGGGTCATCGGACGATCATCATTTGTTGAAGGTGCACGAAGATTAACACAGGTACGACGGGCCATCGCACATTAACGTTCGGCATCAGAGGTCGAGCGATATGCATATACGCCGTTGATTTGAAATCTTGCTAATCTAACGGTGATCGGACGCTGGACTTGCGCGAAATTTACTTATGGTACCATGCGCGTATTTGATTGGCTATTGACTATATTTGTGGGCTCGGGGTCAAAGGTTTATCATATTGTTTGAAAGCATTAAAATGCGAAAGGTTAACCTTGATCCTAAAGTTAAGTTCAAAAGTATTAAATTAATTATTTAATTACCAAGATCAATAGAACTGTGAGAGTTATGGAGACCCCGTTGGATCATCTATTTTGACCCCGTCCAGGAATACCATTAGCAAGTGAATGGTTTTGACCCAAGGTTTTAATAAAGGAAAAAAATATATAAGGTGATGAGAATCATGAAGAATTGTGTGCATGCACAAGGGTTGATAATAAACGAATCTCTTTTAGAGATATCTGTATGAATAAACTCTGATATATCTGAATCTATGGTGCACCTGTGAATATGATGATTGATCAAGATCTCTAGATCAGATAATGATTAATTCCTGGTTTAATCGACTAACGAAATCATGAAGAACGTATGCATGAGTAAGGGCTGTGAGTGAATACTTCACTCTGAAGTATATTTGTATGGAATGGGTAACAGATTGCTGAGAGATCTGAATTAAGGATGCACCTCTGAAGAAAATAAATAAATCTGGTGGCCTGCAAGGTATGTTGTGTGGAAGTGGATGAAACGTGGTCCGCAGTTGATCTGAGGGTTGAAGCCTTCAGTGAGGGGGTTGTAGCTCCCTTCCAGTGGTGGCTGGTAAACGAGAGAAGGTTGTAGCCTTCTGCAGGTGGGTGCCTGCGTGCTGGTATAAGTCTGCGCCAACATAAAATTGTAAGAAATTTTCTGTATAATAAATATTAAAGACTGAGATAACAGCAGTGGTGGTTTTCTCCCGAATTGAGTTTCCACCTTAAATCCTGGTGTTCATATGTGTTGCTTATGTTTGATGGTTTGTTTAGTTATTTCTGTTCATACTTACTGCTTATCTGATGAATAAATGATGCAATGATCTAAGTAAAGACATAATAAGATCTCTGGACATACAAGGTGGATGCAGTAATGTAACATATGGTTTTAAGAGAAATAAATAGTAAAAATTGTCAGTCATCTCTAAATACTGATTCACCCCCCCTCTCAGTTTTTTTCCCAACAATTGGTACCTGAGGAGGTCCTTCTGAAAAAGCTTAGTCGCTAGAAGGAAGATCAAGCAAGATGAGCAATCAAGATGGAACAACATCTATCAGGCCTCCGCTCTTTAACGGAAACAATTTAATCCTCTGGAAAACAAGGATGAGATCCTATCTTCAGTCTCTGGGAGCAGAGGTATGGGCAATTGTTGAAGGAGGATATCAATATCCAGCTGCAGTACCAACAGATCCGATGGAAAGAAAGAATTATGAAACAAATGCAAAAGCGGTCAATGATCTATTGGGAAGTCTAACTGAATCAGAATTTTTCAAAGTCATGCAACTTAATACAACAAAGGCAATATGGGACAAAATCATTCTAAGTTATGAAGTTGATGCAAAGGTAAAAAGTGCTAAACTCCAAACTCTCAGAATTCAATATGAGAATCTAAAAATGGATAATGAGGAGAGAATTGCCAATTTATTTTTATGTCTTGATGACATTGTAAATTGTATGAGAAATCTGGGAGAAACAATAACCGAATCTACTTTGGTTGAGAAATTCTTAAGATCACTAATGACAAAATTTGAGTCAAAAGTTTCTGCTCTTGAAGAAAAGCAGGATCTTCAAAATATTACTATGGTGCAACTTGATGTCATACTAACTGCATATGAAATGAGAAGAGGAGGACCATCTGAAGTCAAAGAAGCAATCTTTAGAACTTCTACAAAAGGGAAGGAAGTACAAAAAACAGAAGGATCAGGATATATCTCAGAAGAAGATGAGATAAACTTTGTAAAGAAACTTCAACTTGGCACAGGACGGTTCAGAGGTAAGTTTCCTTTCAAATGTTTTGATTGTGGAAGAGTTGGTCATTATGCTGCTAAGTGTCCTTATAAAGAAACACATAAAAAGGGGAAGGAAGTAGCAAGAAGGAATAATAATCGTTTTAGTACTAGAAAGAGTTACTATACTCATGAAGACAGTGATGGGTTATCTGATAGTGAGGAAGAATGTGAACAAGATCTTAGACTTCTCATGGCATTTGAAAAAGAATCTAGAGAAGAAAAGGATACTTTTGTGGATGCTCTAGAAGACAGTGATTTTATTGATGAAAACAATAAACTCAAAATTTGCTTAGAAGAGAGTAAAATAACCATAGAAACTCTGAAAAATCAGCTTGAAGAAAAAGAGAAACATAATGAGAAATTAGAGTGTGAAGTAGTAAGTCTAAGAAAAGAACTCGAGAAAGTAAAGACTTTGAATCTTAGATTTGCTAAAGGATCTGAAACCTTAGATGAGATTATCAAGGTACAACGTTCTCCTCTTATAAAGACAGGTCTTGGATATATCGGAGAATCTTCTCAGGCTTCAGCATCAAATTATCTAAAAGCAGTTATAGCTGGTTCACAACATGTTGCCACTCAGCAAGGGAATAAAGAATCTTCACAGGTAAAGCATGATCATCTCAATTCAAATAACACTAATAGGAATGTATTTCAAAGAAACACCAATCAACAAGTAAATTCATATAGAAGATTTTATGATCGCAGAAATTTCTTCTTCAATGGACAATGTTTCTCATGTCACAATTTTGGTCATAAAGCTGTTCAATGTGTTGCATATAAAACCATCATGACAAGAGAAGCAAGAAAGAAAAGGATTGATATTGAAACAAAGAAGAATATTTATAACAACTTTTCTCCTCTTCAAAATGAAGTTGAATGTGCTTATTGCAATAACTTTGGCCATGAAGAATCTGAATGCAGGAGCAAAGTTCAGCCAAAAGAACATGTTCCTTCAAGCTCCAAAGTATGGAAAAAGAAGGAATTACAAGTTGAAAATTGTGGCATAGAGTTATTTGCAGAAGATGAAGAAAACCAATGGTACATTGATAGTGGATGCTCAAGACACATGACAGGTGACAAAAACAAACTTCTAGCATATAGTGCTTTAGAAAAATAAAAGAATGTTACATTTGGAAATGATACTCCTGTGGTTATTAAGGGAAAAGGGTCTGTTTTTCTAAAATAAAAGGTGAAAGCTAATGAAGTTATGTATGTGGATGGATTAAAGCATAACCTGTTAAGTGTAAGTCAAATGTGTGATCAAGGAACTGAAGTTGTATTTAGTTCAAAAGAATGTGTGGTACGTGATCTTGATACAGGTAAAGCAATTATAGAAGGAAAAAGAACTCAAAGCAACCTGTATGTATTGAAGAACTGCAAATAACAATGTTACTTGAGTAAATCTTCAGAAAATTGGTTATCAAATAGAAGGTTGGGGCATCTGAGCTTCTCTCAAATAAAAAAATCAAGCAGACTTAAAGCTGTTCGTGATCTTCCCAATATTACTCTACCTGAAAATATCATATGCAAATCTTGCCAATTTGGTAAGCAAACCAGAGTAAAATTTAATGCCAAGGAAGGATCATCAAGTAAGCCTCTTGAACTCATTCATACTGAAATATGTGGACCTATGAGGAAAAAGTCACCACGTGGTGAAGAATACTATATCTTATTTATTGATGATTTCTCTAGAATGTGTTGGATTGGGTTGATTAAACACAAAGATGAAGCATTTGAGAAATTTCAGATCTTCAAAGCACTCGTTGAAAATGAATTAGATCTAAAAATCAAGTGTCTTAGATCTGATCGAGGAGGAGAATATACATCAGATGAATTCCTTGAATTTTGTGAACAACATGGCATAAAAAGACAGTTTTCTGTATCTGGCACTCCACAACAGAATGGCGTAGCAGAAAGAATGAACATAATAGTTCAACAAATGGCTAGAGCTATGCTTGATGATTCCGGAACACCTGACACATTTTGGGGAGAAGCAGCACATACAACAGTAAATATTCTTAACAAGGCACATGTTCATGTAAATAGTGATAAAACTCCATATGAACTCTGGTATGGTAATTCTCCCACTATAAAGAATTTTAGAATTTTTGGAAGCAAATGTTTTATCAAAAATAATTATGAAAAACTTGGCAAGTTTGAACCCAGAGCAGATGAATGAATATTTCTTGGTTACTCCTCTAGGAGTAGGGCATATAAATGTTACAATAAAAGACTTCAGAAGATTGTTGAATGTATAGATTTCGTTATTGATGAGTCTCCAGGAGCTCCAAAAGAATAAAAACAAACAACAAATGAAGACGATGATGATGACATATATCCTTCTACATCAAATAGTAATAATACAAACAGTGAACCTAGTGAAGAACATGAAGATGATTTGTCTAAAAAGGCTCCATCCAGATATGTTCAAAAGAATCATCCAGAATCTCAAATTTTGGGAGAAAAGGGATCAGGTGTACAAACAAGAAGGACTCTTGTGGGATCTTCTAGCAATCTGGCATTTCTATCCACTATTGAACCTCACAATGTCAGTCAAGCTAGCAAAGATGAAAGTTGGATTCAAGCCATGAATGAAGAGCTGATCAAATTGAAAAGAATCACACTTGGGAATTAGTACCAAGACCTTATGACAAAGATGTCATTGGAACTAAATGGATATTCAAAAACAAGTTAAATGAGAATGGGGATGTTATAAGAAATAAAGCTAGACTTGTTTGCAAGGGATATGCTCAACAAGAAGGTATAGAATTTGAATAAACCTTTGCTCCTGTAGCCAGACTTGAAGCCATAAGAATGTTTCTTGCTTTTTCAAGCTTCCAACAAATCAAAGTTTATCAAATGGATGTTAAATCTGCTTTTCTCAATGGTGATCTAGAAGAAGAAGTTTATATAGAACAACTAGAATGATTCATTTTGGGAAATGATGAAAAACTTGTTTTTAGAATTAAAAAGGCTCTATATGGTCTCAAACAAGCTCCAAGGGCATGATACTACCGTCTTGACAAATATATTCATCAATAAGGATTTTCAAAAGGGTCTGCTGATAGCAACTTATACACAAAAACTGAAAATGACAAACTATTGATTGTGGTTGTATATGTTGATGATATCATTTTTGGAAGTAATGAAGATTCTATGAGTTAGAAATTTTATTCTGATATGCAGCAAGAATTTGAAATGTATTTGCTTGGGGAACTAACATTCTTTCTTGGCTTGCAAGTGCAACAAGCAACAGATGGCATATTCTTATCACAAGCAAAATACCTCAAGCAAATCCTGAAGAAGTATGGCATGGAATATTGCAAACCTGTAAGTACACCAATGATAACTGGATGTAATCTCAGTTCTAATGATGATTCCCCCACGGTGAATCAACCAGAATATAGATCTATGATAGGAAGTCTACTTTAGCTCACTGGGACAAGACCAGACATCATGCATGCAGTTGGGATTGTTGGAAGATTCCAAGCTAATACAAAAGAGTCTCATCTTTAGGCTGTGAAAAGAATATTCAAATATCTACAAGGAATTCAAGAATTTGGACTATGGTATCCAAAGAATGCCGATCTTACTCGTCATGCATACACTGATGCAGATTGGGCTGGAAGTGTTGATGATCGGAAAAGCACTAGTGGTGGTGCATTCTATATGGGGCCCTGGTTAGTATCTTGGTTTAGCAAGAAGCAAAGCTCTATTGCCTTATCTACAGCAGAAGCAGAATATGTGGCTGCCGCATCATGTTGCACTCAACTTCTCTGGATGATGCAAACCTTACAAGACTTTCAAATCAAATTTTCACCTCCTATCTCCATTATGTGTGACAATGCAAGTGCCATAAGTATCTCAAAGAATCCTGTTATGCATTCCAAGACCAAGAAAATTCCCATCAAATATCACTTCTTATGTGAACAAGTGCTTGAACAAAAGGTGAAATTGGAATATGTTCCCTCCAAAGAACAAGTTGTTGATATATTTACCAAACCTCTACCCAGGGAAGCGTTCGAATATCTCAGACAGAAACTGGGAGTAGTCTCTGCCATGCAGAGGATCAGGTCTACTTAAATACAGAAGATTAAATTGGTTGTGAGGTGCTGTTAGGCATCTCTGATTGCACAAGCTAACGGGGAGCATTGGTCATATGAAAAGGATGCATTGTTGGTCATATTATGTTTGAAGATGCAACATGATCTCAAGGGGAGCATGGTATTGTCGGTTCAAAGGATCTTGATCAACTCTTTGCCATTGATGTCAAAGGGGGAGGAAAAGCCACAAAGGGCGTCTATAAGACAATCAGAGGAAGAGTATTTCCATCAATGCCAGAGGGGGAGATTGTTGGAAATGTTGTCATTGATGGAAAAGGAAGTGGCACAGAAGGAGCATCTGAACAGCAACAAGGCAAAGAAAGAAGCAAGGAGCAGCATTACACAAGAAGCAGAGATAGTAACAAAGAGACCAGTAGAAAGAGCAAAGAAGCAGAGAGGAAGCAAGGCAGATAAGGAATTAAGGCAACAGACAATGCAGAGACAGAGTAGGAGAAAAAGGCCATCGAATAGAAAAGAATAAGTGAATGGTAATATGTGATAAGTAAGAAATCCATTGAAGGAATTAATGGTTGTAGAGATATGATGAATATAGCGAAGATTACAATTACAATGGACCATAGTACAGTGATAAGCTTGCGGAATCAAGAACTTGAGTGTGCAGCGGAACTGTGACAGGATAGAACTCTGAACATGCAATGGAAGGTTGATATAGTATATATATCATAGCAGATTTGAAGACAGAGTGATATTGTGTTGTGTCGAGGTTAGAAGGCAGCAACCGGTGTAAAGAATGTATGTTAAAAGACTGAAACAAAATTGTGAACAAAGCATTAAACCTAGCAATGGAACTGTAATAAAAGGAAAAACCTTAAAGTGCAACTTAATTATAATAATACAGTGAAAAGGTGACAGAACCCTGCGTGGAAGAGCGGAACCATGACCAAGTGAATAGTGAAGGTGGTTTACGGTTTTCATCGCACAACCTATGCGGAGTGAGCGGTATTTGAGGAGTTGAGAGTGATTCCATAAATCACTCGACACGTGGCAAGGAGGACCCACGGAAAACTGCTTGTCACTGTGCGCCATCGCGTGTTATAGTTCGACCTAGGATGCCCAACGTTATCATTGAGTGTCGTTGATCTGGGAAGGGGTCATCGGACGGTAATCATTTGTTGAAGGTGTGCAAAGATTAACACAGGTACGACGGGCCATCGCACATTAACTTTCGGCATCGGAGGTCGAGCGATATGGATATACGCCGTTGATCTGAAAGCTTGCTAATCTAACGGTGATCGGACGTTGGACTTGCGCGAAATTTACTTATGGTACCATCCGCGTATTTGATTGGCTATTGACTATATTTGTGGGCTCGGGGTCAAAGGTTTATCATATTGTTTGAAAGCGTTAAAATGTGAAAGGTTAACCTTAATCCTAAAGTTAAGTTCAAAAGTATTAAATTAATTATTTAATTACCAAGATCAATAGAACCGTGAGAGTTATGGAGACCCCACTGGATCATCTATTTTGACCTCGTCCAGGAATACCATTAGCAAGTGAATGGTTTTGACCCAAGGTTTTAATAAAGGCGAAAACTATATAAGGTGATGAGAATCATGAAGAACTGTGTGCATGCGCAAGGGTTGATAATAAACGAATCTCTTTTAGAGATATCTATATGAATAAACTCTAATATATTTGAATCTATGGTGCACCTGTGAATATGATGATTGATAAAGATCTCTAGATCAGATAATGATTAATTCCTGATTTAATCGACTGACGACATCATGAAGAACGTATGCATGAGTAAGGGCTGTGAATGAATACTTCACTCTGAAGTATATCTTTATGGAATGGGTAACAGATTGCTGAGAGATCTGAATTAAGAATGCACCTATGAAGAAAATAAATAAATCTGGTGGCCTGCAAGGTATGTTGTGTGGAAGTGGATGAAATGTGGTCCGTAGTAGATCTGAGGGTCGAAGCCTTCAGTGAGGGGTTTGTAGTTCCCTTCCAATGGTGGCTGGTAAATGAGAGAAGGTTGTAGCCTTCTGCAGGTGGGTGCCTGCGTGCTGGTATAAGTTTGCGCCAACATAAAATTGTAAATTTTTTTCTATATAATAAATATTGAAGACTGAGATAACAGTAGTGGTGGTTTTCTCCTGAATTGGGTTTCCACCTTAAATCCTGGTGTTCATATGTGTTGCTTATGTTTGATGGTTTGTTTAGTTATTTCTGTTCATACTTACTGCTTATCTGCTGAATAAATGATGCAATGATCTAAGTAAAGACATAATAAGATCTCTGGACATACAAGGTGGATGCAGTAATGTAACATATGGTTTTAAGAGAAAGAAATAGTAAAAATTGTTAGTCAACTCTAAATACTGATTCACCCCCCCTCTCAGTATTTTTCAACTTGTATCAACAAGGATGATTGCCCCGAGACGAGAAGATGTTCGTAGTAGGAAAATAATTCAAGGCCTTTCATTGAAAATCTTTGAGGACAAAGCTTTTTGAGGGGAAGGTAATGTCATAAATAAAATAATGTAAATAGTGATTAATTAGTTAATTAGTAATTAGGTTGAAATGCCATGTCTGATAAGACATGACCTTTTATGAAGAGGCACCTGCGTAGGTATATAAGAAGGCCTCATTTATAACATTCAGTCATCTCATCTCATTAATCATACTATCTAATACAATATTTGTATCCTCATGGATATATTTGTATTCCAAGTCTTCTGGAGTATTTAGTTTGAGAAGGAACTTTGTTCGCTTCAACATCATCACTGATCAACTAGATGTTGCTATATCTTTTGTGAAAGATAGCGAGAAAGGGTCCCAAGTCTTGTGTTTTGTGATCAATTTATTTCATTAAATTTTTAAAGGGCATGGCCATTTTCTAATTCTAAGATACTCCCACATTTCCCGCGCGTTTACCATCATGGGGCTGCTCATTTGTGTTATGCGGAATTATGGATAAAACACATTCCCTAAATGTGGTGCTATGCATTTAGAACAACAGATCAAAGAATTTGCAGACACTTTTCCTAAAATTAAATAGACACACAGAAAGATGGAGAAACCTACTTGGAGTCCAAGCGCTTCCTATTCTCCTTCTGTTGCTCTTGCTATAGATTTCAATCCAACTTTGATCGCCAGAATAGTTCTTGCAAGTATAAACACTAAACAACAAAGAGATTGCAATATCCAGATGGATATTTACTTTAATCAGTTAAATTAATGAAACAAGAAACATATACATTAGATAAGAATCTGTAATATGAAATACAAAAGCTTATATAGATACATATGTGGGAAAGTAAGCAGCAATCTTTATTAATGGATATAAGGGGAGGTTACAACTAGCGATTGATTTGATGTCACCAACTCCAACATCATCCCAGCCTCATCACAATGAACATCCCTCCAGGAGCATATCACTCAAATCAAACACTCAATTGAGAATCGAACAACATTTCTCTACCAAATTTCTTCTTTCTCAAGCAGTAGGATCTGTGCTAAATTTAAAGATGAGATGAAGGTAGTTTCACAATCAATGAATTTATAATAATAGGCAAGACATGTTCCCAAGCTTAGAGATGTTGAATGGACACATGGATTTGAATTTTGACACATATGCACTCTTCTAGAAGGCACTGGCCATGTGGAGATTCCAAAACAATGAGAATTTTGCTCCCAATTGACCAACACACCCTTGAGTGTCGGGAAGTGCTTTACAAATCACCCTTGAATGGAGGTAGCTGCATATGCAAAGTAATCAGTCCCTTAAGAGACTGCGTTGGTGAGCTCATAGGTGATATAACATGTACTTCAAACCTTGGAAACCTTGCAATGGAAGTCATGGATGATTTGTTCTTGTTATTTGTCTTAGGAAATGTAGCAACTGAAATGATAAAAGATGATAGACCCTATTCATTAGTTCTGGGGATGATGTCCAGTTTAACCAGGTCATTGGGAATGGTGCCCAAATTGACCTATAACAGATTTCCCCCTAAAGCATGAAGTTAGAATAATAATAACAATATTTTTTGAATGATATGCTTTGCACTGTGATGGGCTGGAGCTGAAGCAGAGTGGCGACCTGCATCAATATTATAATACATTACATCATGATATATCCTCTTGATTATGAATTTTTGAGGGAAGGCATTCCCATGCTTAGCACATAAACTATCTAATAACATGTATATAGTGCAAAAAGTCATCTATATTGAAATGTTGCCCAATACAAACATGCCTACAGATATAGGCCCATGTTTGGATGACGATATGTATATAAGGTCACGGTACAGATGATGTGTGAAAAAATCCTGAAATCGCAACCCAGATGACTGAAACTAGATCCAAGGTCTTCTTATCTCATTCACTTGATCGTTCAGGTACAAGTCTAGCCATGCGAATATATGATTTGTAGTGGAACATGGTAAGACATAGTTTGATTACCAACCAATTATGTGAGCTCTTAACAAACGCGAGAGAACCACCATTAATGTCAATGACCCTCAAGGTATTGTATTACATTTCGTAAGGCATGAATAAATGATTTGATGTTGAATGCCAAACAAAATATTTCGGCCAAAAGTATGGAAGTGAGGATCTTTTTGATGCTGTAACAAGCCTAATTGTACTGGAAGATGATGTTTCTAAGTAAACTTCCTGGATGATGATTTGACATCCACAGGAAGCCACTTTATTGCGAAACCAGAGTTACTGATTTCAAAGACAAAATGTGACTTGATATAGCAATGTTCAGGGATGACTGTCATGACAATGAAGTTTTATGAGTATTGCAGAAGGATGAGTATTCACTAGATGACTTCTCTTGAACATATCAGCGACACTGAGATGAGTTGGAATCATTGACCCAAAACCAAAGTGAAGGTATGATGAACCATAGGTATGAATGAAATGTCAAGAATATTACCTAACCCAAATAGTCATAGTGATGGAGTGAAGTGTCATGTTCAAGAGTGACCTGCTACTGTAAAAAGTTCTATTCACTTTCCCAAATTTCCCCTGGTCATTTGTTGACCATTAACTCTTTATTTTTTAACAAGCTTGAGGAGGATAACACATGCTTGATCTGTAATTCAACCCTTTGGGCAAATTATGTATCGCTATTTAATAATTTAACGAGTCTAGTGATGAATGAAACTCAATTCTTTCCCTGATCGACAAGCCCATTGCTATTTTATGTTTTAATGAGCCTAATGACAATGACATCTTGATCCTTTTTCATATTTAGAGAGTTTGAAAAAGAGGATGAAAGAAAACTCCATAAGTACTTTTTCGTAAAGTTGACGCTTAGATCTGAAAAAAGTAAAATAATATCAGAGAGAACCTCCTAGCCATGTTCGACTAAGGCATTCATTTTTCGTAAATAATCTATATTAGTCCGGAAAAGGGTTAAATTTATACTGAGTACATATCAATTAATTTACTTTTACGAGCTCGAAAAGACAAGTGCTCGCCAATATTTTCACATTATTGGAGTCTGAAAAGAGCTAAAATAAGACTCCAAGGGTTCCTTTTTCGCTGTTATCGAAACTCGAAAAAGAGATAAAAGTGCGCTTCAAGTCATTTCCATTTTTAACAAAGCTCGAAAAATAAGGACAAAAGTATACTTTGTGGTCAAATCATTCTTGAAATAAATCTACACGAATAATCTGTTCATCAGTTGAAAAACTTGTTTAGAAGAACATCAAATGGATTAAAAATACTTGTTTCGTGATAAAAATAGAATAAAACCATAGTCACAACAATAAATATGATTTTCAAATAATGAAATCAATGACTAATAAAAAGAGTTTTACTATTAATTTTTACAATTTGAAAGTGACCATTTTCATTTTGGAGCTTTGAACCTGTTTTTGCCCCTGAACTTCATCCATTGAGTGTGATTGATTCCATGGATGGTTTTCATCGCTGTTTGATACAAGTTGGTGCCATGAACCCTCTCTTTCTTTCAGTAGTAAATTCATTTCCTTTCATTGAAAATTTTTAGGGATTTGGGCCCCTTAGGGTAAATTCTTTTTCAAAGAGGGAAACACACCCTTGAGCATCGAAAAATGCATTGTGGAGCACCTAAATTGAAGCCTAGGTTCATATGCAACGCACTGCCCCTTATTCAAGACTGCGTTGGGTGCAATTCACATTTTTTATTCTTGTAATTTACCCAAAAGTTGGCTAATGTTTTGCATGAAAAAGGAGTCTAATGGGTCTTATGGTTATGTTTCAGGATTCCATCGGACTAGAATGACCATTAATTGGAAAGAAAGAGAGCATGAAATAAAAAAATATGGTTCCCATAAATGATCTGGGCATAGTAAGAGCCCTAAGAGATTATGGGTTGTTAAGGTACTTCCGCTTGTTAGGGATGAGGCAATAAATAGAGCCCTTGGAGTGGAGGATGTATACTTTCTTATAGGCTTGTCAAGGAGAGGCTTTCCTATTTCCCTCTCAAGGTCTGCTCTCGGAGGAGAGACTGTGAGAGTATGTTTTGCAATATTTCTATCTAGGGGCAGAGCCAAGCAAGGATGAGAAAATAAACATTTTTGGCATTCAAGATTTTCCTTTGAGAACCATTCTTTTCATGATCGTAAAAATTTCCGGCACCGTTACACTATATGTAGCGAATAGATCATATATGCAGTATGCACTAGAGTGCATGGATTCAACAATATTTAACTGGTCTGAAGCTGTACTTTCTTAGATAAAAGAACAACTGAACAAGGAAAAGGGAGGAAGGAATAAAAAATTCAGTTATGGTTAGATCCTAATTTCGTTTTCCTTAGAGCGGATTCCACTGATGTAGCCTCAGCATGTGGCACTGGGTGTGTCTAACCCTAGAGATCCGAGGATGCAGAGATGGGTAGAATTAATGGCTAGGCATGCAAGGCAGTCATCCATTGTGTTCTTGACTGTGTTCTTCACCTGGTTTAGGTGACAGGTTGTCGCCATCAATGAGTATGCATACGCAAGAATTGATTTCCGATGAGATCCAGACTTAGCTTTACCAGAAGGCACATAGTGGGGTGGAATAGGTAAGAATGTTTTGACCATGTTTTTGATTTTTCTAAGGTTTATACAATGTTTTTGTATTTTGATGTTTTCCCAAGACTAAAATAAAGTTTTAATGTAATGCAAATGTTGGTCGAGTTCAACCGGTGGAGGACCAGAGCATGGAGTGGATGAGCTAGAAGAAAGGGCTGTTGGGAGAGCAGTCCTTTAGGATTTAGACATGGCTGAGACTCTGTCTGAGCTTTGAAAACACATAGAGGGGTTGACCTTTGGGATTCTGGATTTCCGAATCGAATACCCATGCGACTGTAACACCACACTATAGGCGTTCCTAACCGTTGGATGCCATTACTGCGTAGGATAGCTAGATCTATAGCATGTTACCATGAACATCACTAGTTTACTTTTGACATGTTGTATACATTTTTAGGTGAGATGACCAATGTGTCTTGGGCACAATTTTTTGTAAAATCCTATAACTATCTATCTATTTGATTTCAGTGTTTTCCTATGTTTATTGTGTAATCCTATTCAATTATTTGAATGTATATTTACAAGTGTTGCAAATGTATGTCTAAAACTTGTTTAGCCAAAGAATCAGTAAATGTGTTCAATTTTCTGGAAATGTGTTGATATTGAATAAAATCAAAGTGTCTTTCCAAAAGTCAAACTCTTAGGAAAAAATGATGCAGTGTTGGATTTCTAACAGTATAAACACTATTAAGTTGTAATACCACAAGTTGTGAGTCTAACCTTATGATGATGCAGTTAATACCAAATGAAATGGCATCAGAGAGAAGTTCGATCAACACGCTATACTCAGCGATATTGTTTGTCAATCTACTGATACAAATCCCTTTAAAACTCACTAACTCACCAGTCAGAGCGAAAATGTCCCACGCTGCAGAGGATAGATTTTGTGTACTACGACTAGCACCATCAGCATATCCAACAAATGGTTCCAAAGATTTAAAAATCTGTGATGAAATGTAAAGCTGATTACCAATGTAAAAAAACTCTAAAAAACAAACTAAGACCGTGAATGAAAATCAACAACATATATATACAATATAATACAGAAAATTACTACGCTCATGATTATGCATAGTAACATTTCAGATACAACCCATTTCGGGGCTGCGCCAACAGAATTCCATTGTAATAAACCAACTTGTAAACACCCTTAGCAAGAACTCTTTTGACAATATAGGGGCCATGCAATAATGGCTCAAATTTTCCTGTACCTATTACGTCAGCTTCTTGATCATAAAGAAGGACCAAGTCGCCCTCTGAGAAAATGCGAGGCTAGAATTTTTGTCGTATTGCGCCTTTATATGTCTCTTATGCACTTCCTTGGCCAATTGGGCTTCACGACACATTTCACCAAGATGGATGAGGTTAAAAAGACACGCTTCTTCTTCTAAGGTGTTAGGTAACAAGTCGATTGCGAGTTTTAATGACTATATTTCACATTGGATTGGTAAGATAGCTTCCAGACCATACACCAATTGAAAGGGAGTAAATCCGGTTGCGGTTTTCACTGAGGTTCGGTACGCCCACAAGGACGAGTACAGGATCAAATTCCAGTTTCTTTTACAAAATCCTATCATTCGTTGAAGCATACGTTTAAGAATATTGTTAATAACTTCAACTTGTCCATTTTATTGTGGATAATAAGGAGTAGAATTATCATGTGACAATCCTAACTTGGCAGTTAATTCAGTCATCATATGGTTGTGAAAATGCTTCCCATGATCTGTGACTATAGCATGTGGGACCCCAAACCATGCAATAACATGATTAAATAAAAAAAATTTAGTTGTTTTTCTTGTGTTGTTGAATGCAGGCATCACTTCAACCCATTTGGTAAAGTAGTCTACTGCGACAATCCCGTGATCTGTGACTATAGCCTGTGGGACCCCAAACTGTGCAATAACATGATTAAAGAAAAAAAATGCAGATATTTGTCCTGTGTTGTTGAATGTAGGCATTGCTTCAGCCCATTTGGTAAAGTAGTCTACTATGAAAATAATATAACCATGCCCCCTAGACAAACGAGGGTTACAGGTCATGAAGTCAATACCCCATTTCGAAAATGGTCTCACAGAGACAACATGATGCATTGGCGCTGACGGTTTGCAGATTTTACAATAAAATATCTGGGACGCATGAAAAATTCTAACCGCGAGGATGCAGTTGCGAAATATGGTAGGACAAAAGTAATCAACGTGGACTATATTCTGCGCGGTAGCGTATCCATACAAGTGTCCACCACAAGCCCCAACATGACAATTATTTAAAACCTTTTCGACCTCCTCATGAGTGAGGCACCTTCTTAAAATTGTATCGACACCATGACGATCAGATAATCTTTGGCTAGGTATCGAATACCTCGCTGGTTAGAGGAAAAGCTATCAGGCCAAAAATTCTTGGTTTGGAGATAAATCATAAAATCCCCATACCAAGGATTAGATGATCCGATCAGAAATAGAGACTCTTCTGGAATAGATGGTTCTGACGTAGTAGCAGTACTATTAGAGGGAAGGTCACAGAGAAGCTCAACCAAAACTAAAGACTTCTTTGACTTGGACTTGACAAATTCCAAATCAAATTTCTAAAAAATGACAATCCATTTTGAATGCTTTCCCCCCAGCAATTGACGTGATAATATATAAGTCATGGGATTGCAATCTAAAATGACAATGGTCTTCTGGAATAGGATATAGTAGTGAAATATTTGGACAGCTTGAACAGTTGCCAAGGCAAGCTTTTCTACATATGAATAATTCACTTATGTATCATTGAGATTACAACTCAAATAATAGATCAAATTTTCTATCCTTGATCTATTATAAAATGGGATACATTAATGACGCTCGGACAAGAGTATCCTTGACAACATTAAAAGAACCTTTTGGTTCCAATGGAATGGAATCCCCTTTTTCAAGAGCTGAGTAATTCCTTTAGCCATTTCGGCGTAGTTGGGTATGAACCTCCTTAGGAATTTAGCCTTTCCTTGAAGTTTTTGTATCTAAAGTAAATTTGATGGCGCAGGAAAATCAAGAATGGCCTGAACCTTCAATGGGTTGATTCAAATTCCTTCTTTTGAGATGACGAATCCAAGAAAATGACCAGAACAAACACAAAACACATATTTATGTGGATTGAGACGTATTTTGTAGTGTTGGCGGTTTAAGAAGATGGCTGTCAAATGCATCAGGTGATCAGTCTGATTTCGTGAATGCGCAGGTAAATCGTCTAGTTAGGGTTGAAAAATTTTCTTGATGTCATTGAAAGCATAATCCATTACTCTCTGAAAATTTGCTCCAATATTCTTTAAACCAAACGGTAGTTTCCGATAAGCGAATGTGCCCTAGGGACAGATGAATTCTGTCTTATATTAATCCTTTGGGCAGATATTGATTTGATTTTAGCTGGAAAATCCATCCATGAACGAAAGTATTTCGCATCTAGCACAATTGTTAGTAATCTGGTCGATAAAGGGAGTAGGATAGTTATCTTTTGAACAAGAAAGATTGACATCCCGATAATTGATACAAACTTTGATGGTTCCTTGTTTTTTCATGACAGGAATGATGTTGCTCAGTTAACGGAACAAGGTAAATAAAACCACCACGTAAAAGTTTCTCAACTTCTTCTTTAATGGAAACGACCTTATTTGGATGAACAAGATGAAGGCTTTGACGCATCGGCTTGACATCAGGATACATATTAATAGTGTGTTCAACGATACTAGTATCTATGCTTGGAATTTCCTCGTAAGACCAAGAAAATACATCATGGAATTCATGAAAGAGAGAGAAATATGTTTCGAATTCTGATGGAGAACAAGATACACCGACATGAATATTTTCTACAATGCTTGGTTTGGTCGAAATATCGATAGAAATAGTTTCTTCAATATTTGAAAATTTTCGCTCGAAATTCGAAAATAACTTTTTGATCGATGGGTGATATAGTTCACTAAGATTATTTTCTTCATAATCAGGAAGATGGGAATGATGATGATAATCCTCCTATGGTTCTCCTTCTGACATCATGGTTTCCAAAATATTCTCATTTGTCAAGAAATTTGAGGAAAAAGGATCAAATGGAGTACCAAAATATAAGGAACGATCAACCTAAACAACCGACGATGATGATTTCGGATTCGCCGCCCAAGCCAGATAGATTGACTGCTATTCCAGCTCAATAGGGTTGGGTGGAAAAAAATCATCCAATGTAATAATTTTAGAATCACCTGTACTCTTTCTTGAGCCAGATGGAGTGGAAGAGATCATGTAGCAGGTCTCTATACTTGCAATTTCTACTGATGTTGCAGGCGGCGGTAATGCAAAGGTTCCCATGAGAGTGATTTAAGAGTACTACACCAATGTTTTGAAGTGTGAGTTTGGGTGCGTGAACGAACGAAAAACTTCCAGTTACCTTTGAAGTGGAGGCAAAGAAGGGTAGTTGATTGATGACTGTGATGGCACCTTTATATGGAAATGCGATCATTCTAAAATATGTAGAAACAATTGCAATCATAGCATATTCCCATGGCCTTCCAAGTAGAATATTTTAGTTAAGGGGTGCGTCAACGACCTCGAAATCAACATTCATTGTTTTTACCCCTAGTTCTACATGCAGGTTCTTGATAATACTGCAAGGCTTATATGTACATCCATCAAAAGCCTTCAACGTCGTTGATGACTGAGATAGGCATGGTGAGCCAAGTGACTTCCAACAATTTAGAGACATAATGCACACAGATGCGCCCTCATCAATAATAGTACGATGAAAAAGGTGATTGAGAACATTTACTTGTATGGAGAGTGCCAATTCTGCTGGTAATTGCGACACATAGCCCGTATGATTAAAGACTACAAGATTAGAATCAGTCGGATCAACTCCTCTAATAGCCGACAATAAAGCATGTTTCTGGGAGGGAAATTTTTTTAATACCTCAAGAGCTAACATAGATGAAGGGGATTGAGCCAAATATTCAACTATATTATAATTTTGAGCAGCTCTTGTTCAAGGATTATATGTCGATTTATGAACGACTCCCTTTGGTGGCTTGATTTTCAATTCAGGAATAGTAGTAGCCGGTACTGATTCCTTAGACGGATTCGTGGTCGAGGTAGTAGGTTGATCAGTAGCCTGAATATCGTAATATTTATTACGTGTTGACACCAAAACATTTGTTTAAGGTTTTGTGACAGATAGCATAAGCACTGGGGAACTAGAAGTTGGAGTTTTTACCAACCAAATTTGTGTTCGGATTCAAAAACAGATCTGTCAACACAACTGACGCATATGAAGTCTTAACCATTTTTGAGACTTCAGTGTAGTGAGGACAATCCTGAAAAAAGTGTTACTCAATACATATTATGCATGGATAACAAGGTTTCCTATTTCCAGACGATTGATCAGATGATCTTTCTTGCAGGTTAGAAGTTTTCTTTTTCTTAGATTTCCATTTTTTCTTACTTCCGGGTTGCTTGTCGCTTTTTCCTTTGTAAAATGACACGACATTGATTTCGGAAGAAGGTTCAGGATCATATGCAGTAGTATGATGTGTGCTTGCAGTACCGATCATACTGTCTCTAGCATGAGAGTCCTTTTATGGAGGAGGAACAATAAAATTAGATCGTGGTGCGTTAGGAATTTTTTCATAGAGTGTGCCAGACTGAGTATAAATCAAGTCTAAATATTGGGCACGAGCAATGAACTGCTCTTCAATGAAGATGCCACCCTTAGCCACATCCTCATTTATAGATGGTAACAGGGACTTAATGAACCACTCAGCAAGAAGTTGATCATGAAAAAATGTCTTAACCATTCTACGATGATGACACCACTCATGAATATGATCAGAAATGTGAGTAGCATTAGTTTGTTTAAAATTATTCAAGAGTTTCATTCTAGTTTCATATCATATGGGTAACTAGAAGTGAGTCAAAAAGATAGTATCTAGGGCAGTGAAATTATCAAAAGAATCTCTAGGTAAGTCAATGTACCATTTTGCAGCCGGACCAATGAGCGTACGCTGGAAAAGATGTAGTCGAACGAAGTCATCATTCAGGGAGTTTGATGAACACCACAAATGATAAGTCATAACATGATTTGACGGGCCTTCCCCAGGATTTCCATTGAACTTAGGAATATTCGAGGGTAATTTATGAGGTATCACCAGTTACCAAGGAGCATAGTTGATTGCGACATTGGTGAGACGATTTAAATCTAGTAACTCTAAATTTGCAACAAAGGGAAACTGTCGATTAAGGTCAGGTTGAGCATAGCCAGTAATATCAGGGTATGATGGAATTTCTTGGGAAACAATCCTTTGAGCACCAGCATAAGGAATCTGATGTTGGTAAGCCAGATAGGGGTTGTTTTGATAAGCAAATGCTTGAGGATTATGTTGACCAAAACCTGGGTACGATACTTGTTGAAATGAAGGTTGAGGCATTTGAGCCTGAGGTTGTCAAGGGGTATGTCCACCAATGTTATAACCTAAATTAGGATAACTTGGATTCGGTTGAGGATAGGTATAACCTGGTTGTGGCTGTGACATCCCAAAATATGGTAATCCAGATTGTGAATAAATGATTCCGGGTACAGGTTGTTGTAAATTAGCCAAAGGAGTTGGAGTCTAAGGGACCAATACTTGAGGGTATTGAGTCGAAGGACCCGCTTGAAATGATTTTTGTACAACATTTTGGTTCTGTAACAAGGGTAAAGATTTATTAACAAGTGGAATTGATGTGGGTGCAACAGGTTGAACCAGTTGATACGTGTGTACAATCGTTTGTGGTTGGATAGGCAGAGTGGGCTACCATTGACAGACATTCATTTTGACATTAGGTTGACCAAAAAGTGACGAAGTATTGTCAAAGTGGGTGACGAAAGGTTGTCCCCTAGCATGAGGAGAATAATAAGATGAAAAATATTGTTCTCCAAATGCAGGGAGTCCAGTTGATATGGTACTGGGTGGAATAGACCCATAAGGACCAGCTTGATATTGCCTTGATGATGTATATAAAGAATCAAGCCATTCAATACTCACCATAGGTTTACCAGTTAGAATACCAGACAATGACATTGGTGAAGTCCATGGGTTTGAAGATGCACCAGAGAAAATTCTAGATAAATATTTATAACCTGATGAGACCAAAGGGCCACCATGAAAATATGACTCTGGTGAAGTTGTGAACATTAACGGGGTAGGGAGAACAGGTGCTGACGCAATCAGAATAGATGGTCCAACCAAAGATGTTGGTTCAGGCATGGTTACTTGACCAAATGTATACCCTTTTGAATCGACAGGAATTTGAACAGGAACATGATCAACAAAAGCAGAGGGTGGTGAGTGAGGAAAAGACTCATACAGGTAAATATTCTCCCCAAAATGGGTTAGAGTTAAAAGTGTTTCGTCTTGTGGGATTTCTTCAATCGAAATTAAACTAGGTGGAAGGATTTCACCGTTAGGCCCAAAGTATATTTCTAGAGGTTGATTGCGCGATATGGGAGACTCATTGGCTACAATAGATTGTGGGGAGACCGATACAAGAACAACTTTCGGTTGTTCGACTTGAGGATGCAGATGTTCTTGGAAAAAAAGTGATAGGATCTAGATCAACTTCTAGTTGAACAACGTCGGGTTTGGGTGTTATGGTCTCATTGATTGGATGGATCGTGACCACGGGTAGCTGTGAGGACTCCGTATCGAAAACAGTAGAAGAACCAGGATTTGTAGAAACAAATTGTGCCAACTTTGGTATATAGGAAGATGATGCTTCACCAGAGGTATTGATGGTACTAGTTTTGGTAGATCGATGTCGCCTTCGCCTACCAAAAGTGACTTCTGGTGGTAAAGGTGGTTTCAATTCAAGTCTACGCGAACGACAAGGAAAGGGATTTTCTTCTTCCATGATGACTGATTTATTTTATGAACAAAAATAAATAAACAAAATAAAAGGGTAATGCTAGGAAAAAGGTTTACTAAGAAACTGTGAACTACAAAATACCTCCTGGCAAACCAAGAAGTACGGGCAGTCAATCTCCCTAAATTCTGTGTTCGATGTATCACAATTTACAAGGTGACCAACTCGGTTCACTATGGATGGATAGAAACCTAAATTTTTCCTCCCAAATATACCCAAAGGTACGTAGAGGCCCAAGTCTGTATTAGCGCTGTCTAGTGCGAAACCGCACAATGAGAGCACCAATTTATACTTTTCGTACTATAACATCGCCCGATATACCCAAAGGTACATGGAAACGCCACGATATACTTATGTATCTGGAGTGAGGTATCACACTCGGAATGTATCACAGAAAATTAATGACAGATGCTATGTTTTACAACGCTAGAACACGTCTCTAGCCTAGACCTTCTAAATGTTATCGTTATGGTTCCAATGATTTGTTAGGTAAATTTATGTAAATTTTAAGTTGATATTGTTTATCAATTTTCCTTTCAAGGTTCACCACGTTTATGTGATGGAAATTCCTAAAATGAAAACTAAAATGATAAGCAAACTTTTCACTTTTAGCTTTTTCAGTGAAAATCTTAGCTACTAAAGGGAAAGAGCAATCAGATTTGAGAGCAAACAACAAAGAGCACAAACTAATATGTAGCTTTCCTAATTTGTTCCTACGCAAAACACACAATCCACTATATGCAAATGCAAGTTTTTCTGTTTAGTCCCCTTAATGTGAATGCAAAAAGGAAACTATATGCATTAAATAAACAAAAAACAAATGTTTTCTTCTTTAAGAAACAATGAATTGAACAACAATTTCTCTTTTAGGAAAAATGAAGAATGAAACTACAATTTTTCCTACAGGAAATGAAGAATTTAACGACAATTTCCTTTATGAAAACAAATGGATCTAATGCAGAAATAAAAATAATTCGAATTTGATTTGTCAATGATAAAGAAAAACACTTAAAAGAGACATTGAACAAAATTAATTTTCAAAGGAGGAAGATTTAGGTAAATTCACTAGTCTTTATGAGGCATTAGAAAGTTGAAAACACAGCAAACAAAAGGATAAAAGTAATGGCAATGACAAATTCAAAGGGAATTTGGTTGACTGAGGGGGAAACACAGTATCTAAGGGGAGACAGTGCATTTCAAATCACCCTGAGTGGGAGACAATACTATGCAAAGCACTGTGTCTTGACCAACAATGCGTTGGACACAACAGAGAACAAAAAACTCAAGCCACTAACACACTTCTACTGCAATTCTTAGTTTCAAAAGCCTAATAATTGAGAGTAGATACTACTAGGTGGATACGAAGAGGCCAAATACACCAAGGATGAAGGTAAACTCCCCAGCAGAGTTGCCAATTTGTTATATGAAATTATGGATAAAACACATTCCCTAAATGTGGTGCTATGCATTTAGAACAATAGATCAAAGACTTTGAAGATACTTTTCCTAAAAGTAAATAGACACACAGAAATATGGAGAAACCTACTTGGAGTCCAAGCGCTTCCTATTATCCTTTTGTCGCTCTTGCTGTAGCTTCCAATCCAACTTTGATTTCCAGACTAGTTCCTGCAAGTATAAACACTAAACAACAAAGAGATTGCAATATACATATGGATATTCACTTTAATCAGTTAACTCAATGAAACATGAAACATATACATCATATAAGAATCCATAATATGAAAGACAGAAGCTTATATAGATACATATGTGGGGAAGTAAGCAGCAATATTTATTAATGGATAGAAGGGGAGGTTACAACCAACAATTGATTTTATGTCACCAACTCTAGCATCATCCCATCCTCATCACAATGAACATCCCTTCAGTATCATATCGCTCAAATTAAACACTCAATTGAGAATCCAACAACATTTCTCTACCAAAATTTCTTCCTTCTTAAGCACTAGGATCTGTGCTCAATCTGTAGATGAGCTGAAGGTAGTTTCACAATCAATGAATTTCTAATAATAGGCAACACATTTTCCCAATCTCAGAAGTGTTGAATGGACACATGGATTCGAAGTTTGACACGTATGCACTCTTCTAGAAGGCACTGGCCATGTGGAGATTCCAGAACAATGAGAATTTCACTCCCAATTGACCAACACACCCTTGAGTGTTAGGAAGTGCTTTGCAGAGCACCCTTGAATGGAGGTAGCTGCATATGCAAAGCAGTTAGTCCCTTAAGAGACTACGTTGGTGAGCTCATAGGTGATATAACATGTACTTTAAATCTTGGAAACCTTGAAATGGAAGTCATGTATGATTTGTTCTTATTCTTTGTCTTAGGGCATGTAGCAACTGAAATGATAGGGGACGATAGACCCTATTCATTACTTCTGGGGATGATTTCCAGTTTAACTAGGTGCCCAAATTGACCTATAACACTTTGTGCTCATCTTATTACATCTGGGATATCCTTTGCAGGATTAGATGTTAGGTGGGGGCCTTCTACTTTAAAAAATCCTCCAATCAAAATGCCCGACATTATTGTCAAAGCCACGTCTTGCCTAGCTCACATCATTGTGACTATTTCAATATGTACAACTTAAAATTATTCCAGGAAAGGCCTTCCGGTGTATTCCCTGTTGCACTTTTATTTATACTCCATGTCTTCCTAGTCCTCCTTATTGGGTATGTGTTATATTTTTTCCATGATTAGTCGCATGCACGAGGAGGGGGGGGAGGGGGTCATAGGGTGGGTAACCCACAATGCGGGGTCTGGGGTAGTGGCCTGGGAATTTTTTTTTTCTCATTTTTCGGTGGGCGGTCCCACCCATGGTTTTTTGCATGGGCTTGCACATGGTTTTGGGGCATGATGGTTTTCGACCCCCGGTATTTTGTAGTTCCAATCAAGGGAACTACGATTATGTTCTAATCCAGGGTTAATGGATTGGGGTTTATGAATTCTTAAGCATGTATATACATGTGTTGTAAAACTAAAAGGAATATAATGAAAAATCAAGCTGGTAGTCCCGATTTGGGATCTAGGGGAATATCTCTGTGTATATATGTTTTATGTTTTATGCTCTTGCTATTGTTTACTTTCTATTTTTTAAGATTGCAGATAATTTCTGTACAGGGTTAAAACCTACATCTGGTATCAGAGCTGTTTCGGCTTCAAGGGGACGCCTTTGCTACTGAGGGGTTTTTTTCTTAGGCTTGTGGTAGACCCCGTTCGGTGGGAGATCTCCGAGATCGATTCTTGTGGTGAAAGAAGATGGCGAGCAGTGGAAAGATAGAGATCGAGAAATTTAATGGTTAGAGTTTTTTGAGTTGTGGAAGCTCAAGATGGAGGATTTTCTGGTGGATAAAGATCAATGGATCGCGAGATATCTGGGTACTAAACCAATGGCAATGTCAGATGAAGATTGGGCAAAGTTTTATCAGAAGGAAAAAAGCACAATACGGTTGTGTATCTCAGGTTCAATATTTTTGAATGTATCTGGGGAAGACATGACGAATAATTTGTGGGTCAAGTTAGGGACTTTATACCAATCTAAGTCTCTGGTGAATAAATTGTTCCTGTGGAAAAAGATGTATAACCTGAGGATGAAGGATGGAGACTCAGTGAATGAGCATCTGAATGCCTTCAATACTCTGGTAATTTAGTTATTATCTGTTGATATTAAAATCTCAGATGAAGATAAGTGCATCAGTTTTTTTTTTCTCTACCAGATTCATGGGACAGTCTGGTTATTGCAATAGGTAGCAATACAACTACCTTGAATTTTGATGAAATTGTCTCTGTCTTGCTATTGGAGGAAATGAGATGGAGAAATATGGAGGGATAGAATAGAGATGCCTTATCTATACAAGGAAGGTCCCAAAACAGAAAGAAAAATAAGTTTTCAAGTGAGAGATCTAAATATCCAAGAAAGCATGTAAAGGTGTGCTAGAAATGTGGAAATGAAGGGCACTACAAAAAGGACTGCAGATCTAAAGCTCTTGAGAAATGAAAGGGATATGATTATTCTCCTTCTACGGAAGAAAACCCACCTCATATGAAGGTGGGGATGTGTATTTGACTTCTTCTTCAAATACACATGTAGATCATGAGGCATGGTTGATTGACTCAAGTGCATCCTTTCACTTCAATCGCTATAGGGAGTGGTTCTGCAAGTATGAGAAGTATTATGGTGGTGATGTTTCCTTAGGAGATGATAGGAAGGAAAAAATCGTCGAACATGGAAAATTCAAGCTAAAGCTGCAATGTGGAAGGAGTAGAACACTTCTCGGTGTTCTGCATATTCCTGCGTTGGCCAGAAATTTGATTTCTGTAAGAAATATGGATGATGCAGGTGTAAAAACAGTGTTCGAGAAAGATACCTGCAATATTTTTTAGGGAGAAATGGTATTAATGCGGGGAGTTCGGATTGGAACTATATAAAAGCTTTAGGGTAGCACTATTATTGATGGGTGCAACATTTCTGTGGTTCCTGAAAGTGGAGCAAAAAGCCTAGCGGTCTCTGGAGAAAAGACCATCCTATGGCATCAAAGGCTTGGACATATTGAAGAGAAGGGCTTTCATATACTACATGGTAATGGTATGGTAGAAGGTATGTCTAATTTCTCTTTGGATTTTGATTTCTATGAACATTGTGTATATGGGAAGCAGAATCGGGTGAGTTTTCCTTTGGGTGCTAAGAGGGCAAACAAGATATTAGATCTTGTGCACAATGATGTGTTTGGACCCATGTCGGTTCCATCACTGGGAAAGTCTATGTACTATGTTTCATTCATAGATGACTTCTCAAGGAATACATGGATATATTTCTTGAGGAAGAAATCTGAAGTCTTTGACAGATTTAAAGAATTTAAGGCTCTGGTGGAAAACTAGATAGAGAAGAAGATAAAGGTGCTGAGGACAGATAATGGTGGAGAGTTCTACAAGAAGGAATTTGAAGAGTTCTATAAGAAGTGTGGCATAGTATGGTAGAAGAATACTCCATACACACCTAAAACAAAGGATTTACAGAAAGAATGAATAGAGCGTTGATGGAAAAGGCAAGAAACATGCTTAGTGGTACCAAGCCCAGGACAAGAATTTTGGGCAGAGGCAATGGAGACTGCATGTTACCTGGTTACCATATTACCTTCATCAATGTTGGAGGATAAAAATCGACATGAGGTATGGACTGGTAAGAAACCCTTTCTTTCACATATGGGGGTATTTGGATGTGATGCATATGTACATATTCCAAAGGAGAAAAGGACCAAGTTGGATAATAAATATGAAAGGTGCATCATTATTGGGTATAAGGATGGTTTAAAAGGTTACAAGAGTTGGAACCCAAAAACAAGGAAGGTTGTGTACAACCGAGATGTGGTGTTTAAGGAGGTGAAAGATGTTTTTAAACATGAAGTCCTACCAAAGGAACCTGAGAAGATAGAGTTTGAGCTAAAGGAGGATGAATCAGACTCTACAATAGAACAAGATTCAAAAGAGGAAGAGCCACAAAATCTAGTTGTGAGAAGACCAGTTAGGGAAGAAAGGCATCCAGAAAGGTATATTCCATCTGCTTTCCATTCAAATTTTTCTTTAACTATCACTGATGATGATCCCATAAGTGTCAAGGAGGCAATGGATTCAGAGGATAGAAAACTCTGGAAAGAGGCCATCATTGATGAAATGGAATGCTTGCACTAAAATGAGGCATGGGATCTAGTGGAGTTGTCGGCTGGAAGGAAGCCCATCGGGAGCAAATGGGTGTTTAAGAAGAAGATGAATGTAGAAGGCAAGGTGGAGAAATACAAAGCTCGGTTGGTAGCAAAAGGTTATTCCCAGTTGTCGAGAATTGATTTTGGTGATATTTTTTCTCCTATTGCCAAGGTTACCTCTATTAGATTACTTTTATCTATTGCTACTGCATTTTATTTTGAGGTAGAATAGATGGATGTGAAGACAAAATTTCTTCATGGGGATCTGGAAGAGGAGATCTACATGAAGCAACATGAAGGCTATGTGGTGAAGGGTAAGAAAGAACTGGTATGTAGTAAAAAAGTTTCTGTATGTGTTAAAACAATCACCAAGGATGTGGTATCAGAAATTTGATACCTATATACGGGGGCTTGGCTTCACTAGAAGCAAAGAGGATCACTGTGTGTATTTAAAATTAGTTGGTGAAAATTTTATTTATCTCGTCTTGTATGTGGATGATATGTTGCTGATTGGAAATGAAAAAGAAATTATCCAAGATTTTAAGACACAATTGTTCTCCAAATTGACATGAAGGATCTTGGTGCTTCAAACTATATTTTGGGCATGGAAATTAAGAGAGGTCAAGCAAAGAGGAAGCTTTAGTTAAACTAGAGGAAGTATGTCGAGACAATATTTTAGAGGTTCAATATGCAAGATAGTAAACCAATGAAGGTTCCTATTCCTGTACGTGTAAGGCTATATGCTGAACAATGTCCCAAGACACAAGAAGAAGAGGAGGATATGTCTCGTGTTCCACATGCAAGTGCAGTGGGTAGCCTGATGTATGCAATGGTTTGTACTAGACCAGACATTGCACACACAATGGGAATATTGAGCAGGTTTATGCCAAAACTAGGGAAGGAGCATTGGACAATAGTGAAGCAAGTTTTCAGATACTTGTGTGGCACTAACGATTATGGTTTTTGCTACTAGGTGTTACAGAGCAATTTTTCATTGTCCTTGTACTCCCCGTTCCCGTTGAGATTCAACAAGATGATGAGCTTAGTGAAAAGGAAGCACCTTCACTAAGTGGGGCCCGCAGGATACTTTTAAGTGTATGTCTATTTTTAGAAATGGTGAGCATATTCTATAAGTTGCAGGATGATATTTGTAGATGGTTGGTCAAATGTGGAAAATAGATGAAATTCTATTTTTAGAATGTTGGGCGAAGTATATTTATATATTGTCAATCTAAAAATAGGTGCATGTCGATTATTATTAACCCTTAATAATAATCCAACAATAAACATCAACTTATTCTCTTGGAGCACTTTATTTCAGTGAATAGATTTGGAAAATAAGTGTGCTAAAGGAATTACGCAATTCCTAGGGTTTTTGGTAGCTCATGCATGAAGGACTCAATTAGAACTGAAGTGGAAAAGTTATGACAGAGTTGGAAGAGTAGTTAATGGAGTTGTTATTCAGTTTAACTCAGTTAAGTGAGTTAAACTCATTTGAGCTAGTTGTATCTAGTCTAACTGAAAGATACACTAGTGAGAGTTAAGTGAATTAATTAGTTAATTAATTCACAACTAATAACTCACTAACAACTGAAAAAATACAACAATTAACTACTTGCATGTCAGTTCCAGTGGAGACCCAGTGGAGAGATAGGTGAAAGGGTGAGATGGACTACTATAGTGATGCATTCAATGCATCTGACACACATTGGAGTTTCCAATGAGGATTGCATAGTCAAGGCAAGGCCAATTCGAATTCATTCAGAGGTCTTCTTTATTAGGTATTGCGCAGTGGAGGCAGGCTTTGAGGAGGCAAGAAATTGGTGCATAGATATGCAAATTTCTACATGACAGTGTCTAATGATTGCTGATTGTATTGAGAGCTTGATGTACCAAGCTTTTTATGAGATTATTACATGATTCCATTGATATAAATAATATATTATAGTTGGGGTTTTTAGCTTTAAGCTTTCCTGTTAAACAACTGTGTTATGTGAGATTGAATTTATTAACATGTGTTTGCAATTGAGTTTTAAATTTCTGCAAATTTAACAGTGGAAGGCTTCTGTATTTAGCAAGAAAATAAATATTGTTTGATCAGGAGAATCTAGTAATACATCAGTATTAATAAATTTATACATGGTATCAGAGCAGTATTGATCACTGGAGAGTGCAATTGTGAATAAGTGCTGAGTTTTGTGCTGGTGGAAAATTCGAATTTGCTGCAGAAATTTCTTGGTGCGACAGTTGAGTATTCATTGAAATGTCTTTCAATGGGTTGCGATTGGAGTATTACCTTGAGGGTAGCTTGAATTACATATCCTGGAAGGATAGGATGGAGGCGGTGCTTGAAGACAATGGTTCGAAGGAGTTCATCGATAGCGATGTTCCTAAGCCTTCTTCTAGCGATGCTGTAGGACTTAAGCATGAAAATAGAAGGTAGAAAAGACAAGAAGAATTATGTTGGAAGGTGTGAAGGACCATATTGTGTCAAGAATTCATGGGAAATCCACTCCATTTGCAATGTGGAAGGCTTTGACAGATCTTTTCCAAAGCAACAACGATCAGAGGAAGTTGGTGCTGAAATATAAGCTTAGAAAAATAAAAATGGAGAAGAGCGACAATATTCCAAAATATCTCACGAAGTTTGTCTATTGTAGGGATGAAATGGGAAGTGTGGGGATTACAATTTATGATGATGAATTTGTGAGCTTGGCTCTCCTTGGGATTCTCAAGAGTTGGCATAGCTATGAAGACTCTGTCAATGGACAGGAGAAACTGCTGGGTTGGGAGCGACTTTGGTTGGATCTTGTGCAGGAGGAGATAAGGTGAAGTACCAGGGATGGCTCTTAATCGAAGAATGATGATGAAGATAATTGTGATTTGGCTGCCAAAGCAAGGAAGGAAAGGGGAACAAATCCCATCCAAAATCCGAGGCTAAAGGCAAGAAGTTAGATTTGTCCAAAGTGAAGTCTTTTCACTGTCACGAACATGGGTATCTCGCCAGTATTTGCCCAAAGAAAAAGAAGAACAAGAAGGCTGCTAGAGTTGCAGCTGGAGAGGCTTTAGCCTCACAATTTTAAGTTTATTTCTCTTTGATCGCATGCTTGGTTTCAAGCTCAATGGGATCGGTGTGGTATCTTGATAGTGGTGCGTCTTTCCATATGACGGGAGACAAGGAGTTGTATGAATTGGAGGAGAAGGATCTCCAAATTCATATAGAGATGGGTGATGATGGTAGATAAAGTGCGACTGACATTGGAACTTTACCTTTGAGAGGGATTCATGTAAACCATTTCTGTTCCAAGATTTTATGCATGTTCCATGTCTGAAGAAGAACTTGGTCTCGGTCGCAATGTTGGAAGACAAAAGTTATGATGTTGTTTTTAGCGAGGGAAAATCTTTCTTGCGACATAAAACAACGGGTCAAACCAAGAGGATATGGATTTGAGTTAATAATCTCTACAAGTTGGAGGTAGATGGCTGCATTGCAATGATGGGCAAAGCAGAAGAAGTGGTGAGCCAGGATGAGGGCGAATTATGGCACAGGATATCGGGCCATCTTCACCATGGCGCCTTGAATATTTTGCAGCATATTTCTACTGGACTTCCCGAGGGTACTCTTGTGCAGTCAGATTAGTGTAAGGGATGTACTATGGGTAAGTTTGTGAAGACCACCTTTCATGAGAAGGAGAACCATGCTTTGGTGATCTTGGAGAGAGTTCACACAGACGAGTGTGGACCTTTCTCGGTTGCTTCAACAGAAAAACACAGGTATTATGTTATATTTGTTGATGAATATTATCGTAGATGCTGGATATTATTCATGCAGAAGAATAGCGAAATATTGTCAAATTTCTGTGAGTTTAAAGCATTGGTGGAGAAGGAGTCAGGGAAGTAAGTGAAGGCTCTGCGAAGTGATAATGGTGGTGAATATATCTCGAACGAATTCAAATACTTATATAGCAAAGAAGGAATTCAAAGAGAACTCATAGTGCCTCATAACCCACAATAGAATGGGGTCGCGAAGAGGAAGAACAGAACAATTGTGGGTGCTGCACGAGCTATGCTACATGACCAGGGCCTACCGATGCACTTGTGGGTGAAATCATGCAACACTACGGTTTATGTGCAAAACTGTTGTCCTCATAGAATACTTGGAATGAGTACACCTGAAGAAGCTTTTATTGGTAAGAAGCCTGATATTTCTCATTTTAAGATTTTTGGCTCATCTGTTTACATCATGTGACAAAGGACGCTAGGAAGAAGCTGGAGCCGACTGCAAAAGTTGGGATATTTTTGGGGTACATGTTGGAACACCTAATCCTACATGGGTAGGTGTGGAATGCGAAAAGTCACAATGGAGTCCAAGTGACCTTGGAATATGAAACCAAGAGTCACACCATTGTACTATAAATGTACATCTTTGTATAATGGAAAATAAGAAAGCGTCACGCTTATCTTTCATTGTGTGTTGAGTCTTTTGTGTGTGTGTGTGTTTATTCTTCTCATACACCATGTGTGTGTTTAACATGGTATCAGAGCGGGCGATTTCTGGCCCTACTCCAAATTGAGTGAGCCATTTGTGTTTATGGCCTGTGCATATCTGCAAAAATTTTGATAATTTTTGCAGCACTCAGAGTTTCTGCAGCAGACATTTTTCCGCATTCAGAAAGTGGTTTTGGAGAAGGAGCAACATTCAGAAATTGGCAGCATTCCAGCATTGGTTTTGAAAAAAGAAAAAAAAAGCAGCACTGCACATCCGAAGGTTTTCTCACTACTCATTCTTCCTGCAATTTCTGCATTTTAAATTCTGCTTCATTTTGAAGCGCTGCTGGAATATTGTTTAAATTGGATTTCTGAAGAAGTTTATGAATTTTTTACTGAAAAAGAAATCTGAGTTTTTCTGCTGAAAAATTCTTCATATCTGCATTTTCTGCTGCTAGATTTGTTTCTGCTACACATTTGAAAAAAAATTCTACTGCTATTGTACAAAATATTTCACTCCTCTCTGCTGGTTTAAAAAAAAAAAAAAAAAAAAAAAAATTGAACCTTCAACCTCACCATACACTCCCCCTACCCCCTCTCAACTCCACACTTTACCATACGCCCTCTCCCTCGAATCCTCTCTTACTCCATAGCCCACGACCGTTCCATTCTCTAGCTTTTTATTTTTTAAATTTTAATACTACCCCTTACTTACAGCCTTCACACAACACCCTACGCTTCTCCTAACCCTGCGCTCACCTCACCCCCCTAACTCTCGACCCCCTCTAACACTAAAACCGTCCCTGCTCTAACAATAAACCCCTCCCCCTTACAACGCACATCCCCCCCCTCAATGCAACATCCCTACGCCCCTCGGGCCCTCACACTCCAACATACACTCCGGCCACACCTCCACGGCCGTCCTCTCAGCTCACACCTGCGTCTACCCTGCTCTCGCAGCCCTCCCCTCACACCGGCACACACCCTCCCTACTCCCCCTCGCCACCCATTGCTCTCCCTTATCCCTCCAGCTTTACTTCCCACGGCCTGCCCACTCCTTCTAATGCTGCTCCCTCTCCCTTCTAACGCCCCTCAACCACCTGTAATCGACCCTCGACCCTTTCCCCTCTTCCCTATGCCTATTCGACTTCCCCATTTCAATACACACTACTCCCTTTCATTTAAAAAAAAAAAAAAATCCGCCCTCCCATTTAATACTACCCCTCATTTTATAATACCGCCCCTTTTTTAAAATCGATTTTTATATTCCGCCTCCCATTTCATATAATTCCTCTCCCTTTTTAATTAATTTTCTTCCCTTTTTTAATTTATTCCCCTCCTACAATTGAATCCCCCTCCATTACAATCTTAATTATTTATTAAAAATCCCCCTTTTCCATTTTAATTCCCATTTCAATTAATCCATTTTTTTAAATTAATTTAAAAAAAAGGAAAAAAAAAAGAAAAAAAAAGAAAAAGAAAAAAACCAGCAGAGAGAGAGGAAGAGAGGAAGAGCAGAAAAGAGACATGAACAACAGAATTGAAGAAATAGCATGGACTATACTTAGAGAAAAGTGAATTTGACATTTTATGATTTGCGACATATATAAGAGGGTGATTTTCTGAAGAATTTTACATGAGAAGACAAGTTTGCCATCATTGCAAACCAGTTATTTGAAGGAAAATCAAGCTGCCTCAAAGGCCTCTTGCACAAGTGTTTTGCTGCACATTTTTTGCTGCATATTGTATTGAACTGACATTGATTTGCATCTTCAATCAAGACTTGAAGTGTAATTGAGTTGAAAAATTGTTGATTGCCCTCCATCATTTGAGGAGCAGATTTTTTACTTTGAGATTTCCATAGTTGGAAATTCTTTGGAGTTATTTGTATTTGTTGTTGAATCACATTGTAAACGGGTGCATTTTCGGTTGAAGCCGACACCCTTTCATTTTTTGAGCCTAAGTTGTTGAAAATGGCTAAAATCAATGAGGCATTAGAGTTTTTGAGTAACCTCATTCATTCCAATGATGATGATATGATAAAAATGAGCAAGGATGCTCTTTGTAACATTCAAAGTTGTTTGCTATATGCACATGAAAAGATTGAGTTTTTGCAGTTGGAATCTCAGCTCCAACAAGACAAACTTCAGCAAAAGAGTCACCATTCTGAACCTGTTTCTGTTCAGAAGATTGAGAAGGACTCTCATCAGAAGAAAGAAGATAAAGTTGCAGTTGATTCCCATTCAGTTCATTGTACTAGAGAAAATGTACATGCAGATGCAACAGCTCAGCCTGTACTTCCTAAGCCCATCATCAGACCTTGGGAAGAGCTTGTCCACAACAAGCACCGAACTGGTCTTGGATATGACAAGGATGTGTCCTTTCATATTCCAGACTACACCAAGCCCATCATATTTCAGAGTGCCGGATTCTTGTATGACAGTTCACCTGTAGCTGTTCCAGATCCTGCTCCACAACAACAATCACAGATCGTAAAATGCCAACACTGTGATCGAGTTGGCCATATGAAAGATCACTATTTTGATCTTCATCCATGCAAGCACTGTGGCCGGCACACTCATTCTTCAGACATATGCTTCAGACACAAGCCTCCTGTAAGAACCAAGATTCATCTTGGATGGATCGCTTCTTGGCAATGGGAATCAGCAGCCAAGAAGATGTTTAAGTTGCATTTCAGAACATGTTCTAGAATATTGAGCAAACTTGCAGTTGAGTTTTCACCATCATCTCACCTTGTCCCTGACAGGGGGGAAAATGGTGGTCATGTACAAGCTTCAACGTCAGATCAAGCGAGCCTGAGCCACAATCTCTCATTCCATGTTTAGAGTTGTAGCCAGAGACACAGCAGTTCAAGCGAGCTTGAGCCACAATTCTCCATTCCAGATTTAGAGATGTAGCCAGAGACACGGATGCCCATGAGCATGCCTTCGGTTGGTGGACAAACTTAAACCATCATCTTTGGTTGGTGGATAACCTAAAACCATCATAGGTAGTAGACCTCCCTTCTTTTAGGTCGAAGGTCTCCCTTTCATATATGAGGAACACTTCCTCTAGTAGAAGCCTTCAGCTTCTTGCCAACTTTGGTTGAGTTCCAGGAAATGCTTCAAGCATTCCAGAGTTGTTGGTAATCATAAAACCATCACAAGTAGTAGAGCTCCCTTCTTTTAGGTTGAAGGTCTCCTTTTTTTATGAGGGACAATTCCTCTAGCAGAAGCCTTCAACTTCTTGCCAGTTTTGGAAGAGTTCCGGGAACTGCAACAAGTTTTGCGTTCCAGTGTTGGTGGTCATCCTTAAACCACCTCTTTTTTCCAACATTTCAGAGAGTTGATTCAGCCCAAGTGCTGCCATGCATACTTTGCAGATTTGTATTACAACTCTTTTCTTGGACTCACACACACCCCTTCGGATTAAGGGGGGATGTTGGAACACCTAATCCTACATGGGTAGGTGTGGAATGCGAAAAGTCACAATGGAGTCCAAGTGACCTTGGAATATGAAACCAAGAGTCACACCATTGTACTATAAATGTACATCTTTGTATAATGGAAAATAAGAAAGCCTCATGCTTATATTTCATTGTGTGTTGAGTCTTGTGTGTGTGTGTGTGTTTATTCTTCTCATACACCATGTGTGTGTTTAACATGGTGTTTAACAGTACACAGAAACACCCCATAATTATCGTGTGTATTTTCCAAATAGTCGAATTATTGTGGTGCGACGGGATATAAAATTCAATGAGGTGAAATCCATGAAGTTGTCGCTTGAGAGGGAGCTACACTTGCATGCAGAGGAGGAACTTCTTGTTCCCAAATATGAGCCTCTAGATGTGGATCAGCCATAGGAGGAGATTCATGGAGTGGAGGAGTCCACTCATGTAGAACCAAACATTAGAACAGGCAGAAACCGTACCATAGAAGCTGAGAGATTGAAGCTTGATGCGGTAGAGAATGTAGGAGTCCCTACATCACAGCGCAGACAGAGACAATCACCTAACCGATTTACTGGATACATGTCTCTTATGAGCAAGTGTATCTTGACAGAGCCATCTTATTTTGAAGAAGTAGCGCAAGAGCCCACATGGGTAGATGCCATGGTGGAGGAGTATGACTCCATTGTCAGAAACAATTCTTGGGAGATTATTCCAAGGTCGGTGGGGAAATCAATGGTAGATTCAAAATGGATATACAAGGTAAAGCAAGCTGCTGATGGGAGCGTCGAGAAGTATAAGGCAAGATTTGTTGCCCAAGGCTTCTCACAGTTCGAGGGGATTGATTATGAAGAAAAATTTGCACCTGTCGCACGGTATTCTTCCATAAGGACCATCCTTTCTCTCTCAGTGCAGATGGGTTGGCACATTCATCAGATGGATGTGAAGACTGTGTTCCTTAATGGGATCATTGAGGAAGAGGTGTACATTGAGCAGCCTGAAGGATTTGAGATCTTCAGCAGTGAGTCGCATGTGTGCAGACTCAAAAGAGCGCTGTATGGTCTGAAACAAGAACTACGTGCTTGGTACGCACAGCTCGACAGCTATTTCATTGGACTTGGCTTCACCAAGAGTGAGGCAGATGCAAACCTGTACCAAATTGTGGTGGAGGGTAAGATTTTAATCATTGTTATTTATGTTGATGATTTAATACTAATGAGTGATGAGCAATTGATACACTCATGCAAGGCAGATATTGCAAAGGAGTTCGAGATGAAGGATTTGGGCCTCCTTCATTATTTCCTTGGATTGGAAATATGGCAGCGAGAAGGTGAACTGTTTCTGTCTCAAGGAAAGTATGCTCGGGAGATACTTGGTAAGTTTCACATGGAGGACTACAAGCCCATGGATACTCCTCTTCCAGGAAATTGGAGGAAAGAGGATGCTACATCGGTAGAGGTAGTGGATGCCATTGTTTATCGACAGTTGGTGGGTTCGCTCATGTATTTAGTGAATACAAGACCAGACATATGTTATGCGGTGAACCAACTTTCAAAAGTGATGGTTAAGCCTACCAAGCTCTTTTGGAAGGCAGGCAAGAATGTCCTGAGATATCTCAGGGGCACATCTAAGTATGGCTTATGGTACAAACAGACAAATGAGGTGAAGTTGCATGGCTTCATGGATGCAGATTGGTTAGGCAGCCCAACGGACAGAAAGAGCACATCAAGAGGGGTTTTCAGTATCGGATCTACAACAATTTCTTGGTACATCAGGAAACAAAGATCCGTGGCACTCAGTTCAGTGGAAGCAGAATACATGGAAGCAAGTCAAGCTGCATGTGAGGCTATCTGGATGAGGAAGATCCTAGTCGGTTTGTTTGGTTCACATTTATATCCTATCCTATAGTGATACATTGTGATAATCAGAGTTGCATTAAACTCTCAATTAATGCTGTGTTTCATGATATATATAAACATATTGATATCCGGTATCATCATATCAGAGATTGTGTGTAGCGGAAGATCATGTTCCTTCAGTACATTCCTATGGAAGATCAGGATGCCGATATTCTGACAAAGGTGCTCGGCAGGAGAAAATTCAAATACCATAGAGGTAGGATCGAGGTGAAGGGTAATCCCTACCTTGTTGAGAGGGAGTGTTGAGATTCAACAAGATGATGAGCTTAGTGAAAAGTAAGCACCTTCACTAAGTGGAGGCCGTAGGATATTTTTAGGTGTATTTCTATTTTTAGACATGGTGAGCATATTCTATAAGTTGCAGGATGATATTTGTAGATGGTTGGTCAAATGTAGAAAATATATGAAATTATATTTTTAGAATATTGGACGAAGTATATTTATAGATCGTTTATATAAAAATAGGTGCATGTCGATTATTATTAACCCTTAATAATAATTCGACAATAAACATCAACTTATTCTCTTGGAGCACTTTATTTCAGTGAACAGATTTGGAAAATCAGTGGGCTGAAGGAATTACGTAATTCCTAGGGTTATTGGTGGCTTATATATGAAGGACTCAGTTAGAACTGAAGTGGCAAAGTTATGACAGAGTTGGAAGAGTAGTTAATGGAGTTGTTATTTAGTTTAACTCAGTTGAGCTAGTTGTATCTAGTCTAACTGAAAGATACACTAGTGAGAGTTAAGTGAATTAATTAATTAATTAATTCACAACTAATAACTCACTAACGACTGAACAAATACAATAATTAACTACTTGCATGTCAGTTCCAGTGGAGACCCAGTGGAGAGATAGGTTAAAGGGTGAGATGGACTATCTGTTGTGACTATAGTGATGCATTCAATGCATCTGGCACATATTGGAGTTGCCAATGAGGATTGCGCAGTCAAGGCAAGGCCAATTCAAATTCATTCAAAGGTTTTCTTCAGCAGGGATTGCGCAGTGGAGGTAGGCTGTTAGGAGGCAAGAAATTGGTGCATAGATATGAAAATTTCTACATGACAGTGTGTAATGATTGCTGATTGTACTGAGAGCTTGATGTACTAAGCTTTGTATGATATTATTACATGATTCCATTGATATACATAATATATGATAATTGGGGTTTTTAGCTTTAATCTTTCCTGTTAAACAACTGTGTTATGTGCGATTGAATTTATTCACATGTGTTTGCAATTTTGTTTTAAATTTCCGCAAGTTAACAGTGGAAGGATTCTCTATTAACAAGAACATAAATATTGTTAGAACAGGAGAATCCGGTAATACATCATTATTAATAAATTTCTACAGTTCCTTCATCTTGGAGGACCTATATAGTGACCCTTATGTACTTTCCAAGCATGGAATACATACCCCTGAACCACATTTTGTCTGACAAATCATCTCTCTTTACAACTTTTTTGAAGGATCCTTGTAAAATCATGGTTTTCAAGGTCGACGATTTCTCTCAGTCTCTGATTCACACCAATAGCAGAGATTTTCACTGATCGATGCTCTGTCTTAATGTTGGAGCCGCGCCGATCCTGTTTTGGAATTTTTTTTAAATAGAAAGGAAGCTTCCGCGACTAGAAGCTTCATGAGACGGCGAGATGGAAGTTTGTTTTGAAGATATGGCCGAGGAATTCCCCTTTGGGCTTCTTGTTTCCATAAAATATGAACTACTCCAAAGGATAAGCTCTTTTCCCATCATTTGGGGGCCCATAACCTCCTCCTCCATTGTTATATAAGGAGACCTCCTTCAACTCTACAAATTTAGTGATGATAGAAAGGAGAAGTAATTATAGCTTCGGGAGAATAGTGCGGAGTGTGATTTTTTTTGTGTGTTAGGAACATAGTGAGATCTTAGACCTTTGTGTATGAGGGTGTTGCAAACGTGCTTGGATACAGACCTATCAAAGGAGAGCCTCAATGTCAAGGCTTGGTTGTAAAATCCCCTTGTCTTTATCATAACAAAATGCAACTGATGTTTATCTTCTATTCTCGTTTACATATATAATGAGATTTCTATCATTCCTTGATCAGTTAGATAGGTTGTAATTGTTTTATGTTTGTCGCGATTTTACGCTCGTCGTGGTGTATTGAATGTCTATGCAGGTAATTGGACATTGGTAGCAAAGTGGATTGAGCTTGGGAAGAGCGATGGATCAAGAAGCTTCGACAAAATATGAAAACATAGCATCAGGACAAGGTAGGTCATCTTCCTTGCTATGAATTTCATTTACAATCTAGGAAGGTAGATGTTAGTATGTTCCCGTAGTTTCTAGATCCACCCTAGGGCTAGAGGGATTGCCTTTGTCTGCAGAAGGGATTTACCTGGACAAAAAATTGTCGACTCTGTTGGGGAGTTTCCTTTGAGTTTGTCACACTTTGAGGTCTTAGTCATTCAACGAGTTTAATCGAATGACCATTTTTGTCTTTTTTCCTATGTTTTTCATTAATTACAATATTTTAGTTTTTGCTTGAAGTGGTGATTCTGGTCTTGGTTGGGAGAAATTCTTTGTTTTTTATTTTTCAGGTATTGGTGCTTTTATTTTTCTAACAGTTGTGCCGATTGGCGCTAGTTTTCAGTTAGCAAGTCGCGCCAATGGGCCATTGGCACTAGTTTTCAGTTAGCAAGTCACGCCAGTTGGCTCTAGTTTCACCCACCAAAGTTGTGCCAATTTCAAGGTGTGTGAAAAATTAAGGTTTTTCCCTAAGTTCTTCACCAGTGTGTCTTTCCCTTCCGATCATTTCCTCTGTATGATTCACATGTTATCCCCTTCAGTCAAGTGGGTTTTATTAGCTTTTTGGTTTTGATTTTTGGTTGTTTTTCCTATTCGGACCTGCATCCTTACATCCTAGTTTTTTCTAGGATTGTGCATCAATTGCCTGGTTCCATGCTTTGCGGGACATCACCCTGCTGATTGAGTCAGTCTCCTTTCTTGGTGAGCCATCTCTAGTTCATTTCCTTTTACTTTTTGGTTGATTGAGTGTTCAAGTTTCAAGTGTCTGTCCGAGTTTATTTGGTCCGCTTGTTCATGTTGGTGTCCCGTGTTTTGATAGTTTGGAAAATCAAAAGACAAGGCAACGTTAGAACCAATCTTTAGAGTTCCAGGATATAGTCCTCCTATTCTCAGAGAGGGATCTCTCAAATGTTTGTATGCAAAGTTTTATCTTGTGTTCTTAGAGTATGGATTTTAGACTAGTTATTAAGTGCAGGTGTTTGTTTGTTTGTTTGGTTGGATTGATACAACAG
>CM076570.1:520420931-520682661 GCA_034641835.2 Pinus albicaulis
GATTATCCACAGTATTGTAAAACAATGGTCGATGTTTCGAATCCTAATGGGGATCCATCTTGTGTTGAATATGCATCCCCATTGGGATTCGAAATGTCGACCATTTTTTTATGATACTGTGGATAATCCAGAGATTTATGCAATTAAAGACAACCACATAAGGTTGAAAACCATAATGTAGTTAATCTTCAAGTTAACCCAATAGGTGGTTATTATCTGCATGGGGGGGAAACATAGTATCCTCCACCTGGAGCACAACCTTAGCTAGATCATATCCTACGTTTGGAGGGTGGAAATTTGTCGAAAATTATCCAAACTATCGTTAGATACCTCAAGCTTGTCCAGGTCAATTTTTTGTGTCTCGACCCTTTGTTGGTACTCCTTATACTAGGATAAATACCATTTGGAACCCTTAATTTATTCAAAAACCCATGCAAGTTTCTCCACAAGTGCCAGTTTACCAACTTGTTCAGCCTACTAGACAACCCATTCAGCAAATACCTACCTAAGGTATTGCAATACAAGTCCAACAACCTGTCCAAGGTAATTTGCAGACACCTGTTCAACAACCAAATGAGTAGCATGTTCTGAGTACTCCACAAACTCTTGTCCAGTATATAGTACAAAATTATGTTCAACAATTATTTCCAAGTTCACCTCAAACCCCCATCCCAAAAGTACCACAAACAACTGTTTTAGTTACTTCTCAAGTATTGGTGTAGCAAACTACTCAAGTTATCCCCCAAGCATTTGTTTATCAAGGTGGTCCTACGATCCAGTGTATACCTCAAATTCCTGTAGGAAAACCTAGTATGGGATACATGCATACATCGTATCAAGGACAAGCTTTTCAAGTTCAACCTTTCTAGAGCCAACTCTTTCAAGGCCAACCTTTACAAGGCCGACCTTTTTAGAATCAATTCTTTCAAGGTAAACTTTTACGAAATCAACCCCTTCAGGGGTAAATGTTTTAGGGTCAAATGGGTCAAGGTCCACCTTTCCAGAGTCAACCATACCCCGATCATACTGATCAAATTCCATCTCAACCACACTTTGGTATGGCTCACCCTGGTCACCCCAGAGGAATGCAAATTCCAACTGCACAAGCTATTCCAAGATATCCTGGATATCCTCCTCTAGGGACTGGACTTAACCCTCAGGGTTATTAATATCCACAGCAAGATCCCAACCGATAATTATCGTTTATTGCAACTTTATATTTACCATATTTGTCTCGGATAATGAATGATCTCATTTACTATTTTCCATTTTGGTCGAAAATTCCCACTAAGTTTCCCAATGACATTCCAAAATTTTAAGGAAAATCGGGATAGGAACCATCAAACCATGTCATGAATATCATCTTTGGTGCACATCAAATTCATTAATCGATGATTCCATTAGATTACGACTTTTCCAACGAACTTTAACTAGTTCAACAGCCTAATGGTATATCGAATTAACGTGATCCTCTTTGCATAGCTTTAATGTCTTAACAACTGATTTCTTGATAATTTTTTTGTTACCAATACGATATGATAATAGTACGAAACTTTTTACTTCTTTGAAGAAATCCTCGTCTACTTACATTTTTGATCATATACATGAATGGAGATGTAGATGTCGTCTAGTTAAATTTTGTATTCGAGATCATATTTTGGCTCAATGGTTTACAAAATCATTACTATGAGTTATTACTGAAGATGTAGCCAAAAGAGGTATTGTAACTGAAGAGCATGTAACTTCTCATTCCCAATACTTAGACCTAGTTTACACACAGTCTGGCACTTTGTATGATAAAATTCCAGATTTTCCTCTCCCAGGTCAAACAAGCTTAACTCCTACAAGATGTCACACTGATGATGGTGTGATTATTTCTGTAAGCCATCAATCTAAGATTAAAAAGAAGAATTCCAAAAACAGTCAGATTTGGGCTTTACAAGATTCACCTGAAGAAAATCCTTCTGCAGAAGTTACTTCTAAGATTAATGTTGTAGATTCATCTATTGGTAAGAATAAACCGTCCAGAGGTAAAAAGAAAGGAAAAGGTAAAGAAAAAAATTTCTTCTCCAAAGGAGAAATAAAAATGAAATGAACCATTTGACGAAAAGAAAATCCTCATTATCCTTTCCTAATCTGTGATGAATATCATTACACCAAGTAATACCCTCATCGCATTGAGGTTACTGAAATCGTTAAAGGTTATCCTACTCCTGTTGTTTTGAAGGATCCATTTCATTTTCAACAAAATAATATGGTTTCGCATAACCCATCTTCTTATTCCACATCGAAAAATATCATGATGATGTACTCAAAAGTTATGGTAGCCACAAGATCTAAAGATTATTGATCTAAGGAACCTGTTGTAGATGGAAATGATGCTAGTTCACCTAGTCAATATTGCACATCAATTCCTCCTTTTGAACCATTACAGATTGAAAAATAAAACTTTGATATTTTAATTTGACCACCTCCTAAAGGTATTATTTGAAAGTCGGATTTTAATCCTCATGCTAGAGCTTCCCAGAGTTACAACATTGTTGAAGATCTGGCAATGTCTCCTTCAACAATGTTGGCTCTTGAAGTGTTGCAGACTTTCCGAGCACAAAGAAAATTTCTATTTTTCAGCAATAGGATAAATTGATCCCTAGGATTATAATCTTATTGTCTTTGATCTTAATAGTCATGTACCTAGACTCGCACATCAACTGGAATTTCATATCACAGTTTTTATCAAAACTAAGTGATTCTTTCGTACAGTAGTTGACGAAGGAGCTTCTAAGACAGTTGCAATTGAAGTTGAAGTCTTTGACGCTCAACTCGATTATAACATTTTATTGGGTTGAAGTTGGACCTATGCCATGTCTGCAGTGGTATCTTCATTTTTTCGCATGATAATGTTTCCTCATTAAGGTAAGATAGTGAAAGTAAACCAACTGTATTTTACACTTCAGACCCTAATTCTACTGGTAGTGTTCCTTTTTTTGGAAAATTTGTTACTCTGTATGAGGATGTTGGTGTTGGCCTTCTCAAAGATTCGTCACCCATGGGAACTTTTGTGCTCCCTCCACCAAATATTCTTCATAATATTTCCTAGGTTAATATGATCACATCAAGCACATTTGAATCTCCTAATCCTTGGATTTTTCCTTTAGAATCATAATTGACCACGTATGGTAGTGAGATGCCTTTGAGCCCATTTGAATTGTCCTATCAGGAAGTTCAAGCATTTTCCGACCCACCACCCTCTAAAATTGATCGAGTGAATGTGATCACCAATGATTATTATTAGTTATCATAGTTAGCAACAATATCAATTCATGATCCCTTCGATAAAGAGTTTCTAACTGGCGAAAGTATCATGCAAGTAATGACTTTGAACAAAATTCCATGGGACAATTATCATCATTGTTCATATTTTCTACCTAGCCTTGATAAAATCGAGAACAATTTTTCATCTATGTTTTCATCTAAGGTTATGAATAGTCTCGAATGTCCTATGTCAATCCTCCATTCTAAATCTGAAAAAAATTTAGCGAATATATCAAGAACTGTGACGATTGACATCTCAATAGAACCTAGAATTATTGAGAACATTCACATAGGTGATTCCTCTTCCTTTGAATAAATTCAAACTTATAAAGCCCTATTTCAGGAATATTGAGAAATCTTTGCCTGGTCCTATGAGGAAATGCAATGAATTGACCCTAGCATTGTAATTCGAAAAATTAAGACTTAACGAGATGCCAAACTTGTTAGACAACGATTACGTCCAGTGCATCCACAAAAAATTGTGGCTATAAAGGTTGAAGTTGAAAATTACTTAAAGAAGGTTTCATTTAACTAGTTCCATTGATTGATTGGGTGTCCAATATTGTTCCAGTTAACAAGAAGCAAGGGACTATTAGAGTATGCATCGATAACAGGGATATTAACAAAGCTTTTCCAAAGGACAATTATCCTAACTCTTATATCGATCAAATTGTTGATGATTGTGCTGGAAACGAGATTTTCTCTTTTATGGATGTATTTTCCAAATACTATCAAATACATGTACTCCCTAATGATCAACATAAAACTGCATTCATCTGTCCATGGGGAAATGTTTCTTATCGAAAACTCCCAGTTGGATTAAAGAATGTTGGCGCGAATTTTCAACGGGAAATGTCTTACATATTTCATGATATCAAGCATATTGTGCAACCTTACTTGAATGACTTACGGACTCACTCACTGAGACGACAAGATCATCTGATGCATTTGAGAGAAATTTTCATCAGATGTAGGCATTACAATATTCACCAGAATCCTCACAAGTGCGCATTTTGTATATGATCTGATCGGTTGTTGGGATTTTTTGTTTCAAAGGAAGGAATTTGTGTCAGGGAACTTAAGGTAGAGGCTATTATCAATTTGCCTCCTCCTTATAATCTCTGCCAACTCCAAAGTTTGCAAGGGAAAGCAAAATTTTTACGTAGATTCATACCTACCTAAGCTGAGCTAACTAAAGGTTTTACTCGACTACTGAAAAAGGGCATCCCATTTATTTGGGACGAGCTTGCTCAAAAATATTTTAATGCACTTAAGCACGTGTTAACCCATGCATCTTTGCTGCATTAACTGATTATCATCGAGAATATTTTTTGTATTTAGCAGCATCAGATGCCACTATTGGCATGCTTTTAGTTTAGGAAGATGAATCCAACAATGAACATGTGATCTACTATTTGAGTAGGAATCTCACTAAAATTGAGATCAAATGCGCACATGTGGAGAAATTTCCCTTGGAATTTGTTCAAGTTTTCCAACGTTTCCATCACTATATACTCTTACAAAAAACAAAAATGATTTTTGATTGAAACCCTATAATGTACATTCTTACAAGAAAGTTGATAGGGGAGAAATATTCTAAATGGATAGTTATCCTACAAGAATTTGATTTAGAATTTAAAAAATCCAAGTCTAAGAAATTTTTGGTGTTTTTTGAGCTATCATGTAACTTTCCCTATACTTGGATAGAAACCATGGCAGAGGATTCTCTTGTAGATGAATCTCTCTTTCTTATAAGTACTCTAGATCCTTGGTATGGAGATATCATCGTGTATCTTCAAACTCATAATTTTCGTCCTGAGTTGTCTCATACTGATCATTGTCATATATGGTACCAATCCCAACAATACACTATTATTGGCAATACACTTTATCGTCATGGTGTTTATTTCATCTGCCGACACTATTTGACTCACAAAGAAGCCAAGAAGGCATTGAATGAGTGCCATTTTGGAGCTTGTGGTGGTCATATGTCAGGGTTTGCCATTTCCCAAAAAATATTGCGCGCTGACTATTTTTGGCCCTTGATGTTTAAACATTGTATAACTGCAGTTAAGAAATGCCATAATTTCCAAGTTTTCCATCGCAAGATGCATGTGCCTCCTACTCATCTTCACCCAATCATAGTTGTTAACACTGGAAAATCGTATAAGAAAAATACATTAGAAAATGTCAAGTAGAAGGTACAAATAAATATTTTTAGGAAAGAAATATATTGCAAAAGCTGAAAATTTTAACTTTTCCTAAGGTCAAACAGGAAAATTTATTGAATTGTGTTAGGGTTTGGTGATTTGGCAGATTGGCAAGCCAAATGACAGGGTAACATCAAACCAACTTTGGAGCCCAAGGACCTAGCCTTCCTGGACTCAGAGAGGGCTCTCTCTATTATGCAAGGATTGTAGATTTGTTTGCTTCTTTATGTATTTGATTTTAGGCTAGTTGTTGAGTATGTTTTTATTTTGTTTTAGGTTTTTGAGGGAGGAACTGATCAAAGGATAACTAGATAGAAATATTGTTAGATCAACTGGGCTATGGGGTCGAAAAGGTCGAGAAAGCCTTAAATGGTGGACAAGGCATATTGCAGGGCTGATTTGGTCGAGGTAAAATGGATTCTTTAGGTGGAGTGAAATGGGATGGACACTAGGTTTGTGAAGGACAAAGAGGTTTAAGCATAAATAGTTTTAAAGCAGACATTCATGTGGTAGGGCTAACCATTAATCACTATAAATGAAACTTTAAACTGATAGATGCATAAAATAAACATTCAGGCGATACATAGAAGTATAAGACCCTCTAACTTTGGGAAAATCACCTTCAGACTTTGGGGAAAACAAACAAGACAAACAACTCAATCTATGAAGAGGGAACTCCTAAACTTCATATTTGAGCTATCGGGAACTTTGAACTAAGATTTCAGAGAATAGGCAAAGGGCAAGATCGACACAAGACCTCTTTGGTTCAACTAGGACAATCAAACATTCAGAAAAAGGTTTCAGTAATGGGGTTTTGGTTAGATATGAGTAAATAGGGCATACCATGAATCATACTAGATAGCATACATAATAACCATTAATGAAATTGATAACAAGTTCTTAGGATATCAAAGAGCAATTAAGAATTCTTTGACATAACTAAGAAAGAAGACAAACATAGAAGCTGTAATGAATCAGGAAACTTGAGGTGCCTCCATGGGCATGTCTCAAATCTATTCTTTACTGTCCTACAGCTAGAAAGAAGCATGAAAACATGTATGATAAACTAAGAAAAAATAACAGATAAGGAACACTATACCATTTACCAAGTCATGGAATCCTACAACAGTCCTCTTCCACCATCCAAAACACAAAAGAAATTATCCACTTCATGAGACAAAGTATTTCTTCTAAGCTTGTAATACCATGTATTGCTCTATAACATCAAGTTCAGCCGCCTGATACAATGAAATCTCTTGGAAAATATAGGCTAAAGAGAAAGAAACTATCCAAGAGCATCTAGAAGGCCATTGGCCTATTACAAATATCTGATTTTGTCCATGAGGCTTTGCAAAGCCCAAGGCACAAAATATATTTAAAAATATCTTAAAATGTTAAAAAAAGAAATAAAATTGACTTCTCATGACTGAAAATGGCTAAAAAAGGTTTAACGCACATTTGGATGAGCCACTTCAGAAAACTGCCTTTTTGCCAAAATGCTACAGGAACGTAGTAGCAGAAAATTTCCTGTTTTGAAGACAACTTTTGAGGGACCTCCTAATGTCAAAACGAGGCCCGTGATGGCTCGTTGGAAATCCCTAGATGTCTAGTTTGTGGAACTACTTTATTTTTTCAAAACTGATCCCTGGAAGTATGTCAAAAGGTGGACTGAGTGAAAAAAACCAGAAAAGTAGCCCTTGCTGATATGTGAGGCAGAAAGTTAAAAAATCACTGTTTTTCGCCTCTTTGGGGGGAACAAAACACCTCCTTTAGATCTGAAAATTTGTGAGTAGCTGCCCCAAAATTTATTCCATCCAAAAAAATGACTTTCATCAGCTGAGGATGCTCCTAGTACCCATGGCAGTGCCTTGAAAAATGTGCAATTAGGGCCAAAAAACACAAAAAACAAAATCATGTCAAAATTTGCTCAATTTTGGCGAGCAAGCCCCTTATGGGTTCTTAGAAGCATGTAAGGAAGCCGAGGCCAAGATTTCAACCCTAGATATGCCTTTCTCCACTTTTTCTACCGGGCGCCTCTTTCGAGCAGCTTTGAGCCTTTCTTGAGCAAGTTTGAGCTTTCTTCGGGTAAATTAGTTCAACTTCTTGTAGTGCCTGGTCAACTTCCTTTGTAGATCCAAGTCTCTGTTAGCTTTCTCTAATTTATCCTCCAAATTCTTGTTGGCCCTTTCAAGCCATGATTCTTTATCATTTTCTATTTCTTGGGCGAGCAATTGTGTGAGAGGATAAGATCGAAAAAGGGTTGCCTCTTCTTCCTTATTTTTCTCTAAAGCTTTCCTAAGACCCATAGTCCTAGGCCTCTTTCTCATTGGCTGCTCTTATTCTTCAATATCATCAAATTCGCCATAAGCTCTTCAAGTTTGACTTGTGCTTTGTAGGCTTCCCATTGGTATTTGAAAGCCCGGGCCTCATAAACTGCCATTTGGCCACTCATTTGTTTGTTTTGAATCTGTAGAACATGTATGAGGTCCTTTGAACTTTCTAGATCAGCCTGTAAGTCATGAATTTGGGCTTCTCTGTTTTGCAAAAGAGCCTCAAGAATTCTAGCTTCATCATCTCCAGCATCACTGTCTATCTGTATGATGTCAAACTCCCTTTCCTTCTCATGACTACTCTCTTGTTTTTCCTCTTTTTCTTTACCCTTGCCTTGGGTAGACTTCTTGGTCCTTTTCCTCTTTGGAAATTCGACAATACTCTTCTTAGGCAGTTTGCCTCTACTTCTTAGCGTTGTTGTGACATTGCTAGTCACTGTTGGAGTGATCTTCTTCTTTGCAGATCTAGTGTTTCTAGGCTTCACCACTTTCGGAGGAAGAGTCATGGCCCCTAGCCTAGGAGAGGCAGCTAGCACATCCTCTTGGCTATGTTGAGGAGACGAGAGAGGAGGTTTCATTACTTGCACTTACTCAACTTGGTCCTTGATTTGGTCTTGGCTGCCCTTAGGACTGTTTTGATCATTTTGCTCTATGCTGCCCCCTTTAGAATGCTCACTGTTTGGTGTTTGCTTGCCATCATCATTTCTTGCTTGGGGGTTGTCATGTTTCTCATCATTAGTGTCTCTTTGAGGACTATTATGACCCTCATCATTAGTGTCTCTTAGAGGACTATTATGACCCTCATCATTAGTGTCTCTTTGAGGACTGTTATGACCCTCATCATCACTGTTTTGGTTGCCACTTTGTTTGTTTTCTTGAGGACTGTCTTGTTCATCTCTGTCTCTACTTTCTTCATGACTATTGTGTTCTTTACCTTCACTATTTTGTCCCTCATCACCCTTATGCTTACTGTTGTGTTGGTTGCCATCATGTTCCTCTTCATGACTGCTATGCTCACTATCATTTTGTTCATGCTCACCATCACTTTATTCATGCTTTCCATCATTTCCTTCTTCCTCACTGTCATGTTTAGATTCTTTACTTTGTCCCTCATCATCACTAGTTTTCTTCTTGTCACTTTGCCCTTCCTCATAACTAGTGTGCTTCTTCTCTTCTTCACTCTCAATCGTAGGGGATTTTTTCCTTTTAAGAGTAGATTGACTAGAAGAGGGAGAGACATGGTGAGTGGATGGTGAGGAAGGCGCATGATATGAAGAGGCAATGGAAAAATCTAGATGAGAAATGAAAGTCTCCCAAGACACTCCATTTTTCTCAAGTTGATGGAGGATGATGATCTTGATAAGGGAATGATGAAACAAACAAGCTTGTTGTTGAGCGAAGGGTTTCTTTTGGACAGTAGATGCCATCTTGTCAATGCTTCTGTAGAGGAAGAAAGGTAGGTTCAACAACTGAGTTCTTGTGAAATGCATAAGAAGCCTGATGTGATAGGCATAAATCCGGGAAAACCTCCCTTCACATGTGAAATACTTCATGATGACTTTCATGAGGGGAGCATAGCTACTCAATAAGTGAGAGAAAGGGAAAATACCTTGGCAAGCATCCTGATGGTCTGGTTTTAGAAAGGGTTTATAGTGATTCAGATCTAGGTATGCTTGTTTGAACCACTTTTCTCCTATATAGAGGATCTTAGTTGCTTTGGAGATAGCACTAGGAGTGAGTTTGAAGTCTAGACTTGCTAGATGGACATGCTTTCCTTGCAGCCTCAGGGTGAACAGTTGTGTTAAGGGAGAGTAACTGGTGACCTCCTAGACCTTTTGGCAAAAATCAAGGCAGCCCACCTCATGGAAGTTAAAAAGAATTGAAGGGGATTCATTTACTTCTTGAGTTGTCAAACTCTCAAACCTATTGTGATATCCACTCCTGCTGTCCTTCTTTGGAGGCATTTTCGCTTTTTGATACCCTTCACTAACTTACCAAAACAAGACTTTGAAATGTATTGAAAAATAGACCCCTTCTTTGAGCACTACTTTTCTCTTTAGTTGGAAAACAAGTATTTGTTAAATGAAAACAAATTTACTTTTCCAGCACTGTGTTTTGAGAAAAGAGGCCTTGAATAAGATCTATTAGTGGTTTTTGAAGACAAGTCACCTTTTGTTTTTGACACAAAAACTCTTTCCCCTCAATCACTGGCTTTTTTGAAATCACTGTTTAAGAGGTGTGCAAAACCCTTATAAACTGATCAAAACTCTTTCTTAATCACTGCCTTTCTCTGTTTTTGAACAAAGAAGGCACTCTTGAGTATCACTATGTTCCTTTGTCTCTAAGCAAAGAGTATACTCTTGAAAAAACACTATGTTTCTTCTTTGAAAAAAACTGTCCTTTCTTTCCTAGGCAAGCAGATAATTTGTTGGATGAAGTTTTAGCTTGTTTCTCTAAAGTAGTATCTCCTCTTGTTACTGAGCAAAGGTCTTCAAAACAATCCCAGTTTTCTCTCTATAAGACTGTGTTTATCTTTAATTACTCACAACAAGAAAAATCTTTCAAACTAACAACAAATATTTCCTTCTTTATCACTGCTTCTCTGTGATTTTTAGATAAACAGAGTATTCTTGCAAATAACTATGTTTTCCTCTTTTGAAAATTATTGTCCTTCCTTTGAAATTTCTAATTTTTTTTTTTCCTAGGCTGGCAACAAGATATGTTTTGAGAGCAAACTGTGCTCTTTTTCTCTTAATTACTCAAAACTCTTTCAACTGTCAATAAGCCCCTTCTTTAAATATTTTTCCTTTGTCTCTAAATAAACATGACAATGTTTAAGAGTAACTGTGTTTTTCTCCTTTAACTACTCAAACAACAAGCCCTCTGACAACAAAACTTCCTCCTTCATTCACTATTTCTTTGACACTTTGATATCAAAATTTCCATTTAAATCAAACAAATTTTAGGCTTAGGAGATGTAAATACCTTCAAAATATGTGTTTTGCTGTGTTTGGAGATGAGTTCGTTGTGTGAAAACTGCTCTTTAACGACTTTTGAAGCTCTTTGACCTTTGCTGCAACTCCCTTTTGTACTAGCCCAAGCGGGCAAACCGTCGTTCAGGGGTGACCCGAGTGCTGGGCCATTCAGGGGTGGCCCGGGCCATTCAGAAATGGACTGTGCAGAGAGTGATAATGAAAAGTGTAAGGGCGGGATATGAAAAATGGGAATGGCATGGGTGCAAAGTAGGTGAGAGGAGCTCTTTCAACAGCTTGAGTGCTTGTATAAAGGATAAAATTTCACAGGCGTCACATTCAAGCCGGGCGCTGGGCCGGGCAGGCCTGAACAGGAAAAACGCACCGCCTTCAGATGGGCATCGGGCGCCGGGCATAGGCGTGCCGCGCAACCACACAGGCGCACCGCGCCTTTAACAAATTTGTATGCTGGAACTCTACAGGCACGCCGCGCGTTCAACAAGCCCTAAATGATCACTTGAACTCGTTTCTTCTTGCCTACAAAGTTTGCAAAATGGCAAATGATATGCTATGCTTGGGTTTTATACTTTAGGAGGGTTTTTAAATGATGTTTCCTCCTTTGTTAAGTTAAAAAATGAAAACATCCCCTTTTGCCTTTGTAGCCCTTTTAAAAAATGGCTTTGTGCCTTTGTTCGTTCCTAAAGGAGATGATCATGAAAAACATTAATGTAGCCTCTTGACACCATTGTGTGAATCCCCACAGTTTTATGAAGTGAAGAGGCCTTTAAAAACTGTGTTTGTCTCTGGCTGTTTACAAAAAATTCTACTACAGCCATCTTAAAACCATAATGCAACTCCACTTGTTTATGAGGTTAAGGAGGTCTTATTATATTGGTCTTCTAATTGTTTATGAAGGAGGTCTTTAAAACATGATTTGACCTTCTGCTGGTTTACATAAAGGGGGCCTCTAAAACAAAAATTTATCTTTATAAGACACTGCCACATTGTCCTTTCGAAGGTGATCTTTTAAATTTGAAACTAGAACTTATCCTCTGATTGAAAACATTTCATAATGTAAACTGTCTGTGTCCACTAAGACTCTGTCTCTTGACTGTGTATACACCTTCCATTTGTTCTGAAGAAAATTCTTGCAAATGTGATCACTTATGCTTATTTAGAATCATGGTTAGGCCCTTAACTTTATGATGAAAGAGGCCTTCAATCAATGAAAGTTCATTTATCTTAATAATGTGCCCACTGTCTTTTAAATGATCTGAAAAAAGTAACTCTTGGTGCTTGCCCTTTTATCTCATCATTTGGAGGGAGTATATTCGATAAACCATAATGGATTTGTTTAAAAACAAGAGTGCCCTTTTTCACATACATCATCTGGGTGGATGCTTCTTTATACCATTTTTGTAGAAGTCACTTTAAAACCAAGCTTGGTTTGCCACTTTATCGTTAGATGAGGCTGCTTTAAATCAAAACTATAACCTCTGATTCATCCTTTGAAGAAGGCTTTTATATACATAAGAGCAGAGGCTTTTTAGCACCATCATGTCACTGCTTTGCTTTTGATGTGAAATAGGCCCTTAACCTATAAAATTTTATTTGTTTTACCACTGTTACTCAACTGGTCTTACCAACAGAGACTTATCAAACACAACATTGAACTTGGGTGATGCATCCACTATTCATCTTTGGAGGAGGTGGCGCAAAACAACATCCTGAAGCTACTTAAAAACATGCTGACCCTCTACTTGTTTATGAAGGAGGTCACAACAATGTTTTTCTAACCCTCTACTTATCATTGAAGGAGGTTATCATCATTGTGTTTCTAACCCTCTACTTGTTATTGAAGGATGTTATTCTAAACACAGGATCTTCATCTATTTTAATCACTGTACCTTGCTCTGTATGTTTGCTTGAAGAATACCAAAATAGGAAACAAAGTGAAATTTGACATTTATCATTGATGAAATCACTTGAAACTCATGTCCTCTTTCTTTATGAGGCCTTGTCTGTGATGTGTATATCCTTTTTAAAAATATCACTGTGAACACAAGACCAGAAGAAAAGTGACTTGTATATGAAGAGTGTTTGCCACTAGATATCTTTGAGCTATATTTTCCCTTGACTGAGTTGTCAGAGGTATGTTGAAATTTTTTGTGACTAAATTTCAAAACCCAGGTTCAAGGTAACATAAGAAGCAGCTGTCTACTTATGCCCTACATGATGATGCCCTTCGGAAAGATTATGCAGCACTGCTTTTGGAGGAGATCATGGACACTGCTGATCAACATCACTCAGTCTTACTTCATTTGCTTCATTGATGAGGAATGATCTCTGATCTTTAGGCAGCCTTTAGATTTATAACATGTACATTCGCTGCTCTTTACTCATTTCATTTGCTTTGCTTCATTGATGGCAAAACCCCTTCAACAAGAGGGACCCATTTGAAATTTCCCCTTTGCTCTTATTTGCCTACTGATCATCATTCGATTACACCCCTACAGAGATGTAAAAACATATGCTTTGGAACCTTGGAGAGCTCTTTTGGTGTTTCATGGAGATTATGCCTGATCTAAGCATATTTCTTCAAATAGTGACAAACCTTCTCTTTCCCTGATTTGGATCTTTGTTGAACTTCTTCTGAAATGAGACAAAGTGACCTCTTAGTGGTGTGTGACCTATGGATAGAACAATGCTTGCTTTAAAAAATAGGGAAATATTTAAGGCTAACTGGTACTAAGCACATGCTTTTTGGCTTAAGATATCTTAGCCAAGGAAAAACTCCCTAAACACCACTATCTAACTTAGGGACAATTTTGATAGATTCTGAGTGTTTTCTTAGGCATGATCAGATTGTCATATGACAAGATGATCAGGGATAGAGTAGCAGACACTTTATCAACCTTTGGATAGTGAATGACATGAGAAAAAAGGGTAAATGATAGCAAATAATCACAACTATGACAGCTATAGACAGGGAGACTTTGCTGAAGCGAGACAGGTCTTGAAAACTGGAGATTGTTCTCATCATAGACTGACAGGAAGGGGTAGGAGGACAAAAATTGTTTTGGGGTGTTTTCTAGATGAAAAATTGACAGTTTGAAATTAGCTTCTAGAAAACTCAGCTAAGGAAACTAGTCATCAAAAACATGTAAAAAATATTGATGACTAACACTGGCTCCATTTGGGGAGGGGAGCTCCCTTTTGGGAGGTGTCTAGAATTGCAGATCTTTGGCTTGTGAAGACCAGTGCCTTATCCCTTGGCGCAATTTTCTCTCTTTCTTGATGATATTTATAAAAATTGACAGCATGATTAGCATCAAAGTCATCTCTACCTACCTAGCTATATTTCCTAACATTTTTTTTTATTTAGGTGCATTTTGACTAGCAACCTTTCGACATGATATTTTTTGGAAAAGAAAAATATCTAACTCTACACTTATATCTTTCGAGAGTTCAAATTAAACTGATGAACTCCTTTGATTCTCTACCTATGCTAGATCGACTATCAAGATTAAGCTGTTTGACAGGATTTTATTCACTAAACTAAAACATGAAATTGAAAGATGACCAAATCAGGATTAGACGGTCTGATTTGTCATGTTTTTGTGGCATAAAATACAAGCTGCACACAAATATTATTTTGCACGAAATGAGATTTAGAAAAATCAGGGCTAGGATACATAGTTTGTTTTTCATCCCCGTTTTCCTCTTTGGTTCTATTTTGAGCTTGTGGAACCAGTATCTTTTCCTAATCTATTTTCTTTGGCAAGTCAAGCTTACACAATTTGACTATCACTTCTTTCACTAACTTGTCAGAAATAAATTTAAAACATGTCCAGTTATGATTAGGCTAGATAACTGAGCAAGACATCTTTTGAGCACTAGTAGCGGCATTTAGACTTGCGTGCTTTCATAATGACTATTTTTTTTTAACATGGGGCTTAATTTCTGTTTTATGACTGCCCTCTTTTTCTACTTTTCTACTGTTTTTGTATTTTCTGTTTTTTACTTTTTCTTCAAACAATCTAGAACTAAAAATATGCTCACAAGGTTGAGCTTATTTTCCACACCTATCTATCTATCCTAATCTAACCTATACACAATATACATTCATTTAGTGAAATATATTTTCCAACAAAGCCAATCAAGCAGATGATTCCATGAGGGATTTTGTTTCAGCTTTTTGAGAGTGCTAAAGTAATAAAAAGGCCACTTCCACCTCACTTGTTTTCGAACATTAATGCTCAAAATTTTTCTCATACTTTGCAACAAATTGTTCATGGTAGAACGCACTCCTCCCTCATATTTCTCAAGGAAAACAATAAATGGATCTTGGAATAATACTTGATCTAAAGTATTTGAGATAGAAGCTCCTTTCAAAGCTACTCCTTCTTTTACTTGGTTATGCTTGGGATTCTCTTGGGAAAGAAACTCTTCCTCTTCCTCATGATCACTTGAATTGTCAGACTCATCATACACTGTAGTGTAGCCCTCTTTCCAAGCTGATGTGTTCTGATTAAGTGGAATGAAAACTGTGTGAAGGTCATCATGTTGACGAGAAGGGATACATTTTGGCAGTAAATCCTCTTGAGAGGATAGTGTGACCACCCTTATGTGATTATCAACCTTTATTTCTTCATCTTCAATTTGTAACTCAATGGAACTTGGTGGCTGCAAATATGGAGTTAAGGAGGATTCCATGTCCAAAATGATTTCCTCAACCATTCCAGGAAAAGGCTTCTCATTTACAACATGCTCAAGAATTTCATCATCCTCCTCAACCTCATCATCAAAGCTGAAAGACTGCTGATTTCCAATTATGTGAATGTTATTTCTGATGGACTGAAGTGAAGTAGAGAAAAGAGTCAGAGACTCTTCACTTACTTCTAAACTCTCAAGGCTCTCCTCATCAGTGTCATAGGTGACCTGTATTGGCTGCTTTCTTTTTTCAACCTGATGATAATGAACTTCGTCCCACATATCAATTGTTGATTGCTCTGCAAGGTTAGTTTATGTTTGGATATCATACTCATTAACATATTGATCAAACCTTGGAGAATCATTAATATAAGTAATGTCACCAGCCATGCATATTGGACTATCAGATTGTTTCTCTTCAAATTTATTTACAAATCTATTTTTTGACTTATGGTATGCAAGATTAGCAGGAGAAAGATCAATTTTTTTTGGTTCATATGAAGTTTTAGAGGCTCTTTGCATGTTTATGAGTTGATCTATCTCATCCTCAGTTAAAAAGGGAGGCATTTTTATCTCTCTTTGGATATAACTACAATAATCCTCTTTCTCTTGGGAAAGCTGATTTGGAGGATGAATGTCTTTTTGGGCTTCACTTATGAGAGATGATGAATCATCACTTGTGCCTTTAGAGAGATCCTGTGAGTTCTCTTTCATTTCTTGATTGTTTTCATCTTCAACCAATTCTTTGTGATGTTGAGGATGGTTAGCATGTAATTCATGAGTTGCTTCTAATAGATTTTTAGGAGGCCAATTTGCTCGTATGAACTCAAATGACTCAAAGCATAAAGGTAGAGATCCTACAGGTTTTGATTTTTCTTCCATTTCAGATTTGATTTCATCTTCAACCATATTTTCTTGATTTACGTGAGAGTTAACTTGAGCAGGGGTTTCTTGAATGAATGCTAAGAGATCTTTAGGATGCAAATTTCCTTTCAAAATATGTAATGAATTAAAGCATAAGGGTAGAGATCCTAAAGGTTTTGATTATTCTTCCATTTCAGATTTGATTTCATCCTCAATCAACTCTTCTTGGCTGCCAATATGGTTATCTTGAGTATGAAAAGCATGAATCTCCTGTAATAGATCCTCAGGATGCCAATTTCCTAAGTCTTCATCAATGTTCACAAGGTGTTGTATGAGGTGTTCAGATTGATCACAACAGTTTTCAGTCAATGATAGAGATGGAAAATGCCTTATATAGTGTTTATAAAATACTTTGTGGAAATCCTTCAAAGAAAACAAGATTCCAGGTTCTAGCCATTCATACCAATTTCTCGCCTTATCTTCTAATGTTGCCATAAACATTTTCATGAAGCAATCCTCATGCCATTCAATCTTCAACCTCCATATGTGTATATGAAATTTGATGAGGTGTAACAAGCAGTCATCAAACTTTTCATCTCGAAAGATAGGTAGGTTTTTCATCCAATTTATTTCAGTCATTTTGTGTGGGAATCTAGGGATATGATTTCTGTTCATCGGAGCATATCTCCTTTGTATCCTTGGATCCATCTTTGTTAATCAGAAAGTGTCACTGTGTCTTTTCAACCAGTCTAAAGTTCTCTACCAGTGGAGTCTTTTGGTCTAATGAGGGTTGTGGAGTCGCTAGGTGGAATATTTGAACTTTTTTGTCCACCATCAGCATGATTGGGATTGCTCAATGCATTCCAGGAGATTTTATAAGGACTAGTGGAGTAACAGGTCTACTGCAGGCTATTGGAGTCGCCAGGTGGATGTTTTTAGTTGTTTTGAGGGTATATGTGTATGGTCCACCACCAATAATAGATAAAAGCCAATGTAGGGATGTTTTTTGGGGTTTTCTAAGTTTCCTATATGCAGCCTAATTTGAAAGAGTGTCCTAAACTTGGTTCACCACTTAGCTAAGGTGGCGAAGCAAAAAGAGTTTACTCTAAATGACTTTATAGGTTGTTTTGTTTGATTTTAAATTTGAAGGACTAATGAGTCTACAAGAGTTTTCTAGACTGTTATGCACTCAGAACGTCCCACCGTGATTTCCATTATGTTAGTGTGGCAATGAGGTGGCTGATTCACTAGATATTCTTGAAGACAAGAGATTTCTGGAGTCCTAAGGTATACTTAGATTGTCACTAACTCAGAAAGGTACCACAATGATTGCCATTAAGCGTGAGCGGTGGGGTAAGTCGGCAAGATAATCTTCTTAGGGATGCTGAAATGTTTAGGGAAGTCTAAGTTTGTTTATTCACTCAGGGTCCCACCGTGATTGCCATTATGTTAGGGTCTCGTGATTTGGCAGATTGGCAAGCCAAATGACAGGGTAACATTAAACCAACTTTGGAGCCCAAGGACCTAGCATTTCTGGACTTAGAGAGGGCTCTCTCTATTTGTGCAAAGGATGTAAACTTGTTTGCTTTCTATGTATTTGATTTTAGGCTAGTTGTTAAGTATGTTTTGGTTTGTTTTAGGTTTTTTGAGGGAGAACTGATCAAAGGATAACTAGATCAAAATTTTGTTAGATCAACTGGGCTATGGGGTCGATAAGGTCGAGACTGTCTCAAAGGGTGGACAAATTATATTGCAGGGCCAATTTGGTCGAGGTAAATGGATTCTTTTAGGTGAAGTGGTATTAGATGGACACTAAGTTTGTGAAAGATAAAGAAGATTTAAGCACAAATAGTTTTGAAGCAAACATCCATGTGGTAGGGCTAACCATTAATCACTATAAATGAAACTCAAACTGATAGATGCATAAAATACAAATTCAGGCGATACATACAAGTATAAGACCCTCTAGCTTTGGAAAAATCACCTTCAGACTTTTGGGAAAACAAACAAGACAAACAAACAACTCAATATATGAAGAAGGAACTCCTAAACATCATATTTTGAGCTATCGGGAACTTTGAAATAAGATTGCAGAGCATAGGCAAAGGGAAATATCGAAACAAGACCTCTTTGGTTTAACTAGGACAATCAAATATTCAGAGAAAGGTTTTAGTGATGGGGTTTTGGATAGCTATGAGTAAGCACAGCATACCGTGAATCATACTAGATAGCATACATAATAACCATTAATGAAATTGATAACAAGTTCTTAGAGTATCAAAGAGCAGTTAAGAATTCTTTGACATAACTAAGAAAGAAGAAAAACATAGAAGCTGTAATGAATCAGGAAACTTGAGGTGCCTCCATGGACATGTCTCAAATCTATTCTTTACTAACCTACAGCAAGCAAGAAACATAAAAACATGTATGATAAACTAAGGAAAACATACAGATAAGGAACACTATACCATTCACTTGAGCCATGGAATCCTACAAACAATCCTCTTCCACCATCCAAGTCAAGCAAGAGATCATCCATTTCATGAGACAGAGTATTTCTTCAAAGGTTATAATACTATGTATTTGCTCTATAACATCAAGTTCAGCCTTTGCAGAAAGTACCAAGAAGCCACCGAATTTTCTCAAAAACATGTTTGACCATTTTCTTATTAGTGAAGGAGGTCCAACAATGTGTCTCTAACCCTCCCATGAGGGAGGTTTCTGCCATTGCTTAGGGCACTTGTGCTACACTTTCTCTTTGATCGCGTATACCTTTTGTTTTGTCCCGAAGAGAATCCCTGCAACTGTGAACACTTATGGTCATTTAGAAATCATGGTTAGGACCTTAACTTCATGATGAAAGAGGCCTTCAATCAATGAAAGTTCATCTATCTTAATAATGTGCCCTTTGCCTTTTGAATGATCTGAAAAAGCAGCTATTAATGCTTGCCTTTCATTCATCACTTGGAGGAAGTTAGTCTATGATAAACCATAATGTATCTGTAAAAATAAAAATGCCCTTTTCACATACACCTTATGTGTGAATGATTCTTTATACCAGTTTGCAGAAATGACTAGAAACAAAGCTTGGTCTATCGATTTCACCATTCAGAAGAGGTTGTTTTAATCAAAATTATAACCTCTGATTTATCCTTTGAAGGAGGTTTTCATAAACACAAGATCAGAGGCCCTTAACACCAGCATGTCAACCTTTTTCTTGTGATATGGAAAAGGCCTTTTAACTTATCATCTTTCATTCGTGTCACCACTATTCCTCAACTTGTCTTTACAAAAGAAAATTTTCTTAAACATAATTTTAATCCTGCTATGCATCCTCTTTTCATCTTTGGAGGAGGTGGCGTACAACAGCTTCTAAAGTCACTTAAGAACATGTTGGACCTCTGCTTGTTTGTGAAGGATGCCACAACAATGTCTTCCTAACCCTCTTCTCTTTGAAGGAGGTTACTATCATTGTGTTTCTAACCCTCTGCTCTTTGAAGGAGGTTATCTTTAACACAGGATCTCCATCTACTTCAATCATTTTATCTTGCTCTGTATGTTTGTTTGAAGAATACCAAAATAGGAAACAAAGTGACATTTGACATTTATTATTGATTAAATCACTTGAAACTCATGTCCTCTTGCTTTATGAGGCCTTGTATGAGATGAATATATCCTTTGTAAAATATCACTGTGAACACAAAACCAAAAGAAATGTGATTTGTACATGGAGAATGTTTGCTGCTAGATATCATTGAACTGTCTTTTCCCTTGACTGTGTTGTCAGAGGTTTATTGAAATTGCCTTTGACTACTTTTCAAAACCCAAGTTCAAGGTAACATAAGAAGCAACTGTCTTCTTATGCCCTACATGATGATGCCCTTCGGAAGATTATGCAACACTGCTTTTGGAGGAGATCATGGAGCACTGCTGATCAACATATCATTTTACTTCATTTGCTTCATTGATGAGGAATGATCTGTGCTCTTCAAGAAGCCTTTAGATTTATAACATGTACACTTGTTTCTCTTCTCTTTACAGCTGTTCATCTGATCATTGATGGCAAAACTTTTCAACATGAGAGACCTATTTGAACTTGTCCCTTTGCTCTTATTTGCATACTGATCATCATTCAATTACACCCCTGCAGAGATGTGAAAAATAGATGCTTTTGAACCTTGGAGAGCTCTTTTGGTGTTTCATGGAGATTATGCTTGATCTAAGCATATTTCTTCAGACAGTGACAAACCTTCTCTTTTCCTGATTTGGATCTTTGTTGAACTTCTTCTAAAATGAGACAAAGTGACCCCTTAGTGGTGTGCGACCTATGGATAGAACAAGGCTTGCTTTGCAGAATAGGAACTATTTCATGGTTGACTGGTAATAGACAGAGGCTTTTTGGCCTAGGATATCTTAGCCAAGGAAAAACTCTCTAAACACCACTATCTAACTTAGGGACAATTTTCAAAGATTCTGAGTGTTTTCTTAGGCATGATCAGATTGTCATATGACAAGATGATCAGGGATAGAGTAGCAGACACTTTTTCAAACTTTGGATAGTGAATGGTATGAGAAACAAGTGTAAATGATAGCAGATAATCACCGGTCATATTATAGACGGAGACTTTGATAAAGCGGGAATGGGTCTTGAAAGCTGATTGTTCTCATCATAGAATAACGAGGAAGGGTAGGAGGACAAGAAGTTATTTTAGGGGTGTTTTCTAGAAGACAGTGGCGGTTTAGAGATTAGCTTCTAGAAAACTTCATTTAAAAAACTAGTCATCGATAATAGGTAAAAAATATTTTTGATGACTAAGGGTAGCGTTTCTCACCGCGATAAATTGGTGGTCGATCAAGGGTTGAAGCTCCCTTCCGATGGTAGGTGGTAACTAGATTAGGGGTTGTGGCTCCCCTTTCGATACTTGGTGGAAAATGAGAGAAAGGTTGCGACCTTTTTGCGGGTAGATACATATCTTTTTGATAATAGTGCACGTGGTACAATATTGTAAATAGTTTTCCATATAATAAATATTGAGGACAGAGATGACAACAGCAATGGTTTTCTCCCAAATTGGGTTTCCACCTTAAATATTGGTGTTCATATGTGTTTCACTTGTGTGATGATTGATACTGTTGTTACTGCACATATTTACTGATTATCTAACAGATGCAGGACTGATAAACTGAGTTAAAGATTATTCCTGAAATTTTTTTCTAATCTATAAAATTATATCAGTATATGCTAGTTCCCTTTAGTATATGCGCGTGTATACGTGAGTTGGGTTCATCAAAGCTGCGTATGGAATTCTGTAAAGAAAAATTTAAAATCTTTTCAGTAAGCTCTAAATATTGATTCACCCCCCCGCCCCTCTCAGTATTTTTCCCAACACACTGGTGGCGATTCAAGAGGCACATCTACCCTTAGAATTGGGGACGATGCATCCATTAAATTGTAGACTCTATGTACCACCAACGAGTTGTTGAGACAATGAAAGTGGGCACTAGGGACGATTCAAGAGGCACATCCACCCTTGGAAGTGGGGACGATGCATCCATTAAATTACAGACTCTACTTACCACCAATGAACCTGTTAAACCAACTCCCAGGAAGAAATAGAATAAAATGGACTTTTATAAAGTTTAGAAATAAAATGTGGGTTTGCCTTGAGACTAAATCTTGCCTAGCTACTATATAAATTTAAATTGGAAATTTCCTTGGCTTTCCTGAATAGAAATAGGTATTAGTAACATTTTCAAAAACATATAACCCATCATTAATACATTTTTTACAGTTCCAAGAATTTCTAAAAAACAGTCATTAAAAAAATTTACACGTCAAAAATGGGCAAAATGCCCTTTGACAGGAAAAATGCCCATCAAATTCCATCCCTGCATAGACAGGTCGAGCAACTGAGACCGTGAAAAGGCATAAAACACTTTTGCAAGTGGTGCATCCACCCTTGGAAGTGTGGATGATATATTTATGTATTCTGTTTATTTAATACCTATTTTAAATAGAGTAGTCCATTATGTCTAGAAAAATGAGAAAATTTTGGAATGATTTTCACTAAAATTTGGAGAAAGTTTGAGAAATATGAGTTATAGTTGTCAAACTTTAGAATTTTGGGTGACCAAATATTTTTTAGGGTGTTGAATTCGTTTCCACCTTTAAAAAATGATTTAAACAAAAGGCGAAAAGTAACTTTATGAACAAACGCCTTTTTAAATCTAGACTTCATTATGTTGAAAATATTAGCTAGAAAAGGGTTCCTTCATTTTTTTCTTTAATCATAGGATCTTTCTTGTGCATGAATGGAGTTCCTAAAAATTATGAGATTCCCTATAATTTAGGAATTAGTCCCTAAAAATTAGGACGAGTTAGGAAGCAGTTAAATGATGTGTTGAAATTGAAAGTCAAGTTCTTGATTTTCTAATGTGATTTAATTGAGAAAAACACAAGTGGTTGAGTTTCAAGATGTTAACTCAATCGATCACAAAATCATTCCTTAATTAGAAAACTCACTATTTTTAACCATTTGAACTTCCTTTAAAAGGAGGAACGAAGGAACAAGCTTAATCATTGTTTTGGTGAGCACGAGTTGGTGAGACCTAACAATAGGAAGCATGAGTTTGTGAGTGGAACTTGTGAGAGGAAGAGTGTGCAAGAGAATCTTGTGACATGTGCGTAGAGGGCAGCAGATATCAACAATGTTGCAAGGGTTTCAAGCTTAGAACAAGTACAAAAAAAAGTGTGTCTTTCAGATTGAAATAGTTGTATTTTGTAAAAGATAAATAGCTAAGTTTTTATCTATCAATAAAATTCTCAACCAAGAAGAGGGTTTTCCCACTTGGGCTCCCTAGATAATTATTTGTTTTTGAATTGTGTGACTGTGCTTTTATTTCTATTCCAATTCCATTGCATCTAGTGGAGAAATTTTTTGTTTATTTGAGAAGAAATTATATTTCAGATTGCTCATGTTAGAAGATCAAAATTTCGTGGAAATTCTACACATTAATGAGGTTTACTTAATTTTTAAAATGGAATAAATTTATTTTATATACACATCTTTTCTTTTTTATACAATGGGAAAATCCAGTATGTACAAAAGCAACCCCTACCATCAGGTTGGAAATAGATGTATGTCATGAGGTATTTTTCTCGTTAAATATGTTTGAAAACATTACAAGACCATCTCTTGTGGTGTGTATTGATATTTACAAAACCATATTTCAAGCTGCTAAGGGGAATCTTCCATCTGAGCTAGGAAGCTATCACAATGTCACCACATGAGTTCAAAAGCACTAACATCACATGGAAACTAAATGCAGATTACCAAGCTAGAAATGTATTCAATGGAAACCTGTGACTTCTCAAGTTTCACTACAATTTTGTTTGGATATAAATATAAAGCTTTCATGTTTTGTTTAAAATATGCTTATCAAAAATAGATATTCTAGTTAGCCTGACCTTAATGAAATATCAGGTAAAGAGGGGTGTCATTGACATCTCTTTGATCTAGGGAGAAGACATTGGATTATAGGCTTTTTGGAGAGTGAGTTGATCTCATCAACATGGGATAAACACCCTCAATTAAAAACGCACTTTGTTGGTGGATTTTTTTCACATATCACCACCTCGATAATTATTTCCAATTGAACTCTTTTCACATGGTTTCCCGTGCAATTGTATGTTGAACTTGAGAAGGATAATACAATTTTATCTTTAATAGACATTGAGGTGGATCGATTCCCTAAATTCGCTTATGTAGACTCACCAAAACAATTTGAGTTCTTTGTGCGTTTTTCTATAGTCAACAATTTTCTTGGGGTTCTTGACCAAAAATTTCTAGTTTGTGGGAATGACAAGTGTGGGAGATTCCAAGCAATTTTTCAAGCCCCCAAACAAGTTATTGAAATTGTTCCCAATGAAATTTCGTCTCCCACAGATTGGAAGAAGAACGTCTAGTGTTTCTTACCTTTTTTTTCCCCTCGTCTCCTACAAATTTTCCTTGTCTCTCTTTTTCCAATATTTGTATTTTGTGAGGGTATTATTCTTAGCAGATTATGATGAATTTTCTTTCTTATTTTATGCACTAGTTTCGAGAATTTTTATTAAAATTTATCTTATGGTTTCAATGAACGAATTCCTTTTTGGATCATTTTTAATCTTATTATTGTTATTCCCCTTTTCTTAGTTGAAAAAATATGTTTTTCCATCCCCTCATGAAGTTGGTAAGTTTTGAAGATATTTATATAGTCATAGTTTGTTCGTGGAACCGAAGTGAGAGATTAAAAAAAACTTGCAGCAACAAGCCTTAGCTCTAGGCATTCAAGTTGGCCCATTTCTTCCTAAAATTTTATTTTTTATTTTTTAATGGTCATCAAAATTTCTTCAATTTTTCAAGCCATATTGAAAACTGATCTCAAGTCCTGAAAGTTTAAAAAAGTTGTATTCCATTTTGATACGAGGGTTTCAAGATATACAAGTATTATTTAAGGGTTTTTTGGACTATAACACTCCTAATAGCCTCTTATCCTAAAAATTGGTGACAAAATGTTGACTAATATAAGTATTCCTAGAAGAATAGCCGAGAGTATGGGATTTTTTTATGTTTATTTTCATTTTCCTGTTAGTCCTGTATTATAAGCACAATTTTTGGACCATGGGTATTTATCCCATGTTGATGAGATCAACCCTCAAGTTACAATGAGAATGCAGGTGCTTGAACATGGTGTTAAAATTTTAGCCTTGAGCCTTACCAATTGTGTCATACCCAAAAGAAGTTATTGCCTTGTTTTACAATGCAAATCCAACATTTGAGTGGAAAATTTAAAATATTTATCCCTAGCTAGCTATCAAATAAATACATTCCCTAAGGATTATTTATTGCTTATTTGTCTAATATTTTTTTTAATGTACTTGCACATAACCGATTTTGGATTCATATATGTACTAATTTTCTGAATTTCTAAACTGATTGTAGAGATTCATTGGTAAATTTTGTACTGTGTTGATATTCTAAAAAGAAAAATAAATAATAATAATAATCAGCCAAGCTTCCTAGATTAAAATAATATAGGAATGATTCCATTGACCTCTTAAAAACATTCAAAGAATATGATCTTACCTTTGTCCCAAGAAATCAAAACATCCTTGCCAATAGACTAGCATTTGCAGCCAGTACTTGTCAAACACCTCATCATAACAAAAAATACATAGTACAAGTCAAATCTAGACCAGCAGTCCTTGAAAAAATAGAATATTGGCAAGTTTTTGAAGGAGATAAACAGATTGAAGATTTCCTGCATTCCAGAAATGGGTTTGAAATTCCAAATTTAGACTCAGATCTTGAAAGAGATTGCTCTGCTGAGGAACAGACATACAAAACAGAACCCTCTGATAATGCTGATATAGATCTGTTAAAAGAAGATGAACCCCATGAGATAGAACTGTGTGTAGACTCAAAAAAACAAGACTTTGAAGTACTGCAGTTCAGAGACAATGTATTTCCAAAAGGACTAGTCCCCCTAGAAAAACAATTTGATTTTAATGATGTTGCTAAGAAGCCAAAAATAGAATCTACTGAAGTTGAAGTAGAAGAATGAAAAATAGGATGTGAGGAAAAACCCATGATAAAACTATCCAAAATACTGCCAGCTCATATAAAACATAAATACATTGAGATATTCAAAGGATTTACTAATGTGTTTTCTTGGAGCTATGAGGATCTAAAATCCTATGATACTGAGATAATTCAACAAAAGATTCATCTCAAAGAAAAACATAATACCTTCAAACAAAAAATGCGCATAATAAACCCTATGCCACTTCCACTAGTTGAGAAAGAAATCAAGAAAATGTATGATGTTGGAATAATAGCCCCTCTGAGATATTCAAAATGGGTTTCAAATCTTGTGTCAGTAAGGAAGAAAACATGAGAAATTAGGCTATGCATAGATTTCAGAAACTTAAAAAAGGCTTCTCTCAAAGACAACTACCCTTTACCAAAAATGGATTATATACTGCAAAGGTTAGTGGGCTCCAAAAGAATATCTTTGCTTGATGGATTTTCAGGGTACAATTAGGTGCTGGTACACCCATATGATCAACACAAGATAACTTTCACTACACCTTGGGGCACCTTCATGTATGTAAAAATTCCTTTGAGTTAATGAATGCTGGGGCCACTTTTCAAAGAGCCATGGATATTAATTTCTCATAGGAAATAGGCTACTTCATTGTGATATATCTTGATGACATCACAATCTACTAAAAATTTGATGAAGAACACCTAGCTCACTTAAGAAACATCTTTGAAAAATGCAGAAAATTTGGTTTGTCTTTGGATCCCAAGAAAACTTTGTTTGGCCTTCAAGAAAGAAAAATTTTAGGCCACATCATATCTAAATAAGGGATCAAGATTGACCCAAAGAGGATTGAAGGAATTTTGCAAATCAGTCATCCAAGGAATATCAAAGCGCTGCAATCTTTCATTGGGAAAATAAATTTCTTAAGAATGTTCATACCAAACCTTGCATAACTCATAAGAAACATCACTAATATGCTAAAAAGAGAAATAGGAGTAAAATGGACCATATAAGCAAAGAAATATTTTGATTTGGTAAAAAAGGCTCTTAAAAAAACACCAATTCTAATCAGCCTTGATTTTGCATCAGGACATACAATTGCTGTTGTCCTATTGCAGAAAAGTATAAAAGGACAGGAGCAACCCATAGCATTTTTTAGCAAGGAATTAAGAGATGCACCTCTGAAATATAACATAATGGAAAAACAAGATTTTTTCTTGATCAAGGCATTGAAAAACTTCAGAGTATACATTCTGCATTCACACATCATTGCATTTGTGCCTCACTCAGTAGTAAATGACTTACTCACACAAGATCCTGATGGAAGAAGAGATAAGTGGATTGCTATCATTTTATAATATGATCTATAAATCAAGCCCACCAAGCCAATCAAAGGGCAAGGACTGGCTAAACTCATGGTTGAAACAAATTTTCAAGCATTGGACATTAACATGATTCATGCATTGGATGAACAAGAGGAGTCGGCAACTCCACCTATTGAGGAAGGATTTCTGAACTCATCTTGGTATGTTGATATATTATATGTACTTTTTAATCTGAATGTTCCTCCTGGTTTGTCCAAAACAAAAGCCAGATTTTTGAAATTAAAGGTTGTTAATTTCTACATTTTAGATAAAATTTTATATTGGAAAAATGTTGGTGGTATGTTGCTTAAATGTTTGCCAGAAGAAGATGCAGATATAATCAAGCATGAATTTCATGAAGAGGAAAAGGGAGAATGTGGGGCCTAAAATTTTCATTAAGAAATCCCTGTGCTGCCTCTTCTGCCCAACACAAATGGATCCTTACTACAACTGACTATTTTACAAAGTGGATAGAGGCCATTCCTTCTAGAACTTCCACAGACTTAGTAATTATCAAATTCCTTGAAAACCATATTTTGTCTAGATTTGGTTGTGCTAGAAAAATCATTAATGACAATGTTGCTTCTTTTAAATCCAATAAAATGGTGGTTTTTTGTCACAAATATAACATTACTTTGGGGCATTCTAAAGCTTATTACCCGTAAGGTAATGGGTTGGCTAAATCCTCAAACAAGAGTTTGGTAAAAATTATTAAAAGTTGTTGGAGGAAAATAAGAAATCATGGCACAACAAACTAGTGCATGCACTATGGGGAGACAGGCTGAAAAACAAAAAATAAATTGGTATGTCTCCCTATCAGCTAGTGTATGGAGCAGATGCAGTCTTCCCAACAAGCTTTGGAGTGTCAGTGATGAAACTCTTCGAACAAGTATAGTCTGAAGAAAATGATATGCAAAGAACAATAAACTAGACTGTCCAGCTGCAGCAAACCAGAGAATAAGTGTACAATAGAACATATCAAGTGCAGGAAAACATCAAGAAGATTTTTGACAAAAGGACCAAAGCAAATGATTTCAACATTGGAGACAAAGTGCTAAAGTGGGATTCAAGAAGAGAGGACAAAGGCAAGCATGGAAAATTTGACAATCTATGGAAAGGTCCATACATCATCCATTCTGTAAGAGGAAACAATGCATTTTTCCTATAAGAAATGGATGGAACAGAGTTTTTTGGAGGTCCTGTCAATGGCAGGATTCTCAAGCATTATTTCAGCTAAAAATATTAGTTTAAAGTTTTCTTCATTGTATATAACATTGCTGAAATAAAAACTCAGAAAAATAAACATAAAAAGAAAGAAAAGAAGAAAAGAGGGCAGATGAAAATAAAAAGGTAAAGCCCCATACCAAAAAATAAAATTTTGAAAGTGTGCAAGTCAAAATGCCACTAATTTTGAAAAATAAGTATTGTTCAATCATAGAGGCTAATCATGATTGAGAAAATCTTGAATTTCTGCTGATAGGATAGAAAATGAATATTTACCAAACTACTTAAGCTTGGCTTATCAGTAGTTAGAAAAGAAAAGGTATTGGTTGTCAAGCATAATCTGCAACCAAGGAAGGAAGGAAAGGATGAATGAAAAATTCTAGATTATAGCCCTCAGTTTTTAGTTTTACTTTTTTGCAAAAATAAAATCTGTGTGCTGCTTGTCCAAAATGCCACATCTCATGACAATCAAAATACTTAATCTTGATTTGGTCATGCTTTAAATTTCCTGTTGGTAGATTAGAGAATGAAAATATGTCAAATTGTTTAATCTTGATAGATAAGTAGATTAGGTAGAGAATAAAAGAGCTCATCAGTGTAATCTGAGCCTTTGGATGATATAAGGGTAGAAATAGATAGTTTTTCCTTTCAAAAGAAAAATGATGTCCAGGGTTTGCCAATTTAAATGCACCCAAATGAAGAAAAAATGCTAGGAAAGTATGATGGGTAGGTAGAATTGAGTTGCAACAAGCATGTTTTTCAGATGATAAAAGGGTCACAATGAAAAAGAATAGCAAATAGGTCAGCAATTGCAGAATGTAAAATATGCAAAGTGCAAACAAGGCATTGATCTACAACTTTCAGAGATTTTAACTCTGAGGTTCTTGAAACCTCCTAAAGGAGCTACCGTCCTCAGTTGGAGCCATTGTTATCCTCCTGTATTCACAGTATCACTAAGTGACTATGGATTTTCTACAAACTGCTGGAAATAAAATTCCTTGACTATCAGCTATTTCCAGAAATTTCACTGCCTTCATTATCTTTACTTTTCCTAATTCACTATATCTTATTTTTCCTTCTCTAAATTACCCTCCCGCTCTGAAAAATCATGTTTAGGCTTAATCCTATAATATTCACTCTTTCTCCCACCTAAAGCCCCATTTTCCCCCACTAAACCCCTTCACCTTCATCACTTTCCATTATTCCATTAAAACAATGTAAAAAGTCCTTTTTACATTGTTTTAAATAAAAAATTATACTATTCGAGACCCATTATTTTAAACTGAAACCCTGTTTTTATTTAATCTACCTGACTGCATTGTATTTATTTACCTGACACCATTTTATATCCATAACCCCGCTTGAAAACCCTTATTCCCGTGTCCTATGACACTTAACCCCTCCATGATAATAACCGCTTTTCGCTTATTATTTAACCCGGGCTCCTTTCTTATTAAGCCCCCACCTTTATAAATAAATCCCACCACTTTGTCATATTCCCTGGTCCCCACTATGCATTAAAAACCCTACCACGTGACCCCTGGGCCCACCCTTTTCAACTACTTGCTGCTTCATCGTTCCTCAACCACTTTTGGATCAATCCCTCGTGATCCAACGACCCATGTCGCATATCGCTCGTCTAATGATGTGGGGGTTAAGAGTCCCAAATCTCGCGAAATATGTGGTTTTACCACTCGTACCTCCTGCCACGCGGCGCCCATTCTATGGCATCGCATCCCTCCACCGAAAACCATTAACCACCCTCATCCCGTGTGATAAATCACCTTACTGCCTCCCGCCATAAACTAAAATTTCCACCTCCATTCAAATGATCCAAAGGCATGCACCTTTGCAATAAGCCCCTTCCGCTTGTTAAAACCCCTGCAACATGTCCAAAAGGCCCGAAAGCCATAAAAACAACGCGGAAAGCCACAATGGAGGTTTTCAATTAACCAGTTTGTTGTGTTGTACAGGTAATCATGGAAAAAATGCATAAATTGCATTTATGAGGTCCGAAAAATGTCTGAATAGATTCCCTGGGTGATGATCCAGTAATTTTGTTAATAAAAGGGACTAGGAGCGCTAGATCAACGAATGAACTTCAATGGATCATGACCATTGATGGTCACTAAAACACACCAAAGCAGCCTGAAATGTTTTAAATAAGACATAAATAAAGGGAAAATAAAGAACACAGTCAGAAAAACCGTGACAGTGAGAGGTTAATGGATTAAATATAAAATCAAATGTCAAAGGGTTAATCACAAGTTAAAAGACAGAGAGACAGAGGCAAATGTAGAAAGATTAGAATAATTAAAGGAGAAAAACAGACTAAATAAATTAGACAGAGAACAAGAGAAAAATCCAAGCTTAAAAAGGCCTAATCAGGGTTTAAGGATAAATCAAAGGCAAATTAATACAAAGGACAAATCCGAATGACTAAAACACTCAAAAATCACCTCTTCAAACCATATCTGCCATCTACAACCTAATTTCACTTCAAGTAAAGGAAACCAAAGTTATTGAAACAGTCAGAGATATTTCCCAGCTACTCAGAAGTTATTGTGAAGTTAATGAAAAGCCTCAAAATTCATTCATATCTTAATTCTAGCTCAGCAGTAAATTAGGAAGTTATTATTATAGTGTGTCAGTCACAGATATTTTGCCTTGGGCCTTGCATGGTCTCAAAGGTCAAAAATATATTAACTCTGTAATAAATACAAATCTGAAACCATAGCTTAGGATCACCTCCTCATTTTTCAGATAAATACTGCATGTATTATTCATTTTTAGTGTTGGTTGGTTGATTGATGGTTGCTGAGCTAGTTGATAAACTGCTAGGTTGGATTTGATAAAAATCTGAGTTGCAGAGATTTTTTGCATTGGAGTAATGTAACTGTTTTGGAATTCAGTAATACAAGCACGTTCACATGATTCTTGAGCTATGTTAATGGTGAAGTTGTCCTTATTTGTCAATGTATTCCCTTCTATTTTCCATATTTTCCATTATTTCTCTGATAAAAGAATAGAAAATTTAGATTAAGATATGTTGTCTTGGCACCTTAATTATGTATGCTTCTTTCATCTTAATGTTTTCTTCTGCAAGGTCTGATTAGATAATTCTTAATTTCTCTCTAGTTCCACCTAGCTTGTTGCCTTGAAAATGATTCAGTAGAGTCCAACCAAAGAAGTCTATGGTATTCCCTGCCCTTTGGTTTTTCTTGAAATGTTATTTTCTAGGTCTTTCTTTGAATTTTAATTAGTAGAGTCCAGCTAAAGAAGTATATGGTATGCCCTTCCCTTTGGTTTGTCTCAAACAGTTGCTCCAAAGGTATTTTTAGTTTGATTAAAGAATTCTTAATTTCTCTTTGATTAAACTGGCTGTTATCTTGAATGTTTTCCTTGTCTAAAAGTAATTCTAGAATTGTTGGATTGTTTTCTTAAGGTTTACTTAGTAGAGTCTGACCAAAGACGTCTATGGTTTTCCCTGTCCTTTGGTTTTTCTTAAAAATTTACCTAAAAGGCTTTTCTTATTGAAGTAGAGCTAAAGGATTCTTAATTTCCCTTTAGTTTTACTATTTTCACAACTTACTGTCATTTCATATTCCATCTAATCTAAATAGATCCACTTGATATAGTTAGCTTGCCCTATGAAAACCCTTGTAGAGTTCATGAACAATTAAATCCTTTTATGACTCCATAACCCAATGGATTAATTCTTCTCACAGTCTATCTATTCAAATAAAACACTCCATCAATTAATCACACCATTAATCTATCAACCAATCAAAACAAAACAAACAGTCATAGAACTTCATAACTAGCCTAAAATCAGAAAACAAAAGCATAAAGATATATTATTTACAAACACATACATAGAGAGAGTCCTCTCTGAGTCCAGGAAGGCTAGGTCCATGGACTCCAAAGTGGTTTGATGTGGTTCCCTACAAAGTTGTTCTTTTCAATCTTGCAAATGATGGGGAGCCAACACACCCAAAAAATATGAAGTTATTTTCATCACCCCAACATGTGCAGAATTCAAGGAAAAAAAGGAACTAGAGCGACATTTGAAGGAAAATCCAAGAGGGCCATCTATCTCTAAATTTGATTGGAGCACACGTAAATTTTGTTACTTTATTTAGTTTTCCTTATTTGAACTATGTTCTTACATGTCTTTGTTTTTTATGTTATTTGAAATCCACACCCTTCATTTAATTTATGAGGATATTCAAAAATCAAACTTTGATTTGTGAATGGTTAATTTGTTATCAAATCATGAATCTCGAAGGAAATTTTTTTAAACATGATGCTTATTGAGAAGAAGTATAATGACCCAAAACATCAAAAAGAAAATTATCTGACGGGTAAAAAGGAACCCAAATTCCAACCCTGCCTACCAATTTTCATCATGTATATAAGAAATTTCAAGTAAGATGGAAAAAAGTAAAAGAATCAAGTCAATAATATTGTATGGCTGGGACTTCAAGACAACTATCACACAATGTGCCACAAATAATACTAATATCCCAATATCAGACTCCAAGATAAACTCAAAATGCCTCACAGTGCTGAGACTTCAAGATAAACTCAAAATGTTGTCCAACATCAATTGAAATTGCCTCATAGTGTTTGAATCCAAGATATAAATATATATTTGCCCATAGTGGGTCTTTGGACTTGTTAGAGAAGGGGTATCTCCCTCTCCACTCACATCATGCAATTCTGCAGTGTGCACACTAAAGCCTGAATATTGAACAAATAAGATTGAATTTTAAACGTTGAGATTCATGCAACATCCTACACCCATGGACTTGACCAATTTAATGGGTTTAACCAATCTAATTGAGAAATTTTCAAGAATGGTTCACACTGAGTTGAAAAATCTTTGAAATTACCTAAATATTACATAAGTTACATAAATCTTGAATTAACACCAATGAATATGTTTGAACATGTACATCTATAATATTAGTTCATTGAATCATATTTTATGGTCAAGGTAGAACTAAAAAAATTCTTGATAAGGCCGAACATAAAACTTATATTAATAAAAATGGATTTTAAATTTACCACAAAAATATTACCAAAAACACATAATATATGACACTAAAATTATGGGTAAAAAGCATCGAAGGGTATCTCAATTGGTTGAGTCCTTGTTGTTAAATCACATTTTCTATTGGCAGGTCATGAGTTCAATTCTCTCGACACCCTCGACGTCAGGATTTGTGGTTGAGCTGGCAGGAAGTGGTCCCTTGAAGTTGATCTACCTGGTACAAATATTTTGTGCATATACAAGTCACTGATCGCCTGGGTTCGTTAACCACAAAGAAAAAGAAATAAAATGATACGTAAAAATAAATATCAAATGTCATGAGAAGGGCAATGTTAAAAGGAAACCCATCATATAAAAATTTCTTGACTAGTAGGAGTTCCCAAAAATTTATACCATGTCTATCACCCGCTACCCTATTGTAAGCATTATCCACCAAGATGTAGAGTCTTAAATACTCCATCGATTTGGTTTTCACCCATGATGCATAGTATGTGCATGATTCCATCCATTGGCTCTCACATCCTCTTCCTCCTAGATTTCAGTCATCTATTTTCCACCTTCCCCTCATCCCGACATCGTGTCTGTTAGCCCCTATAAATTCCTTGACAAGAAAGCAAGGGGATAATTTGTTTTATGAGCCTTCAAGGAATGAATTTCTCTTGAAAACACATCATCCTTGAAGCCTTTCATGTTCCCTACTCTTTGATCCTTTCCCTCTACTGTTCTGGAGTCAATAAGCCTCACTGACTGCAAAAACTTGTGCTCCAAAAGGCCTTTATTTTCCCCTTGTATCCCTGCAGAATGTCCCATTTCACCCTTTTTTCCTCTTTTCAAAGTCCCCTTTCCATCCCAAAATTTCTCCCTTAGTCCTCCTAAATCTCCCCAAAATCCCCTTTAAATTCTACCCTTACTCTTTCTTTGGCCAAATTCCCCTTTTTTTCCCTTACCGTTACCCTTTCCCAATCTTAAAATTCATTAAAAAGGGCCCAAAAACCCACTTTTCACCCTATAATAGGGCCTAGCCCCTTTTCCTCCAGCCCCACAAACCACTTCCCCATGTGCCCCTAGCGCCAAGACGAAGCGCTTAAGTCTTGGGCGCTAATCGCAATCGGAGTTGTCGGGCAGGCAAATCCCTTTGTAACATTGAAAAAATCTGATGCGATTGAGTTTGGTCCATTAGGCCTCCGCCGTGATCTCCACCGTTGATCCATAATTTTAATCGGATGGCCCGACGCTAATCGCAATCCCGCCCCGATCGCAATCGCAACTCCTCCTATGACACCCTTCCGCTCCTCCCGATTGCGATCTCCCGATCAAATCACAGCCGTCCATCCCCTTCCAGATCTGACATCCCTTGCTTTCTGCTCCAATCACAATACCATTTCCCAATCACTGCCACCTTTCACCCTTTGCGATTGCGAATTCCCAACCAAATCTTGATCGTCCATTAGTCCGGATCCAACGGTCAGGATCTAATCGCACCACCATCCATCAGACTGTCGATTCCACCCATTTCTTCCCTTGATTTGATTGGAGCCATCCATCCCTCTAATATCCAACGGTTCAAATTTATCCCCCTCCTTCCCTGTCTCCCCGCCGACTAAATCCCCACCATTGATCTTGATCCAAGATCAATGGCTAGCACTCAATCACATCCCCACTCCCAATCGCAATCGGAACCTTTGTAATGTGTCACCCCTGCAACCCCCCGATTGCGATCCTCCGACTTGATCTCAATCGTCCATTGGATCTAAGATCGACGATCCAAAACTAATCACCCTCCGCCCATGCTAGGTCCCACCACACACATATTTCATGGTATTTTCGTTCATTTCTATGCATCCCACGCATTTTCATAAACCATTCCGCAGATTAATCTCCACCGTCGATCCCACCACCAGATCATGATCGAACGGCCCACAACCATTTCTCCACCAAAACCCTATTAATCGTTGTTTACAACATATCACTACATATTTCACCATTGTTCCATTTAAAACCACCGTTCATACCACTGCCGCACTCTCATTCCCCCCGCCCTCCGCAACCATCCTCCCTATGCATAGATTTCATAACGAGGTTGCGTATTTTTGTAGGTACAAGCGGCGGAATCCACCATGCTTTACAGTCTCTGTCATAGTTACAGAAAACACGGGAAAGGACCCTTCTTAGGGACTAAAATTGTGAGGAAGGGTCTGAGAATACGTGTGACAGAGCACGCATTAAAGGAACAGAGTTTAAACTCTGTAAAACCTTCTCCAGAGCCCTTAAAGCTCAGATTTCACAGTCGGAGGCAAACATGGAAGTGGCAAAGAGTATTAGTGGGAAAACTGAGTGTTCAAGGCCTATCGTTGAAAATTTCGGGCCTAATCTATTGATTTGAACGCAGAGTACCAGGTCAAGGACGTCATGGGAAATACTATCAGGGTTTCACATCAGCAGATTTCTCATTACCTAAAGGACCAAGCACCCATATTGTTTCCTTTATTCACTGTGTTCCTGAAGGAATTTCCGCCCTGACCACAGTCCAAAGCTATCAGAGCATTTTTTTCACAAGTATGGCGGACTATTCAGTCATTTATTTACCTTTTGTTTATTCACCAAAAGTACTACAGAGTATTGCAAACCAGAGTACATCAGGGGCATACCCAGAGTAAGTGGAAGCCTGATGAAGACCACCATTTCATCCAAGGAGTAGTAGGGATAAATGCACAGAGTTTAAACCGAATGGGCTTCGGCCCTCTTTCTTTTCTGACTTTAATGCTTCATTTAGTGTTTCACGTACCTCCTCATTCTTATCTTTCTACTATAAAACTCATGAGAAAATTATTGAAAAGGTTGTTGATCGATTATCAGAGAATTGCAAGTTGTTTACTTTGAGACATGTTCTCTGTGTAAAGTTGTAAGATAGGCTGAGGAAGATGTATTCAGACTGAAATTTCAAGCTATTGGAAATGTTGTATTTGACTGGTGTTGCTCTTAATATGACAAGCACATTTCTTTGGATCCTGATCTAAAGCAGCTGGTGATGTTTTTCTATCTCTGTGTTTATTTCATTTCATTACATTTCTGCTGGCTTGCATCAGAAATTTGGCATAGGATTTACCCTTGCTAGGTACCCTATGTTTCTGCTCTCCTTGCCTTTAATGTTTTTCTGCTTTATGTGTATTTGAGGACTGATTTTAATCAATTTAACCAGTGTAGTGGATGTTATTTCTTGCTAGCTAATGTATGAATTATTGAGGTCATGCTTCATAAGTTCTTGTTGAGGTTTAATTGAATGAATTGGGAACACTAGGAGGTCTAGAACTATGTCTTTATCTCACTAGGATCATTCTCAGTTAATCGACCCTTTCTAAGATCCCTCAAGCTGGAGGCCAAAGCATTTAGAGTTCAAAGTCTCTCTCTATGATCTCAGGTTTTCAACTTTGTATTCTAAATCTTTAATGTTTCCTTGCTCTCACCTTCCCTCTTGCCTATCCTACCACACTATCATCTTTAAGATCCAATGCTTTAGATTACTAGCCCAACTGAAAGCCTGCATATTGAATAGCAAGTAAACCCTTTCCTGACTCCATTTCCCAATGGTCTTGAATGTTCCCTGGAATATCTCTCCTTTGCCTAAAATCCTCTTTGCTCATCCTTGTCTTATATTGAATCCTTCTTTCCTGATTCTCATCAACCAAACATACAATTAAACAAACAAACTTCGAGCCTTATAGCTCGCCTAACACCTTAAATTTGAGCTTCAAAGACATATACCTTTGACATATCATAGAGAGATCCCTCTCTGGACCTAGGAGGGCTAGATCCCAGTGTTTGAAAGTGGTTTGATGTTGTCTCATATTTTGGTGTACCAGCCTTGCTTAAAGCATTAGGAAACCCAATAGTCTCCATGATCATCATTATTGTCGTTATCTCCTATTTGATTTGAGTTGACAAAATATTGTATATCATAAATGATATTGGATAGCCTATAAGTTTTACATTAAAAAATTAAATGTCGTAGTTTACCACTTCATGTATGTCCTTGAGCTAATTTTAGAAAGAAATTGTTTAGTTTAAAGTGAGGATATTGTATGTGAGGCCCTAAGGATGAAGATACAAGAACATGTTGATCATCACCAAGATGGAGAGCATAGTAACTCACCCTTCACAAGATTTATAACATTTTATGCAACATATGGGGGATTTTTGGCATGATCGCCTCTTACCACATTTACCCACTTTCACCAGTTTACCCGAGGAAAACATGAGTTGAGGGTCACTATGATAATACTCAACCTTTTATAGGACCTTATGCAAATGGAGTCAACAACTTAAGACTTTACTGACATTCCTCAAGTGCTACAGGATCTCCAGGAGTTACCCAACCCCTATAGGTGTACAACCTTTGACCTAACTCTCGTTTTCACTAAATTAGATCCTTAGTCGCTCCCTTTCCAAGGCATGCAAGCGATTATAAGCTTCCAATCGTCTAAGACTAAATTTATCGCAAGCATAACCTTTGACCTAACTCTCCAAGCTTCCAAGTGCTAAGACTTTACTCTAGGTGTACAACCTTTGACCTAACTCTCGTTTTCACTAAATTAGATCCTTAGTCGCTCCCTTTCCAAGGCATGCAAGCGATTATAAGCTTCCAATCACTCCCATAGGCCTATCACCCAACAACTGTGGATTGGTCCAGTCATTTTTATGCCAGTGACCCCAAATTCTAAGCCACTTTTTCAGGTCTAGGACTCTGGCCTCTGCTTAGAGCTCAATGAAACTCCAAGAAATGATAAATCACATAGAAAAAAGGCTTCCAAACCAAAAATTGAACCAGTACTTGCCTTGACCTCTCCCAACCATGACTGAAATTTTGTCATACACATGGTAAACATATAACCTACAGGTCATTAATGCATATTTGAACATAGGGATATGAAACTTATCTGAGGCTTAACAATAAGGACTGAGGCACTTTCACAATAGTTGTCATAACACAAATTAGGTCATGTATTCATTAACCATAAATTCATTAATGAAAATGAGATTAGAGCCATACTTAGATCTGTGGGAGAAGAGTCTATAGTGTGACTAAATGGAGAAAATAGTGCTTGAAAACCATCGACAATTGAGTGACTTCATTGGTCTATGGTTCCCCTATCCCTCCTCTCTAGCGTTCGCCTTCCGATCGGTTAAACCCCTGTCCAGCGGGCCCCCTGTCTGTCCCCCTTTGGTGTTCACCTCTGGCCGCTCCACTCTGCCACTCCCAAAACCATCCACCACTTGCATTAACTCGTCTAGCTCTCATTCAAAACTTTCAATTCCTCATTTTCCCGTGCAAAACTCCCTTGAAGCACGAGTCAATTTAGATAGATGAAAGGGTCGAACAAACATTGTGTACTTGCTCAATTTCCCCCGAACGAAGAGGTGCCTTCAGAATCCCCCTCTGAATGAACATTGCAAAATTCTATAGGTAATATTTTGATCCATTCTTAAGAAAATTTTGAATGTGTAGGAATATCCTTGAGCATAACATATTACGACAGGGATCAAATCACTAGAATCATCTCTTTTTGATACTGGAATTCTTGTATTGTGTTTCCTTTTCAAAACAATTATATCTCTGGATGAAATGAATTCATCACTTATGTTTGTCTCCATAAATTGGAAGGAAGGCCCAGCTGGTACTATATCTGATCCATTAATGTTGATCTTTGGAAGCTCCAACTCTAAATAAGATTATCCTTGGAGCTTAAAAAAAATTGATATCTGAACTTTGTTGCCCAATGTTGGTGTCCCGTGTTTTGATAGTTTGGAAAATCAAAAGACAAGGCAACATCAGAACCAATCTTTAGAGTTACAGGATCTAGTCCTCCTTTTCTCAGAGAGGGATCTCTCAAAGGTTTGTTTACAAAGGTTTATCTTGTGTGCTTAGAGTATGGATTTTAGACTAGTTATTAAGTGCAGGTGTTTGTTTGTTTGTTTGGTTGGATTGATACAGCAGAATATGAAAGATCTAGGAAAGGTGGGTAGAAAGAGGAAGTAGTAGCTTTATTGGGAAATGGAGTCAAAAAGAGGTTATGAAAAACTTATCAATGGATATGGGATATCAGAGGGCAAATCTAACTTGGCCACAAGATCCTTTGGTTTTTGGAAAGAGATGGACATCAATGATTTGGAAAGAGAATTTAAATTCTCAACAAAGGGAATTCGAAAACATAACTTGAACAATAAAGAGCTTTTTGATAGATAGGGCTAACCATGAATTCAACAAATCACACCTTTAAGCAAATAAGGATTTCAAAAAAACTTTTAAAATGAAATCTAAGATTCGGGGAACACCCTATTTCATCAAATATTTTATTTCAAATGATTTAGAAAACATAAAAGATTCACTGATAATTGCAGTCATAGAAGAGGGAACACCTAAATACATCTATGATCAAAATTATAATGACCTTTAAACCAACTTTTTAAGCAAGGACAAAGGGCAAGATCAGAATAGACCTCCTTGACTCACTATAAACAAGAAACTTCAAAGGGAGACTTCAATAACAGTTTTTAAGTGGCAGCAGACAAGCAGGGGGAACCATAAATCACGCCAAAACCAACTATTTGAACTATTAAGGAAATAACAAGCATGAAGACTAAAGAGAGCGATTAAAGACTCTAAAATACTTCAGCAGAAGAAAACATGAAACAGTGAAGGATGAACAGGTCTAAGGTGCTTCCAGGAGTCATTTCTTAGCCTAAAACTTTCAACCTAATGTAGTAAGAAATTATGGAACAGAATGGAAACAGGAGAAAACATCAAACAATTCAGAATAATTCACCAATAGCCAAGCTCATGGATCCAATGATAGAGCCTTCTCAGTAACAAGCATGCAAAAACATCATCAGGGCTTCCAAGACTTCAGTTTCTTCTCCAACTTCAACAGACTTTGTATTATTTCAGAGAGTTTCAGTATTACAACTAGTGATCAACCAACCCCTCTCTCATCTTCTGCACTAGTATTTATAGAAGAATGAGGAGGTGAGATCTGATAAAATATCTCTAAAGATAATTAATACAGACTTAAATGGCTTCTCAGCCTTTGGGGGCTCAATGAAGAAGCTTACATATGTGTCTTCTGTATTAAATGATTTACATAAAGATTTAAGCTCGGTGGGAGCTATTTTTGACCTTTGAGGCTTTGTGTGGTGTCAAAGTAACTCTGCTGATATTTTGTCATTAAGTTTGTTTATAGAATTTACTCTCTGGCTACGTTGTGAGGCAGATATCTGATCGTGATCAATAACTGCGGCCTGCATTTGAATGCTTTGAGGCGCAGGTGGCACTGTGGTAGCTGGGAGGAATCAATTTTCCTTAGATGTGGCGGTGGAGGCTTTCTGTTTGATGAACCTTTATGATTTTATCCTTTAAATGCGTTTTAATCGGAGATTAGGCTTTTGATAAACCATTTTAAACGTAATCCCTGAAGATATTTTTTCAATCTTCTGTTCTGGTGTGCTCTTGTCTTCTATAGTGATACTCTCTGACTGTGCTCGATTCATGGTGTTTTTGCTAGTGTGTAGGGATGCGCAGGGGTGATATGGAATCAATGCCACATGAAACATTGATGAAAAGTGAAGTTTGAACTCTGCAAATGATTCTCTTTGATGGTTCAGAGGCAGGAGGATCGTAACCCTCTGCCTCTAAATTTTCTTCAGACATACCGGAAAAACCATTTAAACCCTGCAAAATACAAAAAAAATTATGAAATCCTGCATGTATAGGCTTACTGCTTCACAAGGCACATGGAGAGAGCATGGTCGTTGGATGGCATCATCCAATGGTTGAGATTGGTTGGAGGGAGTCAAAAGGAAACGTGGGAGGAATTAAATCGGAGCCGTCGATCACGTAGATATCAATGGTCGGGAGCGAAGGCGACTAAACAACGTGAAGGGGTCACATTTTTAGAATAATAAAAAATGGAAAAAAGGTTTAAAACCTCATTTCGGCGAAGAAGTGGTCGAAAAATCATGTTCGGGCTTCAGGACGATTGTGGACCGTCGGATGAGAGCGGCCCAAGTGATCCATGGCTGAGATCCCACGATAAAAAACCTTATAGAACGGGCCCGGACTTCAGATTTTCAATAAAATTAGGGCGAAATAAAAACCTCGGGTCTGAAAATGCTGACTGGACGAGGAATCAGGGTGATGAAGTGTGGGCCATCGATCTGCAAATAAGATCGACAGCGGAAATGCTTTAATGACCGTGTCGTACCCTGGTTATTGCACGGGCGTCTTCAGAGCACGATCACCGTCCGATGAGCGGCCTCAGATCGGACGGTGGACGTCAATATCACGTTGGGTCCATGTCCGATCTTTATCGTGCGATGAGGGCGGTATTTGAAAATGGGCCCAAGACACGTGTCGGTCGGTGTATGGAATCGCTGCGAAATAGAAAAAACCGCCCCTCTCTCAAAAAAGGTGCGATGAAATCCTCTTGGTTTTGCAACAGCAAGTGGCTGGTGGGGACCACCGGGGCGATGGTTTGTGCGCCGTCTGTGGGGCCTTTGGGCGCATGGAAGATAATATGACCAAGGGAGATAGAATGGAGGGCTAATCGGCATCAGGGTTTTCAATAAAGGGAAAGGCTTGCGTTCTGTGTTTTCCCCCGCTTGCGATAAGCGCCCAAATGGCTTAACGCCTGGTTCCAGCACCAGGGCGTATGGAAAGGAAGGGTTAAAGACTTAGCCCAAGGGGCTTAAGTCTATAATATATATAAAAAATATGATTTTTATAGATTTCCAATGGTTTACAAAGGAGTTTGAGGATTTCGATAAGGCAAGAAAGGGTCTTAAACCTTATCAAAGGGATTTTGATGAAGGGAAAAGGGGAAAAACATGAAAATGAAGGATTTCATGGGAAAAGAAAAGGCAAATATGAGGTTAGTTTTGGAAGAAGGGGGGAAATGAAAATGGTGCTTGCAGTAGTATTCTTTCTTGGGAATCCACAGGATTTCTGAGTGTATAATGGGCACAGCAGTGAAGATTTGGGACAGAGGCATGAGGCCTTTGAGAGTCTTCAAGAGCCAACAATTTTTAGAACTAAAATTTGTTCCTTGAAGGCTCCAAATAGTTTTAGGCACCTTTTGGTATAAGAAATTTCACAGGTGGCTAACAGTGGCTCCACTTGGGGATGGTGCCTTCTTGAAGGCATCAAGAACTTCAGACTCGGATTCTCTGGGGGGCTGATCAGATGCCTTATCCATTGGGCTGCCTTTCATTCCGTGGATGATCTTCTTTTGCTCTGAAACATATTAGTATTCATGGATTTAACAATGGAACTTCATCAATACAATATTTCGACCCACCCAATCCTACTGATCTAACATTTTTTCTTCATTAGAGTGCGCTTGGATTGGCAAACTCTTTCACAACATTTTATTCTTTTGAAAGTAGGAAATCTAATCTATTTCTACTTATTATTCCTCCATGGACTCAGATTAAACGGTTGAGTCCATATGATTCTCTACCTAATCTATTATCTGTTGGGATTAAACTGTCCAACAGACTTTATTCTCTACATTATATAACATAAATTTAAAAATAGTCAAGCCAAGATTAAGCTATTTGACTTCTGTGATCTATGGCATAAAAACAAGCTGCACATAGACATTTATTTTGCACAAAATTTAAAACAAAAAGGAAGGTTTGAGATCTGAAATTTCAAAGTATTTCCTTCACTTTTTTACAGCTCTGTTTTGACTCTTACTTGAGCTGTTTTTCTTTGTTGACTGGTTCAGATTTTGTGCTGATTAGAACCAGATTTACATCCTTTTTGACTTAGAATTCAAAACAGATTTGAGTCATTCTCTTTGGAAACTCAGGTTCAGATTTTGAGCATGTTTGAACCTTTAATTTTTATCCTAATCTATCTACTGTTAAGCCAAGTTTAAACAGTTTGGCAAATCGAATTCACTGTCCTATCGGCAGAAAATTTAAAACTAATCAGTCAAGATTAGGTTGTATGACTAATTAGAATTGTGTTCTCTAGGAGTGGAATTTAAGCTTGCACACTTTTATATTTGTTTCTCTTTTTTGGTATGGGGCTATACCTTTCTTGTTTTTACAATCTGCCCTCTTTTCTTTTCTATTGTTTTTTGTATTTTTCTTTTTTCTTTAAGACAAAAATCAACAACTAACTAAATGCTCAAAGGATGAGCTTTATTGACATTCCTATCTAACCTAATCTAACTTGGAATATTACATGTTTAGCTAATGAACTCTCTTTTCCAGTACAACCAATCCAGTAAATGATTCCATGATTGATCCTTCTTCATCCCTTTGGGTAGGCTGGAAAAACAGGGCCACTCCCATTATTTTTGTTTTTTAGCAGCAGTGCTAAATAATCTTCTCACTTTTGGTAATATACTGCTCCTAATAACCTTTATCCCTTATTGAAATGTCTTCAGGAAGTGAGCATAGGGATCTTGAAATAATTCCTGGTGAAGAGTATTTGGAAGACATGTTTCAACCAGGATCATCTCTTGCTTCTCCACTGGACCAAGGCAGAGATTCTCTTGAGAAAGAAAAAATTCCTCATCTTCACTGTCATCTGAACTGGAGGACTCATCATATATTGTAGCGTTGTCCTCTTGTAATCTTGGTATGCTCTGATTCAGTGGACTGTGCTCTGTGAAGAGATTATCATGTTCTTGAGCAGGGGTATCTCTTATTACCTCAACCTTTTCAGGAGAAAGCTCCTTATCTTCATCCTGCTCAAGAAATTTCTCTTTCTTTTCAACCTTGCAACTAATAGATTGCTGATTCCCAATTATGTGAAAACTATTTCTGATGGATTGGATTGGCTAATTGTTGCTCTCAAGCTGATGATAATGAAATTCATGAAACCAATCCACTGTTGGTTTCCCTGCATGATTGGTTTCTGTTTGAAGCTCATCATCATCATCAGATTGATCAGAAGTTGAAAAATCATTAGTATACACAATTTCACCAATCAAACATATTGGGTTATCAGTTTGTTCCTCTTTTAGAATTTCTATAACTGTGTTTTCTGTTTCAAGACAACAAGGTTTAGTAAGTAGATGAGCAGAAATGTTTTGTTCAAATGGAGGTTTGGAGGTTGGTTGTTTGTTTAATATCAGATCAATCTCTTCTTCTGTTAAGAGAGAAGGAATTGTCTTTTTTCTTAGGACAAATGTACAACGGTCTTCTTGAGCCTCTTATAATGGGTCTCCATTTGAGTTTGCAGGGGAAATTTGAGGTTTCTCTTGTTTTTCCTGGTCTATCTCAGTTTTGAACAACTCCTCATGATTTTTGTGATAGTTATTTAAAATATGGGATTAGGGAGTTGTTTCAAATAGATTATTAGGATGCCATTCTTCTTTAATCATCTGAAATGAGTCATGACATAAAGGTAGAGACTCTGGTTGTGTTGTCTCTTCTCCTATTTCAGATTTTATGGGTTCAAAATGGCTCATGTTTTCCTCAAGGCACTGCTCACTATTAGTTTTTGCAATCTGGTCATGAATTTCTCTTAATAGCATGGTACAATTATAGGTAGGTAATCAGGAATTTCCTGACAACCTTCTTCATTGCTTTCTTTGTAATCTTGTTCATCACACATATCTTGTAATGTTTGGGTTTGTTCTTGATTTGAAAGGAGCATGGGCTGTTCTAGATAATCAATATTCAAATTAGCCTCATTCCATTCAATTCTTTTCCCAAGCATATACACCATTTTTTCCATCATGACCAACAATTTTTCTTTATTGTTTTCTCTATAGTCTTGCTCACCTTCTTCTATAAAGTCTTGATCATCATCTATATGTTGCTCATTGTCTAGGTCTTGTAGTGGTTGAGTTTGTATTTGGTCAGGAAAAAACATAGGTTCCTCTGGATAATGAACATCAGTATCAACCTCATGCCTGTCCAATCTTTTATCAAGTATGTACACTATTTTTCCAATTAGGTCCAATAATGTGTTTAGTTTAGCTTCTCTGTCCATACTTGGATCCATGTTTGTAATAAGAGGTCACTGTATCTTTTCAACCAGTTCAGAGTCTTCTGTCAGTGGAGTCATTAGGCCTTTTTGGATTGTGGAGTCGCCAGGTGGAAGATTTTGAACTTTGTTGTCCACCAACAACATGATTTGGTTTTCTCAATGCATTCCCAAGGGAGTTTACAAGGACTAGGGAATTAATAGGCCTACTAGAGGCCAGTGGAGTCACCAGGTGGAAAATTTTAGCTTTTGTGAAGCTAAAATGTTTTATGGTTCCACCACCATGTTTATTATGAAGCCAAACTAAATATTTTGGGTTTTTCTGAGTTTTGGTTATTTGAAAGACTAATGAGTTTATAAGAGCTTGCTAGGCAACTATGAACTCAGTGGTTCCACCGTGATCGCCATTATGTTGGTGTCCCGTGTTTTGATAGTTTGGAAAATAAAAAGACAAGGCAACATTAGAACCAATCTTTAGAGTTCCAGGATCTAGTCCTCCTGTTCTCAGAGAGGGATCTCTCAAATGTTTGTATGCAAAGGTTTATCTTGTGTGCTTAGAGTATGGATTTTAGACTAGTTATTAAGTGCAGGTGTTTGTTTGTTTGTTTGGTTGGATTGATACAACAGAATATGAAAGATCTAGGAAAGGTAGGTAGAAAGAGGAAGTAGTAGCTTTATTGGGAAATGGAGTTAAAAAGAGGTTATGAAAAACTTATCAATGGTAATGGGATATCAGAGGGAAAATCTAACTTGGCCATAGGATCCTTTGGGTTTTGGAAAGAGATGGACATCAATGATTTGGAAAGAGAATTTAAATTCTCAACAAAGGGAATTTGAAAACATAACTTGAACAATAAAGAGCTTTTTGATAGACAGGGCTAACCATGAATTCTACAAATCACACCTTTAAGCAAATAAGGATTTCAAAACAAATTTTAAAATGAAATCTAAGATTCGGGGAACACCCTATTTCCTCAAAGATTTTATTTCAAATGATTTAGAAAACATAAAAGATTCACTGATAATTGCAGTCATAGAAGAGGGAACACCTAAATACATCTATGATCACAATTATAACAACCTTTAAACCAACTGTTTAAGCAACGACAAAGGGAAAGATCAGAACAGACCTCCTTGACTCACTATAAACAAGAAACTTCAAATGGAGACTTCAATAACAATTTTTAAGTGGCAGCAGACAAGCAAGGAGAACCATAAATCACGCTGAAACCAACTATTCGAACTATTAAGGAAATAACAAGCACGAAGACTAAAGAGAGGGATTAAAAACTCTAAAATACTTTAGCAGAAGAAAACATGAAACAATGAAGGATGAACAGGTCTAAGGTGCTTCCAGGAGTCATTTATTAGCCTAAAACTTTCAACCTATTGTAGTAAGAAATTATGGAACAGAATGGAAACAGGAGAAAACATCAAACAATTCAGAATAATTCACTAATAGCCAAGCTCATGGATCCAATGATAGAGCCTTCTCAATAAAAAGCATGCAACAACATCATCAGGGCTTCCAAGACTTTAGTTTCTTCTCCAACTTCAATAGACTATGTATTATTTTAGAGAGTTTCAGTATTAAAACTAGTGATCAACCAACCCCTCTCTCATCTTCTGCAGTAGTATTTATAGAAGAATGAGGAGGTGAGATCTGATAAAATATCTCTAAAGATAATTAATACAGACTTAAATGGCTTCTCGGCCTTTGGGGGCTCAATGAAGAAGCTTAAATAGGTGTCTTCTGTATTAAATGATTTACATAAAGATTTAAGCTTGGTGGGAGCTCTTTTTGAGCTTTGAGGCTTTGTGTGGTGTCAAAGTAACTCTGCTGATATATTTTCATTAATTTTGTTTGTAGAATTTACTCTCTAGATGCGTTGTGAGGCATATATCTGATCCTGATCAATAACTGCAACCTGCATTTGAATGCTTTGAGGCGCAGGTGGCACTGTGGTAGCTGGGAGGAATCAATTTTCCTTAGATGTGGTGGTGGAGGCTTTCTGTCTGATGAACCTTTATGATTTTCTCCTTTAACTGCGTTTTAATCGGAGATTAGGCTTTTGATAAACCATTTTAGACGTAATCCCCGAAGATCTATTTTCAATCTTCTATTATGGTGTGCTCTTGTCTTCTACAGTGATATTCTCTGGCTGTGCTCGATTCATGGTGTTTTTGCTCGTGTGTAGGGCTGCGCAGGGGTGATATGGCATCAATGCCTCATGAAACACCGATGAAACGTGAAGTTTGAACCCTACAAATGATTCTCTTTGATGGGTTGGAGGCGGGAGGATCGTCACCCTCTGCCTTTGAATTTTCTTCAGACATAGCGAAAAAACCATTTAAACCCTGCAAAATACAAAAAACATTATGAAATCCTGCATGTATAGGTTTATTGCTTTAGAAGGCGCGTGGAGAGAGCATGGCCGTTGGATGGCATCATCCAATGGTCGAGATTGGTCGGAGGGAGTCAAAAGGAAACGTGGGAGGAATTAAATTAGAGCAGTTGATCGCGCAGAGATCGACGGTCATGAGCGAGGGTGATTAAACAACGTGAAGGGGTCACATTTTTAAAATAATAAAAAACGGAAAAAAAGTTTAAAACCTCGTTTCAGAAAATAAGTGGTCGAAAAATCATGTTCGGGGTTTGGGAAGATCATGGACCATCGGATGAGAGCGGCCCAAGAGATCCACGGCGGAGATCCCATGATAAAAAACCTTATAGAACGGGCCCGAACTTCAGATTTTCAATAAAATTAGGGCGAAATAAAAAACCCGGGTTCGGAAATACTGACTAGACGAGGAATCAGGGTGATGAAGTGTGGGCCATCCATCTGCAAATCAGATCGATGGTGGAAATGCTTTAATGACCGCACTGTACCCTAGTTATTGTATGGGCGTCTTCAGAGCATGATCACCGTCCGATGAGCGGCCTCAGATCGGACGGTGGACGTCAATATCGCGTCGGGTCCATATCCGATCTTTACCACGCGATGAGGGTGGTATTTGAAAATGGGCCCAAGAAACGTGTCGGCCGGTGTATGGAATCGCTGCGAAATAGAAAAAATCGCCCCCCTCTCAAAAACGGTGTGATGAAATCTGCTTGGTTTTGCAATAGCAAGTGGCTGGCGGGGACCACCGGGGTGATGGTTTGCGTGCCGTCTGCGGGGCCTTTGGGCGCATGGAAGATAATATGATCGAGGGAAATAGAATGGAGGGCTAATCGGCATTGGGGTTTTCAATAAAGGGAAAGGCTTGCGTTTTGTGTTTTCCCCCGCTTGCGATAAGCGCCCAAATGGCTTAGCGCCTGGTTCCAGCACCAGGGCGTATGGAAGGGAAGGGTTAAAGACTTAGCCCAAGGGGGCTTAAGTCTATAATATATATATAAAATATGATTTTTATAGATTTACAATGGTTTAAAAAGGAGTTTGAGGATTTTGATAAGGCAAGAAAGGGTCTTAAACCTTATCAAAGGGATTTTGATGAAGGGAAAAGGGGGAAAACATGAAAATGAAGGATTTCATGGGAAAAGAAAAGGCAAAGATGAGGTTAGTTTTGGAAGAAGGGGGGAAAGGAAAATGGTGCTTGCAGTAGTATTCTTTCTTGGGAATCAACAGGATTTCTGAGTGTATAATGGGCACAACAGTGAAGATTTAGGACAGAGGCATGAAGCCTTTAAGAGTCTTCAAGAGCCAACACTTTTTAGCACTAAAATTTGTTCCTTGAAGGCTCCAAACAGTTTTAGCCACCTTTTGGTATAACAAATTTCACAGGTGGCTAACAGTTCACTTCTAAGAATAGATTACATTGCTGATTGTTCAAATGAAAAGTATTCTTTCTATGCTTTCTTGATGTGAAAGGGAATAAATGCCTTGTTTTGAGCTGACACTTTGTAAGTCCTATTTTGCTTGAATTCATATGTCTTGCAGCCTTTTGAGGAATTTCATTGCAAAGTGTTTAAAACAACGATTGCATTCTTAGTGTTTGTTTGCATCCCTTTTGCATTCATCCTTCCATTAAGGAAATTTGCGTTAAATTAGTTTTCATCTCAGAGTTTTCTTTTTGTTAAATAAATTAGATCACATTGCATTGAAAAGTATTTTTTTGAGATCCATCATTGAACTTAGACTACATTGTTTAATGATTGAAAGCTAAAAATCACATTGAGTGCATTCTCTTTGATTAAAATCATGCATTAAGTAGATTCTCATTTCATCGAAAAATGCATTGAGTGCATTCTTATTCTTTCAAAATAAAAAGGAAATTGTGCATATATTACAATTGCATAGTTTTCAAAAAGAAGATTTTGCATAGGTTACATAACATAATTCGCATCGTCGAATGTTTTAGATTACTTTTGGATAGTGAAAGTCATCTAGTTTGTAAAAGTTTCGTTTGCAACATTGTTTTTTGTTGCATCATTTTTTGAGACTCTTCCCTTAACTAGATAGCATTCATCGAATGTAAATATTTATTTTCTCATATAGCTTCATATAGGAGATTTCCAGATGACATTCAATAGGGCCTTGAAAATGAGACATAATTCAAGATCAACTTTAAAATTCATTCAATTAATCTAAGGAAGCATTGGAACCTAACACAAACAATTTTAGAGGTCTAGGTTAGTGACATGTTCCGGCATCATTAAACCTAGTAGCTGTCGTTCGTCACCTGGCTTTAGACAGCGCTAGTATAGACTTGAGCTCCCTGTACTGTTGCGTATATAAATGGAGACCCTTATAGGTTGCAATACTTTATCCATAGGAGGTCGAGTCCACTGCCCTGTAATCGTGATACAACGAACACAACATTCAGGGAGACTACCTGCACATATGTCAAGTCCTTGGTCATTTCTCCTTCATTTGATCGCCAAGGTGTATATTGCAATTCACGGAAACTTAGTGCACCCTCTTGCTTAGATTTCTTGAGTAGCCATTTTGGTCTTTTCGTGACTCTCTAAAAGTGAAAATAGCATCGAGAACTTGTCATTTCATGCTCGTTTCAACCTGAAAGTGATAGAGTCACCTTTTGCCTGTTTCTTGACTCTTAAAATATGAAACGACAGAGTTTTGTTTCAATGTCGTAAAATTAACTGCCCACGAAATATTCCTGGTTAAAGTTATCTTCCTTAGTATTTTGTTTTAAGGTTGTTTCCAATGGTAACGTTTCCGGAGTTTACCAACCAAGGAATCCCCTTCGAAGGGAATCCTAGTCCTTTTCCTGCTTTTGGGAATGTTGATGCTCCTTATATGGTGACTTTGTCTCTTCCTGGGTTAATTGTTGATTTGCCCATGTGGTTATTTCGACCTCGGTGGTCCCGAGTGGTATGACATCTGTTCAACCACCTCCTCTACTTGGACAACATCATGTTGATTCTGAGGTGGACCTCTCCCCTTCTCCGCCTATTTATTTTTCCTCCTCTTCTACTTTTCCTGGTGAAAGTATAAATTCCAGTAACCAGGTGGCTAAGAAGAAGCAGAAGAAGATGAAGAAGAAGAAGTAAAATAAGAGAGAGGCTAGCTTTGTGGCTATTGCGCCTCAGACACCTTCCATTGGAAAACCATCCAACATTCCACAGAAAGTCAAATTCCTTTGCAAGCTGTGCAAGGGTGACCACTTCCTTCGAGATTACCCTGGCATCCCCAAGGTGCTCGAGGTATGGTCCAACGGTCGTCTTTGGCTTCTAGAAGTCATGTTGGTGACACATCTTCGACTAGTACTGATAAGACTCGTAAGAAACAGGGTAAGATCATGAATCCCTATAAGTTGTGTGAAGGGCATCATCCCATTCACCTTTGTCTGTACATGGATGAAGCCATTAGAGTCTTTGAAAACTCTACTATTTCTGCACCCTACCTTCCGTTTGGTTACTAGAAACTTTCTTCGAGTCCTTTGCTAGTTGATTCAATGATTGGTCAAGAGTCATCCTTGGTCGATCCTGTTCCCTCAGAAATTCTAATTCATGAATCTATTCCCCACCAACCATTGGTTGAGGAATCGGTCGACCTGATCCGGCCTATGGTTCATCAGGTCTTTTCCGTCGAGAGTGGATCTCACCCCCCTCACATTCTTCTTGTTTCTTCAGATTCCTCGGACTTGGAGAAATATTCTCCCGTCCCTGTAGTTCAAGAAGTTTCTCCTCCTGCTCCCATGATGGAGGTCCCGGAGGATGCTTCTCTTACTCCTGTAACACTAGGGGATGACCATATCATTTCTATGGTACCTACTCCAAGTATTTTGATCGCTTCTTTTGATTGGAGTCGATTTTTAGGATATTGTCTTCCTTCTTACGTGTCTTTTGAGATTACAGTACATGCCTATGATGTGGCCATACCTAGCATGATTATATATGAAGGCACGTTTTTTAGTGTTTTGTCTTGAACTACTTGGCAATCTTTTGGTTCTCCACCGCTTGTGCCTATTACACAGAATCTGTTGGCATTTAACAGAATAACTAGTCAACTGTTAGGGATCCTTCCGAAGTTGCCTATTACTTTGGGAGGGAAAACCGTCTATATAGATGTGATGGTGGTCCAAGGCCCCTTGGATTTTAATCTACTCTTGGGGCGTGACTATGCTTATGCCATGGGTGCATTTGTCTCTTCCCTCTTTCGTGTGATCTGTTTTCCACACAAAGGTTGGATCATGACCATTGATCAACTTTCATTCTTTGGTCCCGAGATAGCATCTAGCCCGCCATCCTCCCTTCCCAGTCTTTATCCACCGGTTGTATCTTCCCCATTGTAGGTTAATTATGTGGCTACCTATCCTGTGCCCACATTTAGTGATAGTGCTATTGTGCATCGTGTGCTGGGGCATTGGGTCCTGATTTCTGATATTTTTTTATCCTATCGGATGAGAAACTCTTGGAAGCCATGAATTCTTATTCATCATGATCAGGTCGTCAGAGCATAGTTCATTTTCTTGTGTCAAGCTCCTTAAGAAATGAAACAAGTTGGTCGGAGCATGGTTCATTTTCTTGTGTCAAGCTCCTTAAAAAATGAAACAAGGTCTTTTGAGAATAGTTCGTCTTCTATGTCAACCTCATTAAAAATTGAATTAGGTCACGAGGATAGTTATTTTAGTGTGTCAACCTCGCTAAAAAAATGAAACACGTTCCTGTTCAATTCGAGTCTTTGATACGATCTCGTAAAATCCCAGTCGAGTCTTTCTCTTGATCTCGTAATTTAAACCTTCGCTCCATCTGCCTTTCATATGGATTGAATCTTGCGGGGAATGTACCTCGAATTCAGTCACCATGCTGGTGGCATGCAAACTAATTTCAAGCATAGTTTGTTTCCATTTCAAGTTTGTGTAAAAATGAAACTGGTTCTAAGCATAGTTTATCTTTGTTTCAATCTTGTGTAAAAATGAAACCATTCTCATTTTACCTCTCTTGATTGCCATTTTATCAGCTTTTTTTGTCAGATGAGCCTTGGTGTTCTCATTCCATCGTCACCATCTACTTGGCCGATCATATGCCTTCACTTGATTGTTTTACCCGTTCCCGAGGAATCGTTGCAATGAGCCTCTTAACCTTTACTTATTCTAAGCAGTTCCACCATCACCCGAACCAGTTGCTACCCGTAATACCACTCGTTCCTCCAGGAGGAGTCAACTTTCAGCTCTTTTCTGACTCTCTAAAAATGAAAATATTGCCAAGAATATTGTCATTTTGAACTTGTTAAATGGCTGTGAAACGATATATACCCAGTATACGTTTATCCATTTTTTGGGTTGGGACAGATTATTTAGGAAAAAGGAATACCTTAGCCTATCATGACTAAGAGGTTCTCTCAGACATATTTTTCTACCTTTTCAGATCTGTGAGACTATTTACGAAAAGGGACTTGTTGGAGTTTTCTTTTCCACTTCTTTTCAAACTCTCTAAACATGAAAATATGTCTAGTTCTTCCTTTGTTAGACTCCTTACAATCTAAATGACAACGAAAATCATCACTATGATGTAACCGAGTTCCTCCTTCCTAGGGATCGTAAAATGTACTAGGTTGGATTTGTTCGAAGGACAAACTTATATGACAAGAATATGCTATCCTCTTCAAGCTTATGTAAAAATAAAGAGGTACTCACCAGAAATGGTGGGGGAAAATGGAATTTATTCGTCAGTTGTGTTGGCAATATGTCACTCTTGAACATGACACTTATTTGCAGTTCGTGTCAGGTTTGGATATCTTCACTTTGTCACTTTTCCTCCATAGGTTTGGAAAATATGTTTGCCTCTCATTCGATTACCAATCTTGTCAACGTGACCTCTGATCCTATTTTAGTCAAATGCTGCTAAATTCCAGAGTCGTGTTGCCGATATGTTCAAGAGAAAATCCTTTTGCAGCTTATACATTCCCTGATCCTCTATTTCAGTCTTCATTCACACTCATATTACCTTCTCTGTTTCGTGTCGATGATGTGGGATTCGTTATGACCCTCCTTCGACGGATCACTTCCTGTCGACTTCAGCTCATTATCTGGGAAGTTGATCTAGAGACTCCTTTCTAGTAACTTAGAGCTTTCATGCGCTAATGGAAAGTTCTTCGCATTCGATGATAGGTTCACATCATTGGCCTTTGATCAGGTGATTTCACGAGTGTTCGACTTCATATCACTGTTCAAATTTCGTGGATTGTACTAGTGGTACCATGAGAACCATTGTCGTTATTGGTGGTTTCTCTCACACTTGTGAACGATTCACATCATTGACCGGTAATCAAGTGATTTTATAGCATGTTCGACTTCAACACGTCTATTCAGATGTTGGAATTTGTACTTTGATCAGGTGGTGTTGGAGCACAACACCCTCGGCTTCGATATCAAAAATCCAGGTTGCGAGGAGTGATAAGTCCTTCATGATTATATACATGATTATTTAGATGGATGGATGAGACCATACTGTGGGTTCTCTCATTTTGATCCTCTCTCTATGGATGGCTGCGCCGATGCCATGGATTTATTTCATATGATCCATTCATTTGGATAGCTGCGTCCATGCCGAGGATCTATTCACATGATCCTCTTATTGATGGATAACTGCGCTTATACCATGGATTCATGTATTTTCATCAGATATTTCAATTATGTATATGTATCTATGCTTGATTTGCAGGTCTCCCAACAACAACGTTTGGTTCCTTGCACGTACTTGTAAAGCATTTCACCCCTCACTCATGTTCAGACTTCATACTTTAGGGGGCATCTATTACAAAGCAATTTGTCACTGTCCTTGTACTCCCCATTCCTTGATCCTAAAGGACCCATAAAATGACCCTTGTGTACTTTGCAAGCATGGAATACATACCCTTGAACCACATTTTATCTGCCAAATCATCTCCCTTTACAACTTTTCTGAAAGTTCCCTGTAAAAACCTAGTTTTCAAGGTCGGTGCTTTCTCTCAGTGTCTGACCTGCGCTAATAGCAGAGATTTGCACTGATACCCGTGCTGATCGGTGCTCTGTCTTAATGTCGGAGCCGTGCCGATCCTGTTTTGGAAAGTTTTTTAAATAGAAAGGAAGCTTCCATGACTAGAAGCTTCGTGAGGCAGCGAGCTGGAAGTTTGCTTTGAAGATATCATTAGGGGAATTTTGAGGTCTAAAATGGGCCTCCTAAGGAAAATGTACAATCAAAATTCACTTTATGAGAACCAATCACATTTTATGGGATGACATCATCCCTAATGGTTGAGGTGGCATTGCTTGAGTTAAAGGTACTTGCTTGTCACATTCTCAATGGTGGATAAAAATCATGGTTAAGCATGGTAGTGCTCTAAGTACTTTTAAAGTCAAAGTAAAGTACTCATAATAAATGTCATTTCACACTTTTTGAATAAAAATATATTATTTTCATTTCATATTTCTTGAAAGAAACAATGCATATACCTATACATTTATTATATTATATTATATTATACTATATAGTATATTAATTACATGTTATTTTACAATTTAAATAATATAAAATTTAATTAATAGCATATAATATAATTCAGAATTTATAAATTTATATTTATATTTTATTTTAAGTTATTTAAGTACAAAGGACAAATGCATTAGTTGTTCAATGATAATGACTTTATTCTTGAAAATATGATTCTTATTTATAGTCACTTCAATACATTTTTTTTATTAATTTTATTTTGGTACAGCTTTTGAATTAAATTTAACTATGGTTACATGGATTTGGGTGAAAAAAGTAAATTGAAAATTCATAAATATTATTTTATTGGTTTAGCTATTATTTTATTATTTCCTTAGGAGGCCCATTTTAGACCTCAAAGTTCCCCTAATGGGCCGAGGAATTCCTCTTTGGGCTTCTTGTTGCCATAAAATGGGAACTACTCCAAAGGATAAGCTCTTTTCCCATAATTTGGGGGCCCTAACCTCCTCCTCCATTGTTATGTAAGGAGACCTCCTTCATCTCTAAAGATTTAGTGATGATAGAAAGTGTTAGCCATCAGTAAATTTTGTTACAGAAAATGATGGCTAAAACAAGTCTTTAGTCTTCAAGAAACAAATTTCCTGCAAAATTTGTGACTTCTTGTAGCCTCTTTGTGTTCCTTGTCCAAAAAGGTCCATTTCCTTGATAAATTCACTTCAAAACCTTCAAAATCCTATTGTTCCCGAAGAAAAAAACTGTTTCCTAAAGGTTCCATTTCCATCATTTCATTCCCCCCATTTAATCTTCACAAACTTCCCCCATATCACTCATTTTCCTTGTAAAAAGCCCCCTTTCCTCTCTCATTTGTCCTTATTTTCCTAAAAAAAAAACCCTTTAAAACCACTTAACCCTTTCTTATTTGGTTTTAAAAATCCTTTTACTTCATCCGGAACACCAAAAACCCATAAAAAACACATAAAAACATTTAAAAAAACCTCTTCCACCCCTTTAGGGCCTTAAGCCCCTTTCGCCTAAGCCCCCACCTTTTTTTCTACATGAGACTAGGTCTTGTGATGGGAGTGCTAAGCTCATCGGCCTTTCGGCCTTTTTCCTTTCCCCGCGAACTTTTTTCCTTTGTAAAAAGTTTTTTGCCGATGCGAAGCCCCGAGCATTTCGTCACATCGGCCATCACATATTGGCATTTCCTGTTTCCATTCCCCAAAATTATTTTTCCCTACCGATGCGATCCCCCAATGTAATCCCGCTGATGCGATCCCATCGCATCGGCCATTGCATATCAGAAATCCCCATTTCCTTTGTTCCAGATCCTTTCTCCACTGATATGCTGATCTCCCAATGAAAACTCCATCATCGATCTTCACCAAGATATGACGACTACCGCTCCATTGCATCGCTCCGCTTCATCACATTAGCGCATCAGCAATCTCTGTCCCTTTATTCCCGGACCCTTTCTCTGCCGCGATCCCGTGATTTGATTTGAACCATTGATCAAGTATGATCAGACGGTTCACATTGTTTTGCACAAATTGCTTTCAAAACTTGCCCTTTTCATTCTCATTAATCTGGAACGTTGATATTTTCAATCCAACTTCCATTGCTAATTCGCTCTTTCGCACTTCACTTGTCTTCTCGCCACTTCATTATTTTCTACACATCTTTGAGAAGATCTTGACCGTCGATCCTCACGATCTGACAGCTCCAAATGCTTCCCCTATATTCCTCCCCGCCAGCCTTATGAACCTTCTCGGTTGATATGAGCCATCGATCTAATCTGATCGGATGGTCCTCGCTCATCGGCGCATCGCAAATTTAAAACCCCTCTTCCCTCACATTGTTTCCCCCTTCGCATAAATCCTGGTCGTAGATCTGTCCGATCCAACGGCGCTGAAGCACCTCCCTCATCCCTCCCCCTAGTCCTTTTTCCCTAGCCCTTCACACCTCACTCCCAGTTCCTTTTCCTCCATGAGACCACATCTTCCCCTATTTCCTTAGCCCCTTTTCTTTTCCCCCCGCCTTACCATTCCACAGAGTGATCCCGACCATAGATCTTATTGATCTGATGGTCATCATCTCCATTTTTACCCTTCATCTTCCTGAATAATACCTATTATTTTATCCCCAAAAACACATCTATACCATTGATTCATCTCATCCAATGGTTCTCGTTTAACCCGATCAAACAATCCCGCCGATCGACCAAGCCCGCTACCAAAAAAAATAGCTAACGTCAGCCGGGCCCTACCTTCCACCCATGAAAATATCTCCCAATCCCCTCTTGAAACATGGCTCCCACTACATCCTCACTCGATCAACTTTAATCTATCGCGCTCATCCACAGTTGTCGATCTGCATCCCAACAGATCGGACGGCTGACGGATTCCGATCACCAAACCTCTCCATCGCACAACTTCAATGAAAAAAACAACGGTTTTGGGGGGAAGCGTGTCGCGCAATAAACGATATCGTGTTCGTTTCAAGCTAAACCACTTACCACCCTTTGCGTGAGAGAAAACCATTTGTGGTTTTGCAAAACCACCTATCCACCATTTCGCTCCAAAATTCAATTTTAAACCCTGTTTTCACAGGTTTTTCCATAGAACCTCCTCCTACATGTATTTTCCCTTCCGCACAGCTCCTCCCTCCCCCACACAACCTCTGTAAAGTAGTTTATCCAACACGTAGGGTTTTATAATGTCTTTGTTTGTTTTATGCAGGATTCGATGGCGGTTCTAAGGGCGAAAACCTTTCCCACAGTCCATAGAGGGACAGGGCCAGAGGTGACAACCTTCGTGGCCCAAAAAAAGGAAAAATCACGAAGAAAGGGACCACCAGGGCTAATTTCATGGTTTGGTCGGTGCTTTATGAGCATTGGTTATATAATCAAACCCTCCCGCAGCGAAGAAAGCCACTTGTACATGGAAAAGAAAACATAAGAAGATAAAGTGAAGACAGAGATTAAAAGGTTAAAGGATGAAGGTTAAAGTCAAAAGCCTGAAGATCAAAGGGCTTAAACCAAGAAAATTATGGATAAAGCGTAGTGTTAGGACAAAGAATTAAAAGTTAAAACAGTCAGCAAGAAAGGACAGAAATCCCGAAAGGTGATTATAAAGGCCCAAAATCAAGATCAATGCCTAAATCAGTGTAAAGAGATTAAATTTTTAAAGTTAAATCAAGGAAGATCAGGCTAAAGCAGCCTCAGATACATAAAAAAGGAGCAGTTATTCCCTTAATATATCAAATTGACACCTTTTTCCCACTTTCCATCCCAAAGGGAAAATTGGCAGTTATTACACTAAAGAAGATATTTAAACTGTCAGGACAGTTGTTGTAAAAGATAAGATAAAGCCTTAAATTCAATCTTTTCCACTTATCTTTATCTTAGAGAGTAAATACAGAGTTATTAAAACATAGAGGTATCTATAGATGTTCCTACCTTATGCATTGCATGGTTATCAAGGTTAGGAAAGCATTTACTCTGTCATAAATGACATTTGAACCCTAAAAAATAGTTCCACCTCCTCATTTGCAGTATAAATACTGCACTGAAATTCATTGCAAATGTTGGATTTTGATGACTGATGCCGAAATAATACATAGTCCTTTGAAGCTCTTGAAGAGAAATTTGATGTCTTGGAACTCATGCATGATCTGATTTGCTTGTTGATGGAGAAGGATTGTTTGCAGGATCCATAGGCTTGGTTGATGGTGAAGTGTTCTTCTGTTTATGTTTTTCTAAGTTTTCCATTATGTTTTCCATCTTGCTATGTTGCAGTAGGACAAAGAATTTAGATTAATATATTTCTTCTAATGGCACCTTAAATCTGTTTGTCCTTCACTGCCTTAATGTTTTCTTCTGCTAGGATACATTAGAGAATTCATCTTTTTTCTCTCTAATAAGTTCTTCGCTCGTCCATTTCTTGAATAAATTAGATCAGTTAGCATCAATAATGGTTTATGGTTAGCCCTGCATATTGTTGCCATTGAAATATTATGTTCTTGGAACCATATCTTTAAAGCAGTTTTGTCTAGGTTTTTCAAATAAGTCTGTTTAAAATCATGCTCTTTGCCTTTACTTAACTAAATTTGTTTCAAGGAAGCCTTATAGTTGTAAATTTGGATTTTAGATTTTCCTCTCTTTCTATGGTTATAGTTACTTGTATATCTTAAATGTTTTTATGCTCTAGATGATAAAAGCTCTGAAAGTTGAATAAGTTATTTACCTTTCTGTGTTTTTTATCTGAATGTTTGTCTTGGTTAATTATCTGTTCAGTCTAAAATCAAATGTATTAGGTTCTGCTTATGCTTTTAATTCTCTTGCTGTTCTTATGAGTTTTCCAACTCCCTCAGTTTACAAGTATATAAAGGATTCTGTTTCAGCCCTTTATTACTTTGTTGTTCTTAATATTTATGTCCATTTCATAAATCCATCGTAACCTTAAAAGATCCACCAGCCAAGTAAACTTGCCCTGCACATGCTCCTAAAACCATTGATAAACTCACCTGGACCTTGTTAGACTCCATTTCCCAATGACTTAACAATCTTCCATGTTTCCTATCTAAAATCTATCAAAGTATCATGCCCAACCAAACCCAAACAAACAAAACTTGCACTTAACATCTAGCCTAAAAACAACCTTTAAAAAGCATCAAGATATATCCTTATAAACATATTTGAGAGATCCCTCTCTAAGACTAGGAGGGCTAGATCCTATAAAATCTAAATCTTGGTTTGATGTTGCCCTTGTCAATTTGTATCTCAATCAATCTAGCAAATTACGGGGAGCTAATAGAAAGGAGAAGAAATTATAGCTTCGGGAGAATAGTTCAGAGTGTGATTGTTTTTGTGTGTTAGGAACATAGTGAGATCTTAGAACTTTGTGTATGAGGGTGTTGCAAACGTGCTTGGATACAGACATATCGAAGGGGAGCCTCAAAATCAAGGCTTGGTTGTAAACTCCCCTTGTATTTATCATAATAAAATGCAACTGATGTTTATCTTCCATTCTCTTTTACATATATACTGATATTTATAACATTCCTTGATCAGTTGGATAGGTTGTAATTGTTTTATGTTTTTTCATGATTTTATGATTGTCGTGGTGTCTTGACTGTATGTGCAGGTAATAAGACATTGGTAGCAGCGTGGATCGAGCTTGGGAAAAGAGACAGATCAAGAAGCTTCGACAGAAGACAAAAACATAGCATCGAGACAAGGTAGGTCATCTTTCTTGCTCTGAATTTCATTTACAATCTAGGAAGGTAGATGTTAGTATGTTCCCGTAGTTGCTAGACCCACCCTAGGGCTAGAGGGATTGCCTCTGTCCGTAGAGGGGATTTATTTGGACAACACCAAGGAAGACCAAGATTGGACAGAGTTTTGGAAATCCATGGTTTTTTTGATGTAGACTGGGTTGGAGATTTGGACCAAAGAAGATCTACAAGTGGGTATGTGTTTAGCCTATTTGGAGGTGTAGTCAGTTGGATGAGTTAAAGATAGTTTGTAGTGGCTCTTTCAACTACAAAGGCAGAATACATGGCAGTCACTCATGAAAGCAAGGAAGTAGTTTGGTTGTAGAGATTGTGTTCAAGTATGGGGTTGGTGCAACGAGCTATAAGGATACACTATGATATCCAAAGTGAAATTTTCGTGGCTAATAACCCTTCTTATCATTCAAAGACAAAGCACATTGATGTTCAATATCACTTTGTGAGAGATATGGTTGAGGATAAAAAGGTGTTGCTAGTAAAGGTGGACACTTTGAAGAATGTTGCAGATGCATTGATGAAGTCTATAAGCACACACAAGTTTTCTTGGTGTAGAGAAACAATGGGTGTTACATGACTAGAATAATGACTAAGCTCTCCTGTGGCTCGCGACAGAAAGAAAACAACAAGTGAGAGAATTTTGGGTATGTGTTATATTCTTTCACAATTAGTCGCACATGTAGGGGGGGCAGTAGCCCCCCCCACCCCTTCTATAGGGCTTCACAGGGGGTGGGTAGCCCCCTGCGCGGGGTCTAAGGCTGTGCCCCAGAATTTTTTTTTTCTCCTTATTTTTCGGTGGGTGGTCCTGCCCATGGTTTTGGGGCATCATGGTTTTCGGCCCCTGGTATTTTGTAGATCCGGTCAAGGGCACTACGATTATGTTTAATCTAGGGTTAATGGATTGGGGTTTATGAATTATTTGACATGTATATATATATGTGTTGTAACACTAAAAGGAATATAATGAAAAATCAAGCTGGTAGTCCCGATTTGAGATCCAGGGGAAAATATCTGTGTATATCTATTTTATGTTTTATGCTTTCGCTATTGTTTACTTTCTATTTTTTAAGAATTTGTTTGCAGATAATTTTTATACAGGGTTAAAACCTACACTCCTTTAGCTTCTCCACTAAATGTATCTACCACTTTGGAAAATTTCCAAACTAACACATGTGCCAAAGGTCCTCCAACCATCATTAGCTCTCCAATATTTGAATTTTGGGGGTCCTACCATTTACAATTCTTTGAGTTTTTCTCCATTCTTCTTACAATCATCTCTACTGTTGCCTTCATCCTAATCACCTTTCCCATCCATGAAAACACATTTATAACACCAAGGTCATATCTTTAGCCCATCGAATGCCCAAGGTGGAAATAACACTTTCTATAAGTTTATTACATGGGATTCTAACCGTTTTGGCAACCCTTTTGTAACATCCTTTGTCCTAGTAGGTCAACGAAATCTAGGGAATCCTTTTTCCACTAGGGGCATCTACCATGGGGTCATTAATAAACAACATGTTTACATAAGTGTTGGAGTTAACACCTCTAGGCAAACCACATCCATGAGTCAACCTAAAATTTGGGACCAAGCCATGGGTCGAGAACCTGCTCCACTTGGGTCACAAGGGGCACCTAACCCCTCCCAAGCATAATTTCCATAAAATTTCTTGGAAACACTAGATTTTCCTAATTTATCTAAGTTAATGAATGATCCCATAAAGGATAATCCTACTTGGCCACCTATCCCACATAAATTGCCAACATAAATTCCTAAATTCAATGGTAAACCTGGAGAATACCCTGCAACCCACATCACTACTAATCATTTATGGTGATCATCGAACTCATTTCAGGATGATAACATTAATGTGTCTTTTCCAGTGGACTCTCACCACTAGTGCCGCCAAATTTTATATCGAGTCAGCGTGCACCATTTATGAATCTTTAGCTCATACATTTGTTAACCATTTTCAATTTCCTATTATGTATGAGGATGGTATCGATATTCACTTTGGATTTTGTCAAGATAACTCAGATTAGGGAAATTTTGAGGTCTAAAATGGGCCTCCTAAGAAAAATGTACAACCAAAATAAACTTTATAAGGACCAATAGGATTCAAGATGATGATGTCAACCATGGGGGATGATTCACCATTTTTGGATTAAAAATGTAAAAATAATAAATAATAATAAAATAATAAAACTAATTTTTCAACTTGTATTTTCAACTTATCTCACTAAGGTTTTACTCAAATTTCAAGAGGGAGTTCTCATTGGATGCAAAATTTAATTCTTCATCCAAAGACTACCCATGTTTCATACTTTCGATGGACCCTGCTACATGAAAAACATGATTGCAATCACATTTTTCATGTATTTTACATTTTTCATGTAGCATGGTCCATCGAAAGTATGAAACATGGGTACTCCTTGGATGAAGAATCAAATTCTTCATCCAGTGAGTGTTTCCTCTCGAAATTTGAGTAAAACCATAGGGAGATAAGTTGAAAATAGGAGTTGAAAAAATATTTTTTTCTTTTATAACTCTAAAAATTGATGATGTAATTTAAACTTATTTTATTATTTCCACTATTATTTTATAATTTCCTTAGGAGGCCTATTTTAGACCTCAAAATTCCCCTAATTCCAAGCACAACTCTGATGATATTCATGAATGAAGAAGGTGATGCGAATTGATTAGAGCCAAGATTCCTAATGAGTTTCTATGTGAGTGGTTGATCCAGGTGGATATCAGTGGCCACCCACCTATTCCATTTGGACCCGCATCATCAATTCTTGTAGCTTTTCACATTCAGCGCAACTTACTATTTTTAGCAGGTTTTCGGATCCTGAACTCCCGGAGCTGTTTTAGGGCCTTAATGATCCAGGTGGATATTGGTGGCCACCCACCTATTCCATTTGAACCCCCACCATCAGTTCATTTAGTTTTTAAGTTGTAGCACAACTTACTATTTTTAGCAGTTTTTTGGGTCCTAAACTTCTGAAGCCGTTTTGAGGCCCTAAATGACATGTTTTGGGAAAATTGGGAGCAACATGGGCCCATAGACCAATGTTGCTCACATTGAAAGTTGTACTCCTTGGATAGATCTTTCTAAAAATGTATGATACACGTCAAACATAGATTGTATGCCGAAGTTACGTCCCTGGGAAGTTGAAACACCAATTTACCCAGACTGAGCCCATAGTTTTGGCGCTTCATCTCCTAGGGTTAGGGTTTTGGACGTTTAGAGTTCTCCATTGTTTCAATAATAAATAGGCCCTTGAGCCTCATTGTAACATAGTTCAAAGGTTTGTAGTGGTCACATCTCTCCTCAGCGATATGTTACCAGCACCCTAGCTAGTTTATTTCCATTCTGCCCGTAAGCAAATTTCAGTTCTTTGATATTAATGAAATGAAGTGTTATTTCTATTGCATCTTTGTATTTATGGTTATATGTGTATTCTGTTGCATTCTTGCGTAAATCTGGATCGGTGGTATTAGAGAGGTTTTCTCTTTCTTTGTTTTTCTTTGCATGTCCCCAATGCGGTCAGGGTATAATGAGTTAGGGCTCGATCTGGTTGAACCCTTGCAAGACCAGCCTCGCAAACCTCGATGACCTCCCATGGAAGAAGAAAAGAAATATGAGGGAGTAGGAAATCCTATCAAAATATTGCTTGAGGAGGCCCTCGAGAAACAATGGAACACGATGATGGATGATTTTTCTCAGATCCTTCAACGATTGCCCACCTACGATGCATTTTCATTCAACAACCACTTTGGAGGCGCCACTCCCTTCAAGGTACAGGTAAAGTTTGACATTCCTGTATTTGAAGGCCAGATAGATGCAGATGATATAGATAGATGGTTAAATTTGCTGGAAGGGTATTTCTTGGTCCATGATTTCTTCGACTAAGAAAAGATTATTTTTTCACTCCTAAAATATGCTCCCCATGTCAAAGACTGGTGGGAATCCTGTTGTGAGCAAGAGGGCGAAGGGGAACCCTCTCTGTTCTCAGCCACACCCACTTGGAATTCATTTTGAGACAACATCAAGGAAAAATACTACCCCATGGGGTGCTATGAGGGCAAATACATCCAATGGACCACACTACAACAACAAAGGGATCGAGATGTGCATGAACTAACAAATTTGTTCCATACCCTGCGCAAAAAGTTGGGTATTAAAGATTTAGAGAGACATCTGGTGCTCAAGTACCGCGGCTGTCTGCACAAACAAATTATGGAGGAAATGGAGTTCCTTGACATGACATCTCTTGGCACGGCATATCGCTATGCCGCCAAGATCGAGCAGAAGTTTAAGCAGAAGAAGCGAGACTTTGGATGTGTGAATCCGAAGCCAGGGAAAGGTGCCCCCGAAACACAGAACAAGGGGAAAGGCCAAAGTGGGGCAACTCAGAACAACACCACAAATACAAAGAAGGACATAGGTAAGTGGTGTGAATTTCATAACAGCCCCACTCATATCACAAACGAGTGTCGGGCCAAACAGTTGTTGGTGGTCGAACTATAGGCACCCGAATCAGATGGATTTTATAATCTTGATTCAGAACCAAACAAAGGAAATGAAAAAGGGAAGCAAATCATTGATGCGAATCCCAATGCCATTGTTGCCACCACCAAGATCCAGAGGGAGGATCCCAAGGATCTAGAGGAGGGGGAGTGCCTCTTCCATTCGAAAATGTGGGTGAAGTGTTCTCCACTGCAATTCCTTGTAGATAGCAGAATCCAAAAGAACCTCATTTTAACAGAGGCGGTGAAGTGGCTTGGCCTACTGACCATAGCACACTCACAGCTGTATACCATCGGGTGGCTTCACCTAGGGAGAGATATTGGCATCCGCTAACAGTTTCGCCTTCCGTACAACATCAAGCCATTCACGGATGAGGTATTATGTGATGTTGTTCCTATTTATGTAGCCGATGTGTTATTGGGCCTATTGTGTTGGATTTGATGCATGGGTGTATGAAAACACACCAGTTTAAGGGGTGTGGTATACCCCTATAAACTATTGGTAACAGGTAGAAAGTGGTGGATCTCAAAAGTATATAATATAGAGGAAAAAATATGCGAATGTATGCTCAAAATAAACTAAAAAGTAAAACACAAATATACAAAAGCTATTGAAGAGAGTCAAAATAATAATAATGCAAACGATGGCTCAAGCCCTCTTCTTATTAAACATTTGATATGGAGAAGAAATTTTACCCACTTGCCAAAGGGCCCTAGACAATGGTTCTAGGTTCCGACGCAAGGATGTTGTTTTTCCAAGTTCTGCCTCTGATGTAGTCTCCTTCTCTCTCTGCTGTGATGGACTAGGATTATTGGGTGGCCAAAAATCGAGTCCCCTCTATCTCCAGCTCCAGGTTACACACTATTGGTATTTCTTCGGAAATTTTGGCCAGCATAACAATGTGATCACCCCTTCTTCATCTCTTGGTGGCTTTATATAGGGGATTTCAAATCCTCCTTACCTCCCTTGGTACATGGTGGATGGCGACCCAAGGGAGAGGTATGATTCCATTGTGTGCTCCAAATATTCCTTTGTGTGCTCACATAGTGCCTAAGGAGGCATTGGTGGCTATCCTTAGGCGGCTTCATATAAGGAGTAACTGTCCTTTGCTTTGTGTGGTCCTGGAAAGTGACATTTTTCCATTTTCAGGAATGCGTGCTTATCGGGAAAAAAGGTGCGCAAAAGGTGCTCTTCTCGAAGGATAAAGCACACAATCAACATTTTGGACTAGTTCAAATTTGATTTTCTCAAAACCTTATTTCCCCCTAATGTGTGAGGTGTAGGAAGGACTGTATAGCCGAAATACATTATAGTTTTTTTTTCTGTATTGTGTGCAGAGAGAGAGAGAGGCCTACGTGAATATTGGAATTGAAGACACCTTGCATTGTTTTCGAGATGACCATGGCCTAAGGGACCTCTAAAAGCAAACAAAATATACAACATATATACAAAATTTCAATGAGGCGGGCATGTCCCATGCTTGTGATGCTATGGATAGTTGAACAAAATTGACAGATACATGTGCTGTCTACATCACTACTGTTAGTATGAATCTTTATTCGAATCGTACGAAAAAAGACCACTTTAGCAATGCATAACTTATAGCCCTAACAACAAAAGATGGCTTCTAATATCTTCAGATCTGCAGTTAGTTGATAAAAAAAATACTGCAAAAATCCATATCTATGCATAAAAAGACATTAAGCAGTAAAAATAAGGTTTTTCTCCATGCATCCAATAGACAAGACAAGAATAATATTTTTTAAAGAATTTTATATTAATGGCACCTGGGAGGAAAAAAAGAAAGGTGTTTCCAATTCTCCTCAATGGGATGGGTTCTTGGAAGTCGTCAGCACTTCAGATGTAGAATTTCTCTCTCTTGTTGGTGTAGAAAACCCAGTTAAACATAGAACTCAAAGGGAGCTCACAAAGCAAATAATGGAAAATATGACAATGATAATGGCTCAAAGTCAGACCAAGAGTGTAGATCCAGAGTGATCTAAGAGGAAACAAAAGGTGAAGAATGGTAGGAAAAATCCTTCTATTTATAACAAAATATTAGGTCATTCTAGATCTTGGTGCATGATTAAAATAATATTAACAAAATCTAGATCCACCTTTTATGGAATATTTTATTATATTTTTTGGAGGGGAAAGGTATTTGACTTGGGTCAAATCCATTTATTTGTAAATAATAAATAAATAAATGATTTATTTATCTTTTTAAGGAAGTGGTTGAATGATAATTGAATAAATAATGATTTATTCAATTATTTATAAATGATTTAGTCAAATTTAACAAGGAATATTATTTAAATAAGGTTTAAATAATTATTCCTAGAAAATAATAAGATAATTAAGGATTTATCTAATTAATTTCCTTGTTTTGGGTTAAATATGACCTGGAATAATAATTAAATTATTGTTTAATTAATTATTCCATGAGGAAAACCAAGCAAATGTAGATTTGTTTAATATTTCCCCTTGGGGTTTCCTGTTTAGACAATAAACAACCTAATAAATGTGTTTTATTAAGTTATTTTACATAGTGAAATCAATTTTACTTAGGGTAAAATTGGTCTTACATGGTGTACTTGGGTCCATCTAATGATAATAGGTTAGATGACCAAAAAATGGTGTAACAGATTGCCCCCCAGCGTGCGAGTGTTAGGAGCAAATCGTATGACCGAAGTACGTTGTAAGAAATCAATCACCAGACATCAAAAGGGAAGTTAGAGAGAGGAATGTAAGGTAGAATGATGTGCTGAAGAACTAGACCCAGAGGAGACGAGACTTACAGGTGCGACAAGTCTCTTTTTATGAGTGGGTACCTGTGCTAAAAGCAGCGGGGGAGGAATACCTATGCCCGCCGAGACAAAGTACAAAAGAATAGTGCATCTAGTAAACAAAGGACTGAACCATAAAGTATAGGCTGATATAAACATGAGCCAGATAAAAGATATAATGATGAATCCCACATACATGTTGTGCCTAGGATAACAGCCAGGACTTATACAATAATATCTGAGTACATGAGATGCAAATACAACCCAAATTCCCCTATAAACAGGGAAGGGCTTACAAAATATGATTGATACATGCAAATCAAAGAGGTGTTGCAAGCGGCTAAGGCTGACATCATCAAATAAATGGAGCTGCATCGAAGGCTATGATGAAGAGGTCATCTGAGCATGTGGGGGGCTACCTGTAGGGCCACCCCCTCATGAGGGGTGAGACATCTCACACACACCCGGGAAGCATTGATAACAGCTGCTGCATCACTGGACCATCAAGTATACGGATCTTGGTCATGCTGAAAGGAGATGTAGGTGAGAAACAACCAAGTGAAAGGGCAATAATGAGTCCCTTTTCCTGATCCGAGGCACCAAACAAGAGTGGAAGCTGTAACCAAGGTACACCGCCCTCTAAACATATCTTCTGGAATGAATGAGCTGATGTCGACAGAAGGAGGTCCGCCATAGGTGAGGCAATAAGGGATCCTCAACTAAGGCACGAGAGAAAATAGTAGAGCGATTGACAGACTGACACCAATGATGAGGATGAAATGGGGGGTACTGAGTAGCGAATGGACGACTTCCCTTGTTAAAGCATAAAGGGCATGAATGAATTGGCAGCGACTGACACAATATCATAAGGGATAGGGGATAGTGGGACTAAAGGCCATAATGTGCGACATGGGAGAGGGACCAAGCAATGAAAGATGGAGGAATATGGCATGATACAAAGGGACTCGGGATAGACTCCATGAATGCGATGATTACTCAACTCGGATGCTCTAAACAAGGGCGACTCGATGGTGCTGCCACAAAGTAAAGGTCCAAAGGGGGACCATGAAAACATGAGTACAAGAGGGTATCTCATGACAAAAATCAACACGAATAAAGACAAGTATGGAGGCAGAGTGGTGCCCCAAGTACAAGTGGTGTAAGTGAGGAAATCCGATTTGGAGGAGAGGTGAAGAGACCCTTCTTGGAAAAAATGTGTCTTGGTGAAGTATCAAATCACAAAAAACTAATAGATACCCATTTGAGGGCTCGGTGAGAGCTTTCCAATGGTGCAGATTACTTGTCAAACGAAGCTACGGTTTGGCCGCAGCAGGCAAAAGAAAAAAACGAGGGTTTCTCTTATAATAAGGCATTTTCCCTCCAAATTCACTCATTTGTTTGTGTAGCTGTGGTGAATGTAGAGAGGAGAGAAGGCCCTAAATCTTGCTGCGATCGTAGCGGACAAACCGATCGTTGGAATCGAGATCCATCAGTTGCAGGTGAGAGGTCTAATCCTACTCTTTTTTTTTGATGGATCAAAAGTTCAGATTAGGGTCCTAAATCTCAGGAACAACCCCTCCTTCATCTTCACGGCCGGGTTGCACTATTTGGGCCAAAAACTGCGACTTGGGAAACAATTTTTGACCTGAAAAGTGCGACCTGTCAGATGGAGGTGAGTTCAGTGCTATTTTGGAGCTGAGATTTGGGTTTTGGTGGTTGGATATAGTTTTTCCCATCAATATATTGACAAAGATGACATTTTTTTGCAGATATGGCAGATATGCAGATCAACTGGAGAGAGAGGGACCTGGGTATATTATGGGCAGAGATCCAAGGGGATCAGGGTGTCCGTCGTGCATTGGCCAGGTTTGGGGTTCTGAAGTTTGTGGAGAACCCCCTGATGAGAGCTGGGGAGCCCTTGTTGGCCTGGATTGTCAGTTATTGGGATCCAGATCACGAGGTCTTTATAGTGCAGGGGCACAGGATCGAGTTGACAGTCCAGGATCTATATTTCCTGACTGGTCTCCCACCACTCAGGATGGTGGGAAATACGCAGCCAGTGTTACCGCGGGGGTGTAACATCATGGAGTTTGTAGAGCGACATTGTCGACCAAGCCTCCAAGTCAAAGGGACTCAGATACTGATCGGGGATCTAGAGAGATTAGAGACCCATGCTGTGGCCGCAGCGGTGCTGCGAATCCTGGGCAACCAGGTGCTCCATCACATCACTGGAGGGAAAATGATGATTGTGGAGAAGGTGTTGAGTGGGACCTACTACGGGTGGGCCCAAATGATGTTGGTGTCGTTGAAACGATAGCTGTCGCTGTGCAAGCGGTAAGTGAACCATGATTGTGCATATGGGACCGTATTGTGCTCCTTCTTTTTTGAGAAGATCCCAACCTTGTGACCTCGTATACAACTTCCAGATGGTGGCCCGAGAGAGCCCAGGATGCACCGGTGGGGGAAAATACTGTGCAAAGAAGGAGGGGCGGTTGGACGGGTTTTCCGACCTGAGTTCTTTGCGCATTGGGATAAAATGCCATTGTACATAGAAGACTATCCTTATAGTGGGAAGAGTTATTGTGGGGATACAGACTTTCCACTTCCACCTGGTCAGGTATGGGGGCCCAATGGTAAGTGACAAGTGACTAATCTTTTATGTGCATGTTAAAGTTTCTAAATAGTATATATGGTACTCATTCATGTACTTTTGGTATGCAGATATAGCTCCGGTAAAATCCGCTGGATATATGGGATGACCTGCAGTATCAGGAGCTACAGGCCCTAGTGGATCGAGAGCGGCACAGAATGAGGATATGGCCGCCCTCGTGGAGGACATCCATCGTAGATGTGAGAGGCTACTGACTGGTGTTTTAGAGCGTGGTTGGCAAGACTTAGATGACCAGTACATAGAGCGATGTATTGGTCTACCCTCGGAATGGCGAGGTGTCATGTGGCGCATGGCGATGGCCGGTCAGGGGATGTGCGATATACGAGCTGCAGGAGCAGAGCCATTGGCTCAGGATCATCCAGTTAGTGATTAGGTGTGGGGCAGGTGGTGCCCCCTAGTGTGTATGTAGGGGCAAGTAGTGCCCCCAATTTTGAGTTTTTTGTAACATGCTATGGGCATGTCATATGTATCAGAGTAGATGGACTCCAAAAACATGTTATGCGACACATATTATGGATATGCATCGTTTTGATGATTTTTAATGTTATTTTCTTGTATGAAATGTGTGTGATAAATGCCAATCTAGAACATGATTTGCAATGCTATCTACATAGTGATTTTGTTCTCGAGGTACATGAATGAAAGTAATGATTCTAAATTCACGTATCGAAAGTTTCACTCGTAAATATCGTCTAAAAAGGATAGGATTATGCACATGATAGACACCATTTAGTTGCATGACAAGAAGCAGGGAATCTAAACGAACATGCATATGGAGGATGCGATGAGAGAGGGCATTGGCTAAAAGACCACGCACTGCATCATATTCGGCCTGATTATTGGTGGCAGTACCAATGCAGACCCCGTTCGAGAGAACAAGTGCATGCAAGGGGGTAAAGATGGCCCAACCTGCTGAGGCTAGATTATGGGAATAGAAACTTGCACCATCAGCGTAACCGATATAGGGTGTGGATGGGAGGTCCTACGGAATAGTGTCACAAGACAATAAATGGGAGGGGGAAGAACATTGATGGTAGTGTGAGTGAAAAGTAGACATCAAACGCTGACTGCAGGAGGGAGTGGTCTAGGTAGGATGGCTATGACTCAAATACCGACGAGAGGGTGGTGTTTTAGGGCTACGAGAGGTATAGCTTGTGCTCATGCTGCAGAGGTATGTTATAAATGTTGTCATTGATGGAAAAGGAAAATAGCAGAGGCAAAGGAGAATACAGTGACAGGATATGTAGTTATTTACACTACAGCAGCAGATATAAGGCTTGTAGAGACAGAATGAGAACTTGTAGAGACAGAATGAGAGAATACAGGGCAACAAACTATACATACAGAGAATACAGTGACAAGAGTTTACATTTGGCAGAGCAACAGACTATACATACAGGAAATACAGTGATAAGATATGTACCGAGAATACACAGATAGGGCAGCAGAATAGACAGAGAGTGAAAATATCCAGAGGGGGTTCCAATGAAGAAGAACTCAGATGCAGAAGAGAAAGAAGCACAAATTGTCAGGGGAATATTCAGGGCCACAGTGCGAAGTTGAAGAGCTATTGACATCTTTACATAGTTCCACCACCTATTTTTATCTCATCATATGGAAAATTTTATATATATAAACACAGTGAGGATTTTAGAGAATCTCAAATACAAACCTAGAATGTGTATTGAGATTTCTGATAGAACTGTTGGTTTAGCATATGGAAGCGCCAAGAGTGCAATAGAATGGGTATAATAAAACGTTGAAAGGTCAAGACGGAACCCTGAGGGTAAGAGGTGGAGCTGAGCTTTCAGTAGTGAAAACCTAATGGATTTTGGGTGTTAAATCTTATGGTAGTGTTGTATTAAATTAAGAATGAAACAAGGGTTTATATGTTAAGGCAAAACTAAGAATTAAAACCTTTGAACGGAGTATATATATATATAACGAAGGTGCGAAGGATTTGAAGCGAAACCATGAACGTAAGCGGAAACCTAATTGTGAATAGTAAAACCAGAGGTAAGTATGTCAAAAATGGTAAGTGGATTTCTCATTTTGAACGCTCTCTATGTCTTCAATCAACACGTGTCCTAAGCCGGTTTTACAAAACAACTTTTATCGCGTTCATTTGAGCGGTTAAAGCTCGGCTCAATAAAAAATGCGATATGACATGACATCCATTGGATCATCGAAGTCGATGCGATAAACTGTCTGCCGTTGGATGCGAGAGGCGTGTTAATGGAGGTGGGCCTTGGGAACGTATATGTATTAAAATATGCGTCGAGTTTGATATCTATTGCAATATTTTATATATATTAAAGTTGAGTGCACATATAAGAATGGTTTATGTGTGGATTATATGTTTGATGCAAGTTGATACATTATGTTATGCCGAGGGTTAAAACCATGGTCGAGGATTGACTTAGGCTTATGTATATATATATGTTCAAAGGGTGCTATCATTTGGAATGCACTAAAAGTGCAGACTTTATCAAACATATGTGGGCCCGTGAATACAATACATCATAAAATCTCGTGCTAATGGTATAAGCCTTGGTTGGAGTATTATAAGAACTGGCATATTGGGTTAAAGACACGAACCATTGTTATAATGTTAAGTAATAAAGCTGGGAGGATGAATGTGTTTTATTATATTTTTCCTTAGAGGGTTGGTTAAAGAGCTGTGTATACCCGGTTAATTACCATTTGATACATAAGTTAGAGGAAAAGCTCCAAATATATGTAAAGCGCTTCATAAACAAGGGATCAAGGTTAAAGTACAAGGCATATATATATTATAGTTATGGATGCACAATTTAAAAATACAAAAGGTTTGTTCGGGTTTAAAACAAACAAAGTCTTATAAGGTGGGACCTGAGTCACGAATCGCATCAGAGAAAAGTATGGCAGCAGAACGTGTTGACAAAAGTTCTGATTGAGATGCAGACCCGATGAGTTTATGAACCATGATTCATACATGTTTGAGTTCCGCATCAAAGCAAACCATCGCATTGGAGAAATTCATCGCATCGGCATAGTGAAGTGAACAATGAATCATCGCATTGAAAGTATTCAGTTGCGATTAATCACATCGAAAAATAGAGCAGAAGGGTTTATAAAGCTGTGGGGCCCGAACCTTTCAGAGGTTAGCATTGTTGGCTCATTAATATAAAACCAAAGGTTTATTAAGAAGTTTTTATAACATTTGATTGGGGTGCAAATATTTGTTTTATGAGAATGACAAATTATGGATGTACATTTAATGAGTATGAGCATTTCTTTTAAATACGAAACCAAAGGTTATGTCTTTGATGGTTGAGGTCGTATTTTATAATGAAGATTGTGAGTTCAGATATATATATGATCCCGTTTTGTTAAAAAGGGTTTTATATTAACGCCAAGAGTTATTTATGTTTTATTAAAAGAAAGTTGTACATGCAGCAGTTATACAACTGCAATGAACAGGAAAAATGAAAAACAGAGAAACGAAAAAGATAGAGATGGCTGTAGATGAATGAGAGAGAAAAACAGAGAGAGTAGTGTTGTTGAAGTGATTCGAAATTTATACTGTAATTGAATGAAAGGTTTTAATTGTTTTTACATTTTTTGTGATGTAATTGGAAAGTCTCCAGAGAAAGAAAAAATCCCACTATAAAGTTGAAATGAATACATTTTTATGAATAAATTGATAAAATAAAAGAGAATGCAGAATTGGAGCAAAATAAATAATCAAACAGATATGAAGATTGGAGGACAGTAAAAAAAAGAAGAAGGTATAGAATAGAGCTGATATCCAAGGTAAATCAACAAGTGTTTCTCTTATGGAAATGTGAGGGAGTTGAATCTTCCTTGCAAGTTGTAGCTTGCAGAATTTGAGGTTGGAGCCTCCTGTAGGTTGGTGCTTATAGAAAATCAGTGGTGAGAGGGAGTTGGAGCTTGCGTTTACATCACAACAATAATAAGATGTGGTTTTCTCCCTTTATAGGTTTCCACATATATCTGTTGTCTCTGTGTGTGATGTCTATGTGTTGATATGGTTATTCAATCTGATTAATACTTGCTGCTCTCATAATAAGTCTGTTGTTACATTATCTTAACATTTCTGCTCATATATTAAGTTTTTTCCCATATAAAGTTGATCATGAATTTAAATTGTAAATAAGTTTAATTGAAAGTTTTAAAAGTTCATGAAGGTGTTAAACTGATTCACCACCCCCCCTCAGTTTAACTAAGGTTTCAACAATTGGTATCAGAGCATGTTCCTTTTTGTAGTAGTTTAACAACTGAAAGGACATCCTAGGTTCTTGGGATGGCTAGTCAAGAAGGATCCTCAACAAACAAAGCCCCTTTTTTCACTGGTGCAAATTATGCCTTTTGGAAAATCAGAATGAGAACATACATAATGTCCTTAGGAATATAAGTTTGGGCTGCTGTGGAATTTGGATATGACTCTAAGGAAAATGTCTTAGAGAAAGAAGCCAAACAAGATTTTTTGGCTAATGCAAAGGAAATGAATGCAATCTTGAACGGACTGTGTGAGGAAAAATTCATCAAAGTAATGCACAAAAATACTACCAAAGAAATGTGGGAAACTCTAGAAAATATTCATGAGGGAGACAAAAAGGTGAAGACAGCCAAACTTCAAGTCTATAGAGCCCAGTTTGAAAATTTAAAGATGAATGATGATGAAGACATTGCTAGTTTCTTTTTAAGGGTTGCAGAAATGGTCAATAATATGAAAGCAAAAGGTGAAACCATGCAAGAATGTGTAATTGTTCAAAAGATCCTAAGATATTTTCCATCTAGTTTTAATCCCAAGGTCTTTGCCATAGAAGAAACAACAGATTGGGAAACCTTGACCATGAACCAACTACTTGGAAAACTAACAGCTTATGAGATGAGACTGCCACAGAGAAATTCAAATTTAAGGGAGGCAGCCTTTAAGGCAGAGAAGAAGAAAGAAGAAAAAGAAGATATATGCTCCCGTTCTGATGAAGAAGAGGCCAAATTTATCAGGAAATTGGATAAAGGCTCAGGTAAGTATAAAGGTAAAATTCCATTTAAATGTTTCAATTGTGGAAGAGTTGGAAACTATGCTTCTGAGTGTCCTTATAAGAAAACAAAGAATTAGATTCAGGAATCAGAGAAAACCATATCAAAGAACTGGCAGAAAGAGAAGAGATTCAATAGGAAATATTTCTATGCTCAACAAGACAACAGTGCGTCAGAAGACTCAGCTGAATTCTCAAGTGAAGAAGGAACATCAGAATTTGTATTGATGGCTATAGAGGAACTTGAAGAATGCCTTCTAGAAGATGAGGAAGAAGGTGAAGTGGAACTTGAGGGGGAGCTAAGAAGTGCCTTGGAGGAAATTGATAGAGTAAAACTGAAGTGCAGAAAACAGAAAGACATTCTTCTCAAATATGTAAGAGAAGAACAAAATTCAAAAGTCCTCATTCAGTTGAAAGTAGAGCTAGAAGAAGCCAAGAAGGTAGAAGATATTTTACTTAAGCAGATCAAGGATAAAACTCAGGAACAAGAGAAATTGGAAGAAGAAGTAGTATGCTTAAGGAAGAAATTAGAAAATGCCCAGAGGAAAATAGATAATTCTCAAATGACAAGCTCTGGTAAGTTGAATGAGATTCTAGATGCTCAGAGATCTTCTTTGATAAAAACTAGGATAGGTTATGAAGGAGAATCAAGCAAAGGCAAAGAAAAGGAAAACAAAAATATCATTTTTGTAAAAGAAGATGAGAATATCAAAGTAGCTCAGAAGATTCCTAAAGAAGAAGAATCCTGCAATAAAGTAGATAAAAACAAAGAGGAAGCTCAAATGACAAAGGATGAACTAAATAAACTATCAACTGAAAAAGGTTCATATACTCCTGAATATGTCGAATTTGGAAGTCATCAAAGGAGATTTTTTCCTCCTATGAAAAATTCCACTTGTTATGCCTGCCACAAATTGGGACATATTGCTGCATATTGTCATACAAGAAGAATAAATACAAACCAACAAAGGATGCAAACAGTGAAAAGTTTTACTCAAGAAAAAAAATGGAGAAGACAACCTTTCATCAGGTATGCAAATTGTTTTTATGGATACTGTTTTTATTGTAAATAATTTGGCCATAAAATCATAGAATGCAGAAAATATGAACAAAGACTGATGTTCAAAACCTCAAGGAGGTTTATGAATCATGGAGAGTTTACTCATACTTATAATTCTGCTAAAGATATATCCAAATGATGTGTATGCAATAAAAGTGGACATATGTCTTCCAAATGTTCTCTAAGAGAATATGGTTCATCACCTCAGAAAAGGTACCAAACAAGAGATGCTTGTAGTGGAAAAAGAAGGTGAATAAGTGTGACTTGGATCCAATAGCTCAAGATCTAAAAAGCCAATGGTATTTGGACAGTGGTTGCTCAAAGCATATGTCTGGAGATAGAAGAAAGTTTATAACCTTTGATGAAAAGAAATCTAGAAATTTTACTTTTGGCAATGATAAAGTAGGAAAAATCAAAGGAAGAGGCTCAGTCAGTCTGGATAATGGCAGAGGAAAAGCCCAGGATGTACTATTTGTGGATGGGTTGAAAGAAAATCTGCTGAGTGTTAGTCAAATGTGTGATAAAGGCTGTGAAGTTCTTTTTAGAGCACAAGACTGTGAAGTAAGATCAAGCACCACTGGAAAGACCCTGATCAAAGGTGTTCAAACAGAAAGCAATGTCTATGTATTAAAAGAAGAAAATGAAGCATGTCACCTTAGAAAATTTGAGGAGTCATGGTTATGGCATAGGAGATTGGGACACCTAAACTTTGATCATATCATAAGTCTAAGCAAAAAGAATGCAGTCAGAGATATGCCAGTCATAAAGAAGCCTTCAAAGACAATATGTAAATCCTATCAGCTAGGTAAGTCGACCCGTACATCCTTCAAAACCAAAGAGAATCTATCTACAAGTAAAAAACCAAGTGGAGAATCCTATTTCATGCTAATAATAGATTATTTTTCTAGAATGACATGGGTTGCATTTCTCAAGCACAAATCGGAAGCACTTGAGAAATTCAAACTATTCAAGGCATTGGTAGAAAATCAAACAGGATGCAAGCAAAAGTGCATCAGATCAGACAAAGGAGGTGAATTCACAGACTATGATTTTTCAGATCTATGCAATGAGCATGGGATAAAGCAATAGTTCACAATTGCAGGAACACCTCAGCAAAATGGAGTGGCAGAGAGACAAAACAGGTCTGTACAATAGATTTCCAGAGCCATGATGCAATAAAGTAACATTCCTCAAACCTTTTGGGCAGAAGTAGTACACACAACTGTGCATATTCTAAACAAAGCTCATTTAATACCAAACAATGACAAGACTCCTTATGAATTATGGCATGGTAAGCCATCATCAATCAAGCATTTTAGAGTTTTTGGAAGTAAGTGTTTTATAAAAAATAATGATGAAAATATGGGAAAGTTTGATGCAAGAGCAGATGAAGGAATATTCTTAGGATATGCATCCAAGAGTAAATGTTACAGGTGCTACAACAAAATACTTCACAAAATTGTGGAAAGTATTGATGTAAGATTTGATGAAGAACTATCAGACAAGACAAAAAGTACAGATTGCAGCAATCCTCCAGAAGATCATGAAGAAGAGAATCAAGATGACGATGAAATAACCAAGCCAACAAAAGATACTGAATTGAGATCAAAAGGCTTCTCAAGATACACTCAAAAGAACCATCCAGAAGATCAAATCATTGGGGACAAGAGTGTAGGTGTACAAACAAGAAGACAGTTAACTGAACAGACAGAAGAGGTATACCTAGCAATGTTATCACAAATAGAGCCAAAGAAGTTTGAAGAAGCCAGCAAAGACAAACATTGGGTGAATGCTATGAATGAATAATTGGACCAAATTGAGAAGAACAACACCTGGGAACTAGTTCCAAGGCCCAGTGAGAAAAATGTTATTGGCTAAAAATGGGTATTCAAGAATAAGATGAATGAACAAGGACATGTAATCAGAAATAAATCCAGACTTGTGTGCAAGAGATATTCACAGGTTGAAGGACTTGATTATGATGAAACATTTACCCCAGTCGCCAGAATGGAAGCTATCAGACTGTTTTTAGCCTTTTCTTTCTATCATGACTTCAAAGTATATCAAATGGATGTGAAGTCTGCCTTCCTGAATGGAGATTTAGAGGAAGAAGTATACATGGAAAAAATAGAAGGGTTCTCCTTAACAGATAATGCAAACTATGTGTGCAGGTTAAAGAAAGCATTATATGGGCTAAAACAAGCTCCTCAAGTTGGTATTCAAGGCTGGAAAAATGCTTGCAAAAGCAAGGGTTCAAGAAAGGAGGAGTAGACAACAATTTGTACATAAAAGAAAATGAAAATGAACTTCTGATTGTAGTAGTGTATGTATATGATATCATGTTTGGAAGCAGTAAAGATGAGTTAACAAAAGGATTTGCTGAAGAGATGAAATTAGAGTTTTAAATGTCTATGATTGGAGAGCTCACCTTATATCTAGGACTAAAAATTCAACAAAAGAGCATAGGCACATTTATCTCACAAGGAAAATACTTAAAAGAGATGCTGAAAAGGTTCAAAATGGAAGACTGCAAACCTGTGTCAACTCCCATGACTAATGGATGCAAGCTTTGTGCAGATGATGTAACAATTGATGTAGATCAAAAAATTTATAGATCCATGGTTGGAAGTATGTTATACCTAACAGCTTCTAGACCAAACATTGTGTTGTCTGTAGGACTTGTGGCAAGATATCAAGCAGCACCAAAAAAAAATCGCTTACTAGCAATTAAAATAATATTCAGATATCCACAAGGGACTGCACATCATGGGCTATGGTATCCAAAAGGCAAAAAATTCATTTTGACAGCATATACAGATGCAGATTGGGCCAGTTGTGTTGATGACAGGAAAAGCACAAGTGGAGGTGCATTCTATTTAGGAGAAAGTCTGGTGGCATGGCTAAGCAAGAAACAAACATCTATTTCTCTATCTACAATAGAAGCAGAATACATAGCAGCAGCAACATGTTGCACACAAGTCATGTGGATAAAACAAACCCTCCAAGACATGAAGGTAAGCTTTGATGAACCTATCTCTATCAAATGTGATAATACAAGTGCAATAAGCATATCAAAAAATCTTGTGCTTCATTCAAAAAATAAACATATTCCAATCAAGCATCATTTTCTCAGAGAACAAGTAGCCCAAAAGGCAGTGAAGTTGGAATATGTGCCAAAAGAGAACAGACAACAGATATATTTACAAAACCTCTTGCTAGAGAACCATTTGAATATCTGAGAGATAGACTAGGGGTAGTGTCTGTAGATGCTACTCTCTGATATACAGAGAAAGCATCGTTTCAGGGGGAGAATAGAAGAGAAAACATCATTCCAGGGGGAGATCAGTTAACAAGGAATGCCACAAAGAGCATGGAACAGGTCCTCAAGATCAGAATATCAGCCCTTTACCATTGATGTCAAAGGGGGAGGAAAAGTTGTAGACAAAGAATATGCTAGAATAGACACGGCAATGTTATTTCCATCAATGCCAAAGGGGGAGACTGTTAGAAGTGTTGTCATTGATGGCAAAGGATAGTAGCAGAGGCAGAGGAGAATACAGTGACAGGATATGTAGACAGGGAGCATGAGGAGAACATAGTGAGAAGTTATTTACACTATAGTAGCAGATATAAGGCTTGTAGAGATAGAATGAGAACTTTATAGAGACATAATGAGAACTTGTAGAGACAGAATGAGAGAATACAGGGTAGCAGACTATACATACAGAGAATACAGTGACAGGAGTTTACATTTGACAGAGTAGAAGACAATACATATAGGAAATACAGTGACAGGATATGTACCAAGAATACAGAGACAGGGCAGCAGAATAGACAGAGAGTGAAAAGATCCAGAGGGCTTCCAATGAAGAAGAGCTCACATGCAGAAGAGAAAGAAGCACAAATTGTCAAGGGAATATTCAGGGCCACAGTGCGAAGTTGAAGAGCTATTGACATCTTTACATAGTTCCACCACCTATTTTTATCTCATCCTATGGAAAATTTTATATATATAAACACAGTGAGGATTTCAGAGAATCTCAAATACAAACATGGAATGCATATTGAGATTTCTGATAGAACTGTTGGTTTAGCATATGGAAGCACCAAGAGTGCAACAAAATGTGTATAATAAAACGTTGAAAGGTCAAGACGAAACCCTGAGGGTAAGAGGTGGAACCGAGCTTTGAGTAGTGAAAACCTAATGGAGTTTGGGTGTTAAATCTTATGGTAGTGTTGTATTAAATTAAGAATGAAACAAGGGTTTATATGTTAAGGCATAAATAAAAAGTAAAACCTTTGAACGAAGTATATATATATAACGAAGGTGTGAAGGATTTGAAGCGGAACCATAAATGTAAGCGGAACCCTAATTGTGAACAGTAAAAACAGAGGTATGTAAACCGGCAGTATCGCGCGGTGTCAAAAATTGGAAGTGGATTTCTCATTTTGAACGTGATCTATGTCTTCAATCAACACGTGTCCTAAGGCGGTTTTACAAAACAAATTTTATCGCGTTCGTTTGAGCGGTGAAAGCTCAGCTCAATAAAAAATGCGATATGGCATGACATCTGTTGGATCATCGGAGTCGATGTGATAAAATGTCCGCCGATGGATGTGAGAGGTGTGTTAATGGAGGTGGGCCCCAGGAACGTATATGTATTAAAATATGTGTCGAGTTTGATATCTATTGCAATATTTGATATATATTAAAGTTGATTGCGCATATAAGAATGGTTTATGTGTGGATTATATGTTTGATGCAAGTTGATACATTATGTTATGTCGAGGGTTAAAACCATGGTCGAGGATTGACTTAGGCTTTTATATATATATGTTTAAAGGGTGCTGTCATTTGGAATGTACTAAAAGTGCAGACTTTATCAAACATATGTGGGCCCGTGAATACAATACATCATAAAATCTCGTGCTAATGGTATAAGCCTTGGTTGGAGTATTATAAGCGCTGGCATATTGGGTTAAAGACACGAACCATTGTTATAATGTTAAGTAATAAAGCCGGGAGGATGAATGTGTTTTATTATCTTTTTCCTTAGAGGGTTGGTTAAAGAGATGTGTATATCGGGTTAATTACTTTCGATACATAAGTCAGAGGAAAAGCTCCAAATATATGTAAATCGCTTCATAAAAAAGGGATCAAGGTTAAAGTACAAGGCATATATATATTAGTTATGGATGCGCAATTTAAAAATTCAAAAGGTTTGTTCGGGTTTAAAACAAACAAAGTATTATAAGGTGGGACCTGCATCACGAATCGCATCGGAGAAAAGTATGGCAGCGGAACATGTTGACAAAAGTTCCGATTGAGATGCGGACCCGATGGGTTTATGAACCGTGATTCATACGTGTTTGAGTTCCGCATCAAAGCAAACCATCGCATCGGAGCAATTCATCGCATCGACACAGTGAAGTGAACAATGAATCATTGCATTGGAAGTATTCAGTTGCAATTAATCGCATTGGAAAATAGAGTAGAAGGGTTTATAAAGCTGTGGGGCCCGAACCTTTTAGAGGTTAGCGTTGGTGGTTCATTAATATAAAACCCAAGGTTTATTAAGAAGTTTTTATAACATTTTATTGGGGTGCAGATATTTTTTTTATGAGAATGACAAATCATGGATGTACATTTAATGAGTATGAGCATTCCTTTTAACTACGAAACCAAAGGTTATATCTTTGATGGTTGAGGTTGTATTTCGTAATGAAGATTGTGAGTTCAAATATATATATGATCATGTTTTGTTAAAAAGGGTTTTATAATAACGCTGAGAGTTATTTATGTTCTATTAAAAGACAATTGTACATACAGTAGTTATACAACTGCAATGAACAGGAAAAATGAAAAACAGAGAAACGAAAAAGATAGAGATGGCTGTAGATGAATAAGAGAGAAAAATAGAGAGAGCAGTGTTGTTGAAGTAATTCAAAATTTATACTGTAATTGAATGAAAGGTTTTAATTTTTTTTACATTGTTTGTGATGTAATTAGCAAGTCTCCAGAGAAAGACAAAATCCCACTGTAAAGTTGAAACGAATACATTTTTCTGAATAAATTGATAAAAGAAAAGAGAATGCAGAATTGGAGAAAAAGAAATAATCAAACAGATATGAAGATTGGAGGACAGTAAAAAAAAGAAAAAAGGTATAGAACAGAGCTGATATCCAAGGTAAATCAACAAGTGTTTCTCTTATGGAAAAGTGAGGGAGTTGAAGCTTCCTTGCAAGTTGTAGCTTGCAGAATTTGAGGTTGGAGCCTCCTATAGGTTGGTTCTTATAGAAAATCAGTGGTGAGAGGGAGTTGGAGCTTGCCTTTACATCACAACAATAATAAGATGTAGTTTTCCCCCTTTATGGGTTTCCACGTATATCTATTGTCTCTGTGTGATGTCTATGTGTTGATATGGTTATTCAATCTGCTTAATACTTGCTGCTCTCATAATAAGTCTGCTGTTACATTATCTTAACATTTCTGCTCATATATTAAGTTTGTTCCCATATAAAGTTGATCATGAAGTTAAATTGTAAATAAATTTAATTGAAAGTTTTAAAAGCTCAGTTTAGCTAAGGTTTCAACAAGGTCAACATAGACACGGATGGTGTCATCCCATTTATGGGTGGGAAAGATAAGGTCAGAGGTGGAGAAGGCTTCGAGGATGTCATCATGACGAGAAAAGAGGGGATGACGAGGGGAAGGGAAACCACATGACGTGGCGAAGCTACCTAAATCATCAACATGGGAATAAAGACTCACATACGGATCGTCATGAGGGATGACAGAAGAATAAGTAAATAGATGTTCAAATGATGTTGAGCCCAGGGTCGCTGAAGGGGGGTGAAGCGAAACAATAGGGGAGGATTCAAAGGGAATGTTCCCCAAGGGTCTCACAAATGATGATAGGCAGAGGATGGTGGTAGCAGGCTCCGTCATCTCGACATTATAAGGGGGAATGTCAATGGGAGTGGGAAGTTCCTCAAGCTGACCTGACACATACTGTGCAACTATGGGAGAGACGGATTGATTTTGTTCAACCTCATACTATCGAACTACCTCTAAGGAGGTGCGGTAATGCGTCAGGTTTGGAAAATGGTGGGAATAATGGGCATGGACACCACACAGAGCACAAGGTTTGTTGGTGCGAATAGTCTTGGGGTTCTTGGCTGCAGTCGAGGAAGAAACAGAGGCTTCAGGGACCGTAGACTCAGGGAACATGACTTTAACCATGGTTTTAATACGAGGCAATTCAGGACAAGTATGGGTGGCATGACCGACGATATCACACAAGGCGCAAGGCTTTGCGGGCGGAGGAGGGGTAGGTTCAGTCGGGGTGGCCTTGTCGTTGGATGCCCCCTTGTGAAATTTTCCTTTCTTTCCCGGAGCTAACCCAATAGGAGAAGGGTCTTGTTGAGGTGTTGATGGAACTGTAGCAATGGAAGAAGCTAGGGGAACCGGGTGAACTGGTGTCAAAGCAAGGTAGGGTTTGGGGTGACTAGGAGAAGTAGCGGCTGGTGGGTCAAGGTACCAGATGGGTATACCCAGGATCAAGTTGGGGAGAGAAAGGGTGGCCATGATAGGAACCAAATAGACTTTGGGAGGGGGAGCAAGGAAAGGTATCTGACAAGCGAGGTAATGACCAGGAGGGACGGTTCCAAGATGGTTAAGGCCAGGTGGAACCGACCCAGGAGGATAAAGGGGCTCATGGGTACCAACGGTATTATAAGGGCCAGAAGGGGTAGGTTTGGCTGGCTGAGATGAAGGGCTAGGAGCAGGTTGCAGTGGGCAAGGTTGAGGTTGCTAACTAGCTGAAGCGGGCTGCTTAAGGGTAGCCTGAGACGATTGCATCATGAAATTATTCAATAAGCTGGGATCAGAGACAGGGGGAGGAGGGAGACCAGGGAAGGTTCCAAGAAAAGAGGAGTCTTTGTAGACGTCGAGAGAGACACTGGTCAAAGAATCGACGATTTTCTTATTGGCTATCGAAGAGATGGTCGACTCAGGGGAGGTCTGAGATTACGTTAACTGGTCAATAGTGACTATATTTCCATTATGAGGGAAAGACATCTTGCGGTATACCATGGATGGGACAACAGACATGGCATAGGTGTAGCTCCATGCCAAGAGAATGTTGTAATATAGAGGGGCGTTGATGACTTCAACATCGACGCAAACAGTCTTGCCCGCAAGAGTGATAGGAAAATTACGGAATAGGCCAACGGGTTGGGAGGTGTGGCCATCCCACGCTCGAAGGGTGATCGTGGAAGGGGATAATTTAGGAGATCCGAGTTGTTTCCAAACTGAAGCGGACATCACATAGGTGGATGCCCCCTCATCAATGATACACCGAGAAACGTGAGAATTCTGGCTTTTGATTGGGATTTGGAAGGCTACGGAAGCAAGTAGAGGGGGATGTTCTAATTGATGGGCGTCGAAAAAAATCAATTGGTCATCAGCAGGATCTACAACACCCATGGCAGATAGTAGAGCCTTCTTTTGAGAAGGGCACGACAGGAGGAGTTCCAGTGTTGAAATGCCAGCAGGAGACTGTGCCAAATCATCTACTATTCTATACGAATGAGCAGCTCGACCAGAAGCAGCATTTCGGCGTAATGGTCCCTTAGGAATCTTGGTATGAACCTCAACTTTGGGCTGAGGGATATGCAAGGGACCATTGGATGTCAAAAGAGGGTCTGTAGAATCTGAAGAATTTGACTCAGGGATAGACGGAGCAGAAGGCTTGGGGTACTAACAAGACTGAGTTTGAAGGTTAAGGTCGACGGTGAGAGGTTGATCAGAGTTCATCATGAGGATCTGGTAATCAGAGGAACTAGAAGGGGAAGGTTGAGTGGCCACCTGTCCATCAGGTGGTTGGGTAGCCATGAATCCTTGTTGGGGGAAAGGATTGGTAAACACAGCCGGTTGAGTAGTGGCCACATTGGGGGGAGAAGTAGGGGAGGCATGTTGTTCTCACAATGTGGCTTGAGACTATCACATCTGCCACATCTGTGGTAAAAGGGGACAATCGTGAGTGTAATGACCGTAACACCGCAACACGAATAAGTCTTATTTGTACGAATCGGCCTGTCCGGCTTGGGCTGAGTGCCCTATTACTGGTTAGCAGCGTTAGAGTCAATACCTTGAGGATTAGGTCCACGAGTACCAGGGGCAGGGAGCAGATTGGTTTTGATTTCCTTTCATATTCCTTTGAGAGGAAGGAGGATTAGTCATGCCCTGCTGTGAAAATAATTGCCCTAGAGGGGGTGGTAGTTGCTGTTGCTGGGGTTGAGAAGGCAAGGGAGGCGGAGGTGCAAATGCTGGAGGAGCTGGAGCACCAGGCTGTGGATAAGGATAATGGTGAGATTAGGCAACATTGAGGTAAGCAGGAGGTTGGGCAAAAGGGTGAGGCATGATGTATCCTGGATACATGCTACCTGGAGGGGAAAAGTACTGGAGGTGCTGGCCCCTCCCAGAGGGAGACCATAGTCCATAGGAGGTTGAGCGTATGGATGAGAAAGAGCTCAAACGATACCGTCGACAGAATGAGATGCCCCCAGGGCGTTAGCGCCACCGGGTCTAGGTAGGTCAGGAAGGATGGTATAAACATAACTAGACTGAGCATATATGAGGTCATATTTCAAGGCTATTTGGAGGGCGGCTTCTTCGGTTTGAGGGAATTATGATGCGACATATTTGCTGATAGTGGATAAGAGAGATCTAAGGAACCGGTCCATATAGACATAGTATTCAAAAGTATGAGTTCAAGATAAGCTCTTTCTTCTCCGCCATTACTGGACATGATCGGAAAGGCGGGTTGCAGATGATTGACGGAAAGAAGTCAAGAGTTTGGTACCAGTGTCGTATCAGAGAGGGAGCTGAAAATAAGATAAGAAGGCTAGGGCAATGGTCGCAAAGGTGGTATGGGAAGAGGAGGTCTGTCAACATACCATTTAGAATCTTCGCCTGTAAGCGTGCATTGGAACAACTGAAGACAGATGGAATCATCGGTAATGGAATTGGATGAACACCACATGTGGAAAGATCGGACATGGTTGGTTGGATCTTCTCCAGCAAGGCCTTCAAACTTGGGAATGTCGGAGGGGAGCTTGGTTGGCATAGCAGGCCAACCAACATCGTGGCGGATAGGGTCATTGATCAACTGATTGAAATCAGGGAGGCTGAGGCCTGCCATGTAAGGGAGTAAGGGGACAGCCGAGGTAGTTCCTGTGGTGGTTACGCTAGTAACATTCCCAACAGTAGGGCTGGGATTACCGCTAGCATTAGGCCCTGGACCAGACATAGTGAAGGTGACAGGGGGAGAACTAGAAGTAAAAGGAGAACCAAATGAATCAGAAGAGGAGTTGGAGTGTGGACTCGGAGGAGGACTAACTTGACGACGGCGGGAATGAGTAGGTCGACTGACCCAAAATTGAGGATGAAGGCCAAGAAGTCTCTGGGATATACGCCTTGGGGGTGCAATGATGACAACACAAACACGACACAGAGGAAAGAAGAATGACCAACAAGGGCAGGGAGGTGCAGAATCAAGTGATTACAATGTCGAAACAAGGGCAGAGAGGTGGAGTTTCAATTGTTTTTACAATGTTTTAAAGTCTTTGCCTGGCGGTGTTAACCAGGCTCTTCTTCGCTTAGGGTGAGTGTGTGGTGTGCGTTAATTTTAATTTTTAAACCCAGACATTTTGAGAGAAAAATAAAAAGTGTGATGCGTAACTAAAAATAAACTTGCAGAGAACAACATATAATATTGAAATAACAGAAAATTAACAGCTAACAATGCATCAACCTAACCCAAGGAGGCGGATCTCTCAAAAAATAGTCTAACAGAGGGAAAAAATATAGTCAAAACACACTGAAAATGAGCCAATAGATCTAAGGTTGGGAGGGACAGGGATCTAAAGGATAAATCTACTGAAAAGAGGTGCAGAAAACAACAAAGAGACAGAGGCAAGGTTGCTGTGAAAGAGGAGGCAAGAAGCTAAAGACAGTAGGGAAAAGGAGGTGACCCTAAAGGCAAACCAAAAAAAAAATATATGAGGTGATTTGGATGGAAAAATAGCTGATCTAAAAGGGATCTGAAGATGAGGTATCAGATCTGTAAAAGAAAAGGCTGAAACTCTAAAAATTTAGACACCTGCAACAACTAAAATTCTTCCACAAAAAGTGGAGGCTACTGAAGCCCTAGGGGGCTAGATTCCCACTTAGTTGAGTAAAACAGAATAGAAATAGGTCTAGATGGGTGGAGATGAAGGCTGGACAACCCTGACAAAAGCTTCAGACAAATCCAGAAAACTTTCAGAAAATATGCAGAAAAAGTTCAAGTCGCAGGTTCTGACCTATTTTCTATCCAGGTCATAGTTTTGAGGCTGAAAAGTGTGTCCTACAGTCCAGGTCACAGGTTCTGGGCTGAAAAGTGTGACCTGCACCTCTGGGTCTCTCGGCGGCAGATTTCAGAAAAAGTTTTCGTCTCAATTGCGACTGATGTCTGTTACCTATGCAATAGGGCCATAAACACACGAAAGTTAGAAATGTTAATGTTTAAGGGTTTTATAGGTGAAAAACAACATAAAAATAGGAAAAAAAAAAGCTGAAGAGAAACCCTAGGGTTGGAAGCAGCTAGATATGCAGGAATATGAAAAATGACAGCGGTCGTAATTAAAAACCCGTGTGGAGTCACCAGTTGTTAGTATGAATATTTATTCGAAGCGTACGAAAAAATACCACTTTATCTATGCATAACTTATAGCCCTAACAACAAAATATGGCTGCTAATATCTTTAGATCTGCAGTTAGTTGATCAAGACAAATGCTGCAAAAATCCAGATCTATGCATATAAAGACATTAAGCAGTAAAAATAAGATTTTGCTCCATGCATCCAATAGACAAGACAAGAATAATATTTTTTAAAGAATTTTATATTAATGGCACTTGGGAGGAAAATAAGAAAGGTGTTTCCAATTCTCGTCAATGGGATGGGTTCTTGGAAGTCCTCAACACTTCAGATCTAGAATTTCTCTCTCTTGTTGGTGTAGAAAACGCAGACAAACATAGAACTCAAAGGGAGCTCACAAAGAAAATAATGGAAAATATGACAATGATAATGGCTCAAAGTCAGACCAAGAGTGTAGATCCAGAGTGATCTAAGAGGCAACAAAAGGTGAAGAATGGTAGGAAAAACCCTTCTATTTATAACAAAATATTAGGTCATTCTAGATCTTGGTGCATGATTAAAATAATATTAACCAAATCTAGATCCACCTTTATGGAATATTTTATTATATTTGTTGGAGGGGAAAGGTATTTGACTTGGGTCAAATCCCTTTATTTGTAAATAATAAATAAATAAATGATTTATTTATCTTTTTAAGGAGGTGGTTGAATGATAATTGAATAAATAATGATTTATTCAATTATTTATAAATGATTTAATCAAATTTAACAAGGAATATTATTTAAATAAGGTTTAAATAATTATTCCTAGAAAATAATAAGATAAATAAGGATTTATCTAATTAATTTCCTTGTTTTGGGTTAAATATGACCTGGAATAATAATTAAATTATTGTTTAATTAATTATTCCATGAGGAAAACCAAGCAAATATAGATTTGTTTAATATTCCCCCTTGGGGTTTCCTGTTTAGACCATAAAAAACCTAATAAATGTGTTTTATTAAGTTATTTTACATAGTGAAAGTAATTTTACTTAGGGTAAAATTGGTCTTACATGGTGTATTTGGGTCCATCTAATGATAATAGGTTAGATGACCAAAAAATGGTGTAACAACTACTGTGGTAGTGATGTTGGCGGTTTTTGACGATGACTGTTGATGCCCTCTGGGGAGTTTTTTCTTTGACAATAGGTGGAATATGGTACCCATATGCGTAAACTTAGTATGGCATATAACTGCACAATGTACGCATATGTACTGGCTAGGACCTTCCCATGTAAGCATTGTTTATAGAGACACTTATGGAGGCATGGGTCTTTGACGGATCTTAATCAAAGTGCAATGGTTGTAAGGTACGATACCATCGTGACATAAAATATTTTGTTGTAGTCAAATCTTAGGAGGATTGATGACATCCAAATATGTGATGTGTTTAACATAGGCGTATTGGTGAGAGGTGAATGAAAATGGAGGATGGGGATTCAGTGGCCCGAGGTCAGAGTATACTTTAGCAGCTTGGCGATAGTCATAGTTATTTATGAAGGGAAAATCCCTGGAGTCGATAGGACTTCTAGGGTGGGTGTGAGCCAGCTATGAATGTCATGATGGTGCATGCCTGGGGTTGAAATACTCCGACCAAGGGAATGAGGGACTACTGGCATGGGGAAAAGATGAAATATGGGGGTGAAGGGGCGAAGTGCATCATTTGCGGCCTTTGTGCACTTACCAAAAGAATAAAACAATGAGGTTTGGTTTGTACAAAACATAGAGACGGGTACCCCAAAATGTGGAAGGGTTCGCTCACTGAAGGTGTGAGGATGGTGTTTTGTTGGGGGTGGGGGTCCCATTGGTTGGTCTCATGTGTAGGGTTGATGAAGCGGATGAAGAAGTGTCGTAGATGGGATTATGCTGGTGGAGGTATGGTGGGACAAATGCGATGTGCGGAGGTGCGCTTTCAATCTGCTTGTACAACTTGGTCGTCCGAGAAGAGGGTGTCAGCTTATATGGTGAACTTGACCTTGTGCATGATGAATGGATGGGCATGAGGGGCTTCCCGAGCTGAAGTGGTATGGCCATGGCGTCACTTTTTTTGTGATATATGGTCTACTTTGGGTGACGAGCGCCATGGAGGGGAGGCTCTACCAACCAACGCGGACATTTATCATGTGCAGGGTGAGGTGATGATAAATGCAGTCGTATATGAGGACCCTATGGCTTATTTCTGATGGAGAAATGATGTCAGGATATGCAAATTTTTCTGGGACTCTATCATGCTGGGGGTAGAATGATACCTACTCTGGAACCTTCAATAGATGGTGCTGTGAATGTTTTGTGGGTTTTTCTTCAAAAACAACTACCTCAAGTGAAAGCATCTTCTTTATCAAATATTATTGAAAGTCATGAGCTTTTTAAAAAAGAAGATGACAGAGAGCATACCTTCTGGCGCTGAAAAATTTAATTTTTTGGAAGTGAGATTATGTGGCATCGCCTTTGTTCCCTTGGGAGCTGTTACTTGGATCCTACTTTTTATTTTAGTTGTGGTTGCCCTAGACTAAGATCATGGGTCATGTGGGGCGTTGCTGGTTACTGCCCCCCATCTAGGATCTCCCTTAATACAGATTAATACTGCCTAGGTGACCTTAGGTCAAAGACCTGACCAAGCTGTCTATAGTAATCGATGTGCTTGATAACTCAAGATGATGAGGAAATCAGGTTCCCTTTTCCCTGGTTGGTTGTAGTATTCCAAAAATTTAGCCTTCAAGCTAAATGGAATATTATAGTTGTTTTATCACTAGGTAGGTGAATAAGTGGGTGAGGAGGCCCATAAGTCTCTTGAACATCAATAAAAACACTTCAAGTGTGAAAGGATACCTTTTTAGCAGCTAAAAAAATCTCCTCCATGTGTGAACAGGGTGTGGATCATGTTGATTCAGTCAACTTTGACCAAGTCAACAACGCTGTTAAGGATGAGTGGAGATTAATTAGAGCATAATGCAGTTTTGGAGGGAGAAGACTCACATGAAGGAAATGACCTAATTGAGTGGGGCCAAGGGCAAAAAATCTCACATTCTATTTAAGGAAGAGGATGGCAGCCATATGGATTCATGTTTGAGATTATTATTTTGATATTGTTCTGCTTAGACTATTGATTCCTCTTGTTGTTTAGCAGGGATGATGTTTTGTTTAGCATCAGGTGTTACCGAGCGGGAATCCCACCTCTTCCCTTGAGAGGCCTCTTGGGAGAGTATTGCACTGTATTGATCCACATCTAGGCTTGAGGCCAAGCATCAGTCTTCAGTCATAGCATTATTTATGCAGAGAATAGTGTTGTGTTGCAGGGTGTTGCAGTGGAGGATTGATAACACCACTTCCGGGTCTGTTTCTCAGTAGAGGGAGATTTCCTTCTCTTGAGAGATCAGCTAGGAGGATTCCTGGGCTCGTTTCACATCTTAGAACTTGGCCAAATTATTCCTCATCTCCCATAGTTCAGTCCCTTGCAGGAACTACGTCATTTTCCATAGAGTTGCAACAACAGGGTTTAAGCCCTTGTTTTTGAGCTAGTTTCCTAGGGAAAGGGCCAACCCTTCGCTCAGAAATCTAGAAGAAGGGATTATCATCCCTATATTGTATTATTCAGCCATGTGTATGTAATGTTTTAGTAATATTGCATTATTTCAGAGCTGAATATTCAGATCTGCTCTTTTGTACTCAAGCTTCCAAGAAACCCTTGCCGGGTTATTTCTATAATGTATTAAGGAGGTCAGATCTCTATTTTATTAGCATATTTTTTAATAAAACTCCAAATCTATGATTGTATATCATAATTTTGTAGAAACCCTCACAAAATAACACTATCATGTGATTTAGAAATTCTGCATAGCTTAAGTCATGGGGTTTGGGCATTTTTAAGCCAATTTGTCGGCATATGTGTTTAAATTAGTAAAAGGGATTTGTTTCTGATCCCCTTTTATATATGAGGGCAAATATATATATGCTAAGGAATCTAAGTGTTATTTCCCCTTGTTATAGTGTAATTTTCTGGGAATAACATTTTTATGATCTAATTACTGCATTTTCCCCACTTTGGGATGACATAGAGGAGCTCATTTTTGTTGATGTTACTTTCATTTGATGGCTATGTGTTCAAAACACATTTAATGAGTTGATTCATACTACTATTTCCATTATTGTGTTCATATATTGCTTCTTCCCCATTTTGGGATATTACATTGGTGTATGGTGGCTTGGGGGGAGGAGAGAGAAATGGTTGTCTTTCTGGTGAGTGTCGTTCCTCTTGCATTTACAGGATGACACGAGGTTCATATTTGACAGATTAGGCAGTGGGATCCTCTTGGTAGGATAGCTCGATGGCATGTAAGGCATCCCTATATCGCGGGATCTTTGGGCAACGATAGGTATAGTGCCCATAGGTGCTGCAGATAGCACATGTGTGATTGGTATGCAACGCTTTGCCTTTACCTTTGGTGGTAGGTTCCTTTTTATGGGAATGCAGAGTCGAGATGTCTGCTTCGAAGCTGAGGAGTGGTTTTAACTCGCACAACTCCGGATATATATAGGTAGGGTGGCCTATAATGTCGCATATGGCACAGATCGATGGTTCCCTTTGAATGGTGGGGGTCACCATATTCTTTCCTCTGTTTGCGGTTTTATTGGCCATGATTATCGGTTTCAAAATGGGAACTTCCTTTGTGGGGGTGGTTTCGACTGTTTCTTGGGTAGATTGGGGCTCCTTGGGATTGAGGGGCTTTAACCCTATGGAAGTAACGTTGGTGGCTCCTGTTCCGAAATGGGGAATGAGGTACCAAACTGGGGATGCCAACGATATGTTGGGTAACACCAGTGTTTCCAAAACCTACTGGGAGACAAAGTCAGCTAGGGGGTAGAGAAAAGGGGTTTGGGAGGCAACGTAGGCTAGAGAGGCTATCGTGGCCGATGCCTTGGTGTCGTTACTGCTTGAGTCCGTATCCTGACTAACCTCGGTGCTTGATGTGGACATCATGCACACCAGGGCCCCTGTAGCATTGGGCGATGCCTCAGGGATGATAAGAGGATCTACTAGGAATGACCCTAGAATGGACGACGGTTTGAATTGGTCAGCGCCATATTCTTGGTACCGTAAAAGACTTTCCAAGGCTGTATCTACGTAGGGTAGAATTACATCTGTGTTGGTTAGGGGACGCTTCTCGCTGTGTGTCAGCTGGTCTATAGTTTTGATGCGATCCTTGTGGGGGAACATCATAATGCAAAAGACGGAGGATGCTATGGATGACATGGTGTACATGTAACTCCGTCCGAGGAGTATATTGTAATACAAGTCAGCGTCCAAGACTTCAATGTCTATGTGCACTATATTTCCGGCTAAGAAGACCGGGACATTTTGGTAGAGGCCTACGGGGGTCAAGGGACGACCATCATATGCTCGAAGCGTTATGACCGAGGGTTTTAGTTCGGGAGAACCCAACTTCTGCCAAATTTTTTTCAACATGATGCATGTCGATGCACCCTCGTCAATGACACATTGATGAATAGTGATATTCTGGACCGATACTAGTATCTAGAAGGCGACCATAGAAGGAAGCTAGGGGTGGATTTTTCTAAGTCAAAATCCATGATGCGCGTATCCGCAGGGTCGATAGTGCCTAGCGCGGAAAGTAGGGCTTTCTGTTGCTTTGGGCATGACTGCAGTACTTCTAGCGCGGACATAGTAGCGGGTGATTGAGCTAAATCATCCACGATGCTATAATTATGGGTTGCTTTGGAGTAGTTACCCGCTCTCCTATTAGGCCCCTTTTCCATATTTGGCAATGATTCTATAGGCATCTTTGAAATGGTTAAAGGTGCAGTCAACAAACTAGTATTAGCCCCTGGCGTAGTGGTGTCTGGTGGGGTGTCGTAACTACAGTTCTGTGTTTGGAAAAATTTTTCTTCTCTAGTCATGTAAATTTCATGGCTATTTTTCCCAGAATCGTCTAGGTTTTGTTGCTAAGTGTTGACTATCCCTTAGTGGGGGAAAGGTTCTTGCATAATAGTGAGTTGCTAGGAAGATCCTCCTTGTCCTCGGTTACTCTACAACTTTTTTGGCTCAAGGAGATCAGGACAGTGGTGAGTATAGTGCCCATACTCACCTCATATTGAACATGAGTGGTTTGTGTGTAGAGGTGGCCTTTTGCCTTGTCGTTGGGCATTTCTTGGCTCTTGGTTCTGATTCCTGTTGGAGTTGCCTCCAGCATGGGATTGCAATGGGCACTGTTGGTTGTTTTCCCCCTGTCCAGGGTTCCCTTTTGGCTTGTTTTTGACTTTTAATTAACCAAGTTAGGAGGGTAGTTCTCCTAGTTATACTGGTGTGGTTGATTTTGGGATGGCTGCACAAAGTTCACCTGTGCATTGGTTTGTGTATGTGGGTCATGTGCTTGGGACTGAGCATAACGCTATTCCTTGTTTGCACCTAGCCATTGGAGGGGAGCTCTTCTATCAGCGTTTCTTTCTGTGTACTGGGTCCCTTCAGCGGGAGGATAGGGTCCTCCTTGGTGATACGCTTGTGCCCTATTAGTCAAATATTGTCGAGGCATATGATGACATTGAAATCCGGGTTGAGGCATGTTATGAGTAGAATTATATGTGTAACTAGGATTTTGACTACTGCTGCCTAGGTAACCTTGGGTCATTAACCCTATTAATCCATTTGCAGAGTTCGACGTGCCTGGAAATTATTGATAAGTTTGTAGGTGCGAGGCGTTAGGCAGGATGTTGTAAATGTATCCTAACTGGGTATAAATCAGTTCAAGCTTCTGGGCTTTACTGATTTCATCCTCTTCAGATGTAGGGTATTGCTCTGCCACATCCTTTGAAATCTCCGCTGTCAGAGTTTTCAAAAATAAATCTAAGAGGACTCGATCGTCAAGTTTAGCTTTACTTAAACTGCGACGCCACCTCCATTCATGGAGATGGTCTGAGCTATGGATGGTGGGGGTTTTTCTAAAATGAGTCATTAACTCCATTCCTAAATCATGGTGAACGGGAAACTGAAAATATGTGAGGAATGAGGTAGCGAGGGCACTAAAGGTTCCATGTGAAGCAGGAGGTTGCTCCACATACCACTTCGCGGCTACTCCTGTAAGAGTGCGTTGAAATATCCTCAATCGAATACTAGTGTCATCAATGATACTATTTGATGAGCACCACAGGTGAAAGGTCATTACATGATTACCTAGGTCTTCTTCTTGCTTTCCTTCAAACTTTGGTATATATGAAGGGAGCTTCGTGGGCATGGGAGGCCATGAGGGATCATGTGCGATGGGGTCATTTGTGAGCTTGGTTAAATTGGGTAGATTCAACATAGCTAAGAAGGGTGACTCGGAGGTTGACGCCATGGCAATGTGTGAAGACACAAAGTTCTGGTTAGAATGAGGGTGAGTCTGTGACGTACCCTGATGTGTGTTCAGCTGGCTTCCCGAATGGGACGCACTCCTCTACCCCCTAGGGCTCGAGGGGGGAGTGATGTGCGGTGTGGTGTTGAGAGACTGACTAGGGTTCCCAACTATGGTTGCTCCAATGAAGGATGAACCAATGACGGTGGCAACGTTTCATCTTTGATGCCTGAATGGCGAAAGACCTGGAACCCCTCCCTGTAATGGGGGGAGGTCCAAAAGATGCCTGGATCGACGAGGTTCCGTTGGAACCGTTCAGGTCTTGACCAGGTCAGGTTTTGGAAAAATTTGAGAGGATAGAGTCTATGATCAAAGAAAATTTATGGCCACATACATCAAACGAAGCGAAAATAAAATAAATTTTCCCTTTAACTTAATCTATGTGATCAATCAAGAAAAAAGGATGGTTTTTGTTTGTTTGCGCATGATACTCAGAATCCTAGGAGACCTATGCATCCTCACACACTCAAAAGTAACTGGGCCTTGAGAAAATTTCTTGCGAGTGATGGCATAACGTCCTGTAAGAGCTGGCAATGCCCCCAGTCAGCCGAAGAGAATCCACCAAGATAAGGGTAGAGGGTCTGGCACTTGCTTGCATCGTCACCTGTAGGGTAAAGGATGCCCTAGTTTTTGGCCACTAAGAACCACTGTCCCATGTGAGCGTTTGAGTCTTTGGATTCTTGGTAGTCAGCAAACAATATTGAGTATCATCCGGGTCAAGTAGCCCCAACTGATGTCGCGCACCTTACGCCTAAGCCTAACCCCCTCTGAATCGGGTATCTGATGCGCTCAGGTTTTATTTTCCATGGGCTGATAGGTGGATTTGAAGCTCCCTGAATACAAAACTTCTATGTTTCAATATGAAGTATGATCAAGGTGGCTTATTGGATGCCTAACCCCTTGATCCTAACTTAAACTATAAATTATTTTGTGGCCCGTGTGGGGAGAATTTAGTGAGTTTCGTTAAGTTAGTTTTAGGTGTCTTCCTTTGCTTAATGGGTGAGTATGTGCGAGAATATGGTGAAAAATATCATAGTTTAAACATATGGATATTGGTTATCCTTTACAAAAGTCCCCTAGTTAAACTACGTTATATTGTTCCTGGCTCAAATGGAAAACATTTGTGGATAAAGGGCCGCTGTCAAATTTTCCTAGTTAATCTATGTGACTGACTAAAGGGAGATGGAGAATTGTAAATATAGAGCATTCATATGCTTACCTGGGATCACCAAAGGGTGCAAAGGTAGCAGAGATTACTTGCTCTAATCTATAATTCAATCCTAGTCCCGCAATCTCTAATGCAAAAATTGAACTAAACTAAACAATTTCTACAGTAGGAAATGAAACTAGCTATGCATGCGTGATCTTGGGCCACTTGCTCAGACTAGTTTATCTAAGTGTGAATACCAGAATTTTCAAAACATAAATTGTTTGGAATGCAATGGTTAATTTTTCCCCTACTTAAACTACGTGAATATTTTTTCAAAAAAGAACTTTGAAGTGAAACTAACTCCAGGCCTACAGAAGGCAGCTAAAAGTAAGTTCTCAGAAGCTGTGGGGTATCAAAACAAGTGCTGGCAGATAAATTAGGGGCTTCCCAACACACTTACAAGCAGGAAAATTCAGAATATAGGGAGAAAAATCTCATTCTGTAATTTGTGCGGAAAAGGCTCTAACAGGTCTGCTTTCCTGCACACAGGTCAGTCCTGAACACGCGCACTACGCATTTGTGAGAAACAAATGCGTGCAAAAATCCTGCAAGTAAAAAGATTAGGAGCTACCTTCTTTAGTCTATCACTCCAAGTGAATATAGGGACTGTAAGATGGATCAAAGGACTATAAGATCCACTCTCCAGCATAGACAAAGGTCTCCTGCAAGAGATGGCACAACCACATAAACTTGTAAGACGTTAGTGGAGTTTCCAATCCTGTTGTGGTGGATTTGACACACGGGTGTACAAAATCACACCAGTTTAAGGGGTGTGGTTTACCCCTATAAAATATTGGTAATAGATAGAAAGTGGTGGAGCTCAAAAGCATATAATATAGAGGAAAAAATATGCAAATGTATGCTCAAAGTAAACTAAAAACTAAAACACAAATATACAGAAGCTATTGAAGAGAGTCAAAATGATAATAATGCAAACGGTGGCTCAATTCCTCTTCTTATTAAACGTTTGATATGGAGAAGAAATTTTACCCACTTGCCAAAGGGGCCCTAAAAAATGGTTCTAGGTTCTGATGCAAGGATGTTTTTTTTACAAGTTTTGCCTCTGATGCAGTCTCCCTCTCTTTCCGCTGTGACGGACTAGGATTGTTGGGTGGCCAACAATCGAGTCCCCTCTATCTTCAGCTCCGGGTCACACACTACTAGTATTTCTTGGCCAATTATGGCCAGCATAAAAATGTGATCACCCTTTCTTCATCTCTTGGTGGCTTTATATAGGGGATTTAAAATCCTCCTTCCCTCCCTTGGTACATGGTGGAAGGTGACCCAAGGGAGAGGTATGATTCCATTGTGTGCTCCAAATATTACTTTGTGTGCTCACATAGTGCCTAAGGAGGCGCTGGTGGCTGTCCTTAGGCAACTTCATATAAGGAATAACTATCCTTTGCTTTGTGTGGTCCCGGAAAGCAACATTTTTCCATTTTTCAGGAATGTGCGCTTATCGAGCAAAAAGGCGCACAAAAGGCGCTTTTCTCAAAGGATAAAGTGCACAATCAACATTTTGTACTAGTTCAAATTTGATTTTCTCAAAACCTTAGAGATTTTAAATACTTTCATGATTCCATAATGTCTTCCTGCCGTGTAAATTCTTTGGCTTGACATTAATTAATGTCATCTTTTGCTGTACGATTTTCCAGTGTTAACAGGGCCAACCATACTTCTGGAGGTGACATGCTATGTATGAGTAGGCCTCGTGCTATTATTATTACTTTGTGAAATAAATTGTACAGGATACCAGAGGTAGTACTGCCTCCTGTCATCTCTTTGACTACTGCAAAACAATGTCGTAAGATTGTTTCCCAAACTAGGAATTTAATTTTCCTTACAAATCACTCAGAAGGAAAGAATAAAATTGTGGCCACAACTTTGAAACAGTGCTCCCTTGCACGGCTGTAGCAAATGGACAAAGTCATGGAGTTATACGAGGACATTTTCCCCTCACTCACAGAGGTTCCTCTGCACTGTTAGGACAAACACTCCATTGATTTGACCCCCGATGCACCACTGCATGATGTTGCCATACCTCTTGCAACTACACATATAGAATCCACACATGTACTATCTGAGGCTGATAAGGAAACCAAAATTACTAATCGCATCCAACATGTCCGCTCGTAGGTCCATGACATCTTCAAAAAATCTAAAACCTAGTTCAACAAAATTTTCCTCATCTCATGGAGGATCTCAACACAATGGGGACCATTTCTTCCTAAGGAGGGAGGAATGATCCAGGTGGATATCGGTGGCCACCCACCTATATCATTTGGACCCACACCATCAATTCTTGTAGCTTTTCACATTCAACACAACTTACTATTTTTAGTAGGTTTTTGGGTCCTGTGCTCCCAGAGCCGTTTTGGGGCCTTAAGGATCCAGGTGGATATTGGTGGCCACCCAACTATTCCATTTGAACCCCCACCATCAGTTCGTTCAGTTTTTAAGTTGCAGCACAACTTACTATTTTTAGCAGTTTTTCGGGTCCCGAACTTCCGGAGCTATATTGAGGCCCTACATGACATATTTTGGGAAAACCAGGAGCAACATGGGTCCATGGACTAATGTTGCTAACATTGAAATTTTTCCTCCTCGAATAGATCTTTCTAACGAGGTATGATACGCATCAAACAGAGATTGTATGCTAGAGTTACGTCCCTAGGAAGTTCAAACACCAATTTACCCAAACGGGGCCCATAGTTTTGCCGCTTCATCTCCTAGGGTTAGGTTTTTGGAATTTTAGAGTTCTCCATTGTTTCTAAATAATAAATAGACCCTCGAGCCTCATTTTAACACAGTTCAGAGGTCTGTAGCTGCCACATCTCTTCTCAAAGATATGCTACCAACACCCTAGCTAGTTTATTTCCATTCTGTCTGTAAGCAAATTTCAGTTCTTTGATATTAATGAAATGAAGTGATATTTACATTGCATATTTGTATTTATGGTTATATGTGTATTCTGTTGCATTTCTTCATAAATCCAGATCAGTGGTATCAGAGCGGTCTGCTCTTTCTCTGTTTTTCTTTGCATGTCCCCAACGCTATCAGGGTATAAGGAGTTAGGGCTCGATCTAGTTGAACCCTTGCAAGATCAACCTCGCAACCCCCGACGAACTTCCATGGAAGAAGTAAAGAAAGACGAGGGAGTAGGATATCTTATCAAAATATTGCTCGAGGAGGCCCTCGAGAAACAAAGGAACGCGATGATGGATAATTTTGCTCAGATCCTTCAACGAATGCCCACCTACGACACATATGCATCCAACAGACATTATCGAGGTGCCACTCCCTTCAAGATACAGGTAAAATTCAACATTCCTGTATCTCAAGGCTAGATAGATGTAGACGCCATAGATAAATGGTTAAATTTGATGGAAGGGTATTTCTCGGTCCATGATTTCTCCGAACGAGAAAAGATTATTTTTTCACTCCTCAAAGCTGCTCCCCATGTCAAAGAATGGTGGGAAACCTACTTTGAGTAAGAGAGCAAAGGGGAATCCTCTTTGTTCTCGGCCACACCCACTTTGAATGCATTCCGAGATGGCATCAAGGAAAAATACTACCCCGTGGGGAGCTATGAGGACAAATACATCCAATGGACTACGTTGCGGCAGAAAAGGGATCAAGATGTGCATGAACTGACGAATTTGTTCCATACCCTGTGCACAAAGTTGGGTATTAAAGATTCAGCAAGACATTTGGTGCTCAAGTACCGCAATTTTTTGCACAAACACATTCAGGAGAAAATGGAGTTCCTCAACATTACATCGCTTGGCACAGCATATCTCTATGCTTCCAAGATCGAGCAGAAGTTTAAGTAGAAGAAGTGAGACTTTGGATCTGCGAATCTGAAGCTAGGGAAAGGTGCCCTTGAACTGCAGAACAAGGGGAAAGTCTAAAGCGGGGTGACTCAGAACAACACCACAAATCCAAAGAAGGACATGGGGAAGTGGTGTGAATTTCATAACAAACCAACTCATAGCACAAATGAGTGTCGGGCCAAACAGTCCTTGTTGGCCGAATTAAAGGCACCCGAATCAGATGCATTTTTTGATCCTGAGTCAAAACCAGACAAACGCAATGACAAAGGGAAGAAAATCATTGATGCAGATTCTAGTGCCATTGTTGCCACCACCAAGATCTAGAGGGAGGATCTCGAGGATCCAGGGGAGGGGGAGCGCCTCTTCCATTTGGAGATGTGGGTGAAGGGTTCTCCACTACAATTCCTTGTCGATAGCGGAAGCCAAAAGAATCTCATTTCAGCAGAGGTCGTGAAGTGGCTCAGCCTACTGAACATAGAACACTCGCAGCCGTATACCATCAGGTGGCTTCACCTAGGGAGAGATATCCACATACGCCAACAGTGCCACCTTCCGTATAACATCAAGCCATTCACGGATGAGGTATTATGTGATCTTGCTGCTCTTGATGTAGCTGATGTATTATTGGGCCAACCATACTTTTGGAGGCAACATGTTGTGTATGAGTCTAGGCCTCGTGCCGTTATTATTACTTTCGGAAATAACTTGTACAGGATACCGGAGGTAGTACCGCCTCCTGTCATCTCTTTGACTACTACAAAACAACATAGTAAGATTTTTTCCCAAACCATAAAATTTATTTTCGTTACAACTCATTCACAGGGAAAGAACAATATTGTGGCTACAAACTCAAAACAAGGCTCCCTTGCATGGCTGTAGCATATGGACAAAGTCATGGAGGAATACGAGGACATTTTCCCCTCACTCACAGAGGTTCCTCTACACTGTCAGGACAAGGACTCCATTGATCTGACCCCCGATGCACCGCCACCTGATGTTTCCATACCTCCTGTAACTACACATAAAAAATCCACATATGTATTGTCTACGGTTGATAAAGAAACCAAAATTACTAAACGCATCCAGCATGTCTGCCCGCAGGCACAGATATCTTTGAAAAATCTAATACCCAGTTCAATAAATTGTAGGTTTTAACCGTGAACATAAATTATCTACACACGAATCTTATAACAGAAAATAAACAATAGCGAGAGCATAAAACATAAAATAAATAAACACAAAGATTTTCCCCTGGATCCAAAATTGGGACGACCAGCTTGATATTTCATTATATTCCTTTTAGTGTTACAACACATATTTATACATGCCAAAGAATACATAAACCCTAATCCATTAACCCTGGATTAGAACATAACCATAGTTCCCTTGACCGGATCTACAAAACATACCAGGGGCCGAAAACCATCGTACCCAAAAACCATGTGCAAAACCATGCACAAAACCATGGGCGCGGACTACCCACCGGAAATTAAGGACCAAAAATTTTCGCCGGGGCACTACCCCGGACCCTGACAGGGGGGGCTACCGCCCCCCCTGTGACCCCCCTGTTGCGCCTAGTGCAAAGGATTAGTCATGGAAAGAATATAACACATACCCAATAAGAATTTTCCTCATCTCATGGAGGACCTCAACGCAATGGGGGCCATTAGTTCCTAAGGAGGGAGGAATGATCCAGGTGGATATCTTTGCCCACCCACCTATTCAATTTGGACCTGCACCATCAATTCTTGCAGCTTTTCACATTCAGCAAAACTTACTATTTTTAGCGGGTTTTCGGGTCGTCCACTCCCGGAGCCATTTTGGGGCCTTAATGATCCAGGTGGATATTGGTGGCAACCCACCTATTCCATTTGAACCCCAACCATTAGTTCATTTTGTTTTTAATTTGCAACGCAACTTACTATTTTTAGGATTTTTTCGAGTCCTGAACTTCCGGAGCCGTTTTCAGGCCCTAAACGACGTTTTTTGGGAAACCCAAGAGCAACATGGGTTTATGGACCATTTTTTCTCACATCAAAAGTTTTACTCCTCGAATATACCTTTCTAATGAGGTATGATACGCGTGAAACGAAGATCGTATGTCGAATTTATGTCCTCGGGAAGTTGAAACACCAATTTACCCAAACGAGGCCCATAGTTTTGCCGCTTCATCTCCTAGGGTTAGGTTTTTGGACGTTTATAGTTCTCAATTGTTTCTCAATAATAAATAGGCCCTCGAGCCTCTTTGTAACATAGTTCAGAGGTATGTAGCCACCACATCTCTTCTCAGAGATATACTACCAGTACCCTAGCTAGTTTATTTCCATTCTGTCTGTAAGCAAGTTTTAGTTCTTTGATATTAATGAAATGAAGTGTTATTTCCACTGCATATTTGTATTTATGGTTATATGTGTATTCTGTTTTTTTCTAGTATAAATCTGGATCAGTGGTATCAGAGCGGCCTACTCTTTCTATATTTTTCTTTGCATGTCCCCAACGTAGTTAGGGTATAAGGAGTTAGGGCTCAATCTGGTTGAACCCTTGCAAGAACAGTCTTGCAAACCCTGACGACCTTCCATGGAAGAAGAAAAAAAATATGAGGGAGTAGGAGATTCTATCAAAATATTACTCGAGGAGGCCATCGAGAAACAAAGGAACATGATGATGGATGATTTTTCTCAGATCCTTCAATGAATGCCCACCTATGACACATATGCATGCAACAACCACTCTGGAGGCACCACTCCCTTCAAGGTACAGGTAAAATTTGACATTCCTGTATTTGAAGGCCAGATAAAAGAAGATGTCATAGATAGATAGTTAAATTTGCTAGAAGGGTATTTCTCATTCCATGATTTCTCTGACCAAGAAAAGGTTATTTTTTCACTCCTCAAAGCCACTCCCCATGTCAAAGACTGGTGGGAAACCTACTGTGAGAAAGAGGGAGAAGGGGAACCCTCTCTGTTCTCGGCCATACCCACTTAGAATTTGTTCTGAGACAGCATCAAGGAACAATACTACCCCATGGGGAGCTATGACGACAAATAAATCCAATGGACCACGCTGCAGCATCAAAGGGATCAAGATGTGGACGAACTAATGAATTTGTTCCATAACCTACACAAAAAGTTGGGTATTAAAGATTTAGAGAGAAATTTGGTGCTCAAGTACCATGGCTGCCTCCATAAGCACATTATGGAGGAAATGGAGTTCCTCGACATTACATTGCTTGGCACAACATATTGCTATGTCGCCAAGATCGAGCAGAAGTCTAAGCAGAAGAAGCGAGACTTTGGATCTATGAATCCAAAGCCACGGAAAGGTGCCTCGAACCGCAGAACAAGGGGAAAGGCCAAAGAGGGGTGACTCAGAACAACACCACAAATACAAAGAAGAACACGGGGAACTGGTGTGAATTATACAATAGCCCCACTCATAGCACAAATGAGCGTCAGGCCAAACAGTTGTTGGTGGCCGAACTAAAGGCACCCGAATCAGATGTATTTTCCGATCCTGAGTCAAAACCAGACAAAGGAAATGAAAAAGGGAAGAAAATCATTGATTCAGATCCCAGTGCCATTGTTTCCACCACCAAGATACAGAGGGAGGATCCTGAGGATCTAGAGGAGGGGGAGCGCTTCTCCCATTCGGAGATGTGGGTGAAGGGTTCTCCACTACAATTCCTTGTCGATAGCGGAAGCCAAAAGAACCTCATTTCAGTAGAGGTCGTGAAGTGGCTCGGCCTACCAACCATAGCACACTCGCAGTTGTATACCTTCGAGTGGCTTCACCCAGGGAGAGATATCCGCATCCGCCAATAGTGTTGTCTTTCATACAACATCAAGCCATTCACGAATGAGGTATTATGTGATGTTGCTCCTCTTGATGTAGCTGATGTATTATTAATAGGCCAATCATACTTGTGGAGGCGACATGTTGTGTATGAGTCTAGGCCTCATGCTATTATTATTACTTTGGGAAATAACTTGTAAAGGATACAGGAGGTAGTACTGCCTCCTGTCATCTCTTTGACTACTGCAAAAAAATGCAGTAAGATTGTTTCCCAAACTAGGAAATTTATTTTCCTTACAACTCACTCACAGGGAAAGAAAAATATTGTGGCCACAACCTCAAAACAGGGCTCCCTTGCATGGTTGCAGCAGATGGACAAAGTCATGGAGGAATACAAGGACATTTTCCCCTCACTCATAGAGGTTCCTCTACATTGTCAGGACAAGCACTCCATTGATCTAACCCTTGACACACCGCCGCCTGATGTTTCCATACCTCCTACAACTACACATACAGAATCGACACATGTACTGCTTGAGGCTGATAAAGGAACCAAAATTACTAAATGCATCTAGCATGTTTGCTCGCAGGTCCATGACATCTTTGACAAATATAATACCCAGTTCAATAGAATTTGCCTCATCTCATGGAGGATCTCAACGCAATGGGGACCATTGCTTCCTAAGGAGGGAGGAATGATCCATGGTTATCAGTGGCCACCCACCTATTCCATTGGGACCCGCACCATCAATTATTGCATCTTTTCACATTCAACACAACTTACTATTTTTAGCATATTTTCAGGTCCTGCACTCCCAGAGCCGTTTTGGGGCCTTAATGATCCAGGTGGATATTGGTGGCCACCCACCTATTCCATTTGAACCCCCACCATTAGTTTGTTTAATTTTTAAGTTACAGCACAACTTACTATTTTTAGTAGTTTTTCGGGTCCTGAACTTCTGGAGCCGTTTTGAGGCCCTAAACAATGTTTTTTGGGAAAATCGAGAGCAACATGGTGTTATAGGTCAATCTGGGCATCATTCCCAATGACCTGGTTAACTGGACATCATATCCCGAACTAATGAATAGGGTCTATCATCCCCTATCGTTTCAATTGTTACATGCCCTAAGACAAAGAACAAGACAAATCATCCATGACTTTCATTGCAGAGGTTTCTAAGATTTGAAGTTTATATGATATCATATGAGAGCTCACCAATGCTGCCTCTAAAGGGACTGAGTGCATTGCATATGTAGGTAACCCCACTCAAGGGTGCTTTTGAAAGCACTTCCTGACATTCATGGGTGCGTTGGTCACATTGGGAGCAAAATTCTCATTGTTCCGGAATCTCCACTTGGCCAGTGCCTTCTAGGAGAGTTCACATGTGTCAAAATTCGAATCCATGTGTCCATTTGATACCTCTGAGACTGGGAACATGTATTGCCTATTATTAGAAAGTAATTTATTGTAAAACTACCTTCAGGTCCTCTATAAATTGAGCACAAATCCTAGTGTTTAATAGGGAAGAATTTGAATAGAGAAATGCTGGTGGAATTTCAATTAAGGAATTGATTTGAATGACATGCTGCTAGAGAGATGTGCATTGTGATGAGGCTGGGATGCTGATGGAGATGCTGACACTAAATCAATCACTGGGTTGTAACCTCCCCTTCTATCCATTAATAAATATTGCTGCTTACTTCCCCACATATGTATTTGTATAAGCTTATGTATTTCATATTATGAATTCTTATATGATGTATATGGTTCATGTTTTATTGATTTAACTGAATAACTTGAATAGACATATATATTTTTTCTATCTTTTTTTGTTTAGTGTTCATCTTTACAGGAAATATTTTGGCGATCTAGCTCAGATTTGAAGCTACAACAAGAGCGACAGAAGGAGAATAGGAAGCGCTTGGAATCCAAGTAAGTTCATTGATCTGTTCTATGTGTCTATTTACTGTTAGGAAAAGTAGTTGCAAAGTCTTTAACCTATTGTTCTAGATGAGCACTACATCTAGGGAAGAATTTTTTATCTGTAATCCGTAATTCTGCATAACAAATTGGCGACTCCGCTGGGGAGTTTACCCTTCATCCTTAGTGTATTTGCCCTTGATTTTCTCTATTTATTCACCTAATAGAATTTACTCAGAAATATTAGGCTTTTTGAAATCAAAATGTGCATTAGAAGTGTGTTAAACAGTTGTGTTTTCATTCTCTGACTATGCTCAACGCACTGTTGAACATGACACAATGCTTTGCATAGCACTATCTCCCTTCCAGGGGTGCGTTGCAACACAGTGTCCCCCCTTAGAGACTGTGTTTCCCCCTAGAATTAGCCAAATTTCATTGAGTTTGTCATTGAATTTGCTTTTAGTTTGTTGTTTGTTGTGTTTTAAAGAGCTTGATACCTCAAATTGACCAGTGACCTTACCTACTCCTTCCTCCTTTGAAAGAAAAGTTTGTTCAATTTTTATTTAAAGAGTTTTTCTTTATCATTTATGAATTAATTTCAAAGTATTTTCCTTGCTGCAATAGATCCATTTTCTTTTGAAAAAATAAATTGTCATTAAATTTTTCGTTTCCTGATAGGAGAAATTGTTGTTAAATTCTTCATTTTTCCTTCAAAAGAGAAATTTTTGTTTAAATTCTTCATTTCTCAAAAGTCAAAGGAATTTGTTTTTATTGATTTGGTGCACTTAGTTTCCTTTTCTGCATTCATAACATTAAAGGGACTGAAAAGAAAAACCTACATTTGCATGTGGTGGATTGTGTGTTTTGTAAAAGGAACAATTAGGAAAGCTGCATTTTAGTTTGTGCTCTTTTATTGTTTGCTCCCAAATTGATTGCTCTTTCCCTCTAGTAGCTAGTATTTTCATTGAAAAACTAAGAGTGAAATATTTTTTATCATTTTAGTTTTCATTTTAGGAATTTCCAATACATCATCATGGTGAACCTTGAAAGGAAAATCTATAACAACCCAGATGCTTATCTTTCCATCTTTTCTTGGCTCTGCCCTTGGATAGAAATGTTGCAAAACATAATCTCTCACAGTCTCTCCTCCAATAATAGACCCTGAGAGTGAAATAGGCAAGCCTCTCCTCGATAAACCTGTGAGAAAGTATACATCCTCTACTGTTATGGGAACCACTTGGTTCTTAATATGAAATACCTCAATAGCTAGATCCCATGCTTGAACTAAGAACTCCAAGGGTTCTATTTGTTGCCTCATCCCTGACAACCGGAAGTACTTTAACAATCCACAATCACTTAGGGATCTTATTGGGCCCGGATCATTTAGGGTAATCATATCTTGTTATTCATGCTCTTCCCTCCATGTAATCATCATTGTAATTAGATGAAAACATGAAATATAACCATAAGTACCATTAGATTCCATTCAATGAAAAAAATTGGGCAAATTTTGGGCATAATGCAAAAATAAAAAATGAAGATTACACCCAACGCAGCCCTGGATAAGAGACAATGTGTTGTATATGCAACTAGCCTTCATTTTAGCTGCTATGCAATGCACCTTTTGATGTCCAAGGGTGCGTTGCCCTCTTTAGGAGAAGAATTTACGCTAGGGCCCCCAAAACCCTAAAAATTTGCACTAAAATGAAATGAAATGATTACTGAAGGGAAGAGAGGGTTCATATCCCTAACCTGGATCAAATGGAAATGAAATCTGTCCATAGAAACGATCACAATCAATAGCTAAAGTTCCGGGGTAGAATCAGGTTCAAAGCTCCAAAATGAAAATGGTAACTACGAAATGGTAAAAATGAATAGTAGAACTCTTTTTAATAGTCATTTAATTGTTTTTAAATCATATTTATTGCTATGACTATGGTTTTATTATGTTTTTATCATGAAACAAGTATTTTTAATCCATATGATGTTGTTCTGAACAGGTCTTACAACTGATGAACATATTAGTGGCGCATATTTATTTCAAGAATGATTTGACCACAAAGCATACTTTTCCTCCTTATTTTTAGAGCTTTGTTAAAAACAAAAAAGGATTTGAAGCAAACTTTTATCTCTTTTTCGAGCTTCGATAACAGCGAAAAGGAACCTCTGGAGTTTTCTTTCAGCTCTTTTTAGACTCCGATAATGTGAAAAGATTACCGAGCACTTGTATTTTCAAGCTCGTAAAAGTAAATGAATTGATATATAATAAGTATAAGTTTAACCCTTTTCCGGACTGAGATAGATTATTTATGAAAAAGGAATACCTTGGTCGAACATGACTAAAGAGGTTATCTCAGATATTATTTTACACTTTTTTAGATCTGAGCGACAACTTTACGAAAAAGTACTTATGGATTTTTATTTAGTCCTATTTTTCAAACTCTCTAAATATGAAAAAGGACCAGGCTATCACTGTCGTTAATCTTGTTAAAACATAAAATAGCGACGGTCTTGTTGATTATGGCAAGAATCGAGTTTCATTCATCGCTAGACTCATTAAATTATTAAATATCGATACTTTATTCGCCCAAAGGGTTGAATAATAGATCAAGAAAGTGTTATCCTCCTCAAGCTTGTTAAAAAATAAAGAGGTACTAGTCGAAAAATGACCGAGGAAAATTTGGGAAAGTGAACAAATTTTTTTACAGTAGTAGGTCGCTTTTGAAGATGAAACTTCACTCCATCACCGTGACTATTTGAGTTGGGTAATATTCTTGACAGTTAATTCATACCTATGGTCATCATACCTTCACTTTGGTTTTGGGTCAATGCTGCCAAATCATCTCAGTGTCGCCGATATGTTCAAGAGAAGTCATCCAGTGAATACTCATCCTTATGCAATACTCATAAACCTTCATTCTCATGACAGTCATCCCTAAAAATTGCTATATCAAGTCATACCTTTGTCTCTAAAATCAGTAACTCCCGTTTCACAATAAGGTGACTTCTTGTCGATTACAAATAATTATCCAGGAAGTTCACTTAGTAACATTATATTCCAGTACAATGAGGCTTGTTACAACATCGACAAGATCCTTGCTTTTAGGCTTTTGACCTAAAGATTTTGTTTGGCGTTCGACATCAAATCATCTATTCATGCCTTATAAAATTTACTGTAGTACCTTGAGGGACATTGACATCAATGGTGGTTCTTTCGTGTTTGTTAACAGATCACATCATTGGCTGGTAATAAAACGATGTATTTCCATGTTCGCTACAAATCATATATTTGCATGGCTAGACTTGTACTTGAATGATCGAGTGAATGAGATAAGAAGACCCCAGATCTAGTTTCAACCATCTGGGTTGCGATTTCAGGATTGTTGTACACATCATCTGTATGGTGACCTTACATAAAAATCATCAACCGAACATGGGCCTATATCTATAGGCATGTCTGCATTGGGAAACATTCCAATGAAGACGACTTTCTGCACTATGTACATGTTATTAGATAGTTTATGTGCTGAGCATGGGAATGCCTTCCCTCAGCAATTTATGATCAAGAGGGTATATCATGATGTAATGTATTGTAATATTGATGCAGGTTTCCACTCCGCTTCATCTCCAACCCATCACAATGTAAAGCATCTCAATCAAAATAATGTTATTATTATTCTGACTTCATGCTTTAGGGGGAAATTGTTATAGGTCAATTTGGGAACCATCCCAATGACCTGGTTAACTAGACATCATCTCCAGAACCAATGAATAGGGTCTATCATCCCTATCATTTCAGTTGTTACATGCCCTAAGAAAAAGAAAAAGATAAATCATCCATGACTTTCATTGTAAAGGTTTCCAAGATTTGAAGTTTATATTATATCATATGAGAGCTCACCAACACTGCCTCTAAAGGGACTAATGTGTTGCATATGCAGGTAACCCCACTCAAGGGTGCTTTGCAAATTATTTCTCGACATTCATGGGTGCGTTGGTCACATTGGGAGAGAAATTCTCATTGTTTCAGAATCTCCACTTAGACAGTGCCTTCTAGAAGAGTTCACATGTGTCAAACTTCGAATCTGTTGTGTAATCAACTCCAAAAATAGAAGAAAAGAGATATCAACGCCTTATAAATGAGCCACTTCAAGGGGGAAACCTCCAATACATTAAATAAATGAACAATTCTTGGATGATACAAATGAACAAAACCTCCTTCTATATATAGGAGTCCATGGGGCCACAATAATCCTAGTGGGGCCACAATGTAATCCTAGCCGACCTAACAATAATAATGTAAGGGCACAATAATAACAATATGGGGGTTACCGGGGTACAATAATAACAATAAAGGGGGCTACACTAACATAATAAGGGGCTACACTATTAATATAGGGACTTAACATGCCCCTCTCCTTCAAACAAGTGTTGTCCTCAACGCTTGATTATTTCTTGATGCTTCTGTATAAAATTTTCATCCTCCCATGTGAAATATTGTATAGGAAAGTTCTTCCACTTGCTGAGATACTCTAAAATTGATCGTACTTGTCGATTTCTTGTTTCTATGACTGCTTCCTAACTTCTTTCGATGTGATGTTGATCTTCTTGTGGTTTCGTTAGATTCTGCACCAAAGTTGGGTTATCCTTTGAGAGTTGGAGAACTTGTTGTTGATGCTCGCTGTGATCTTCAACTAATTTATCATCCATATTAGATATTATTTGATCCTTCAAACCATCCAAATTAGCCTCCATTTCTACTTTTAAACCATCTATTTCATCTTCGATTGCTCTTCGTAAGATCGAAACTTGTTGCACTTGGTACCGTAATTTTGATATCTCATACTGCAATTCTTCATTTCATGCATCATTGTATAGATTTCTGAGGGCTTAATGGGTATGGAATTATTTTTTGGAGGCATTATATAACCCAATGCTGATAAATATTCTTCAATATGCCCTTGGAATCACTTCAAACTGCTTTTTCAAACAGACGTTATGCAATTTTAAAAAACAAATACACACCTTTTTCTTGCTTTTGAGGAGCTCAATATTGAAATTGGATTATCTTTGCAATTGAAGCACTTCAATATATGAATTTTGGTACTAATGTAGTCCTCTGAATTATCTTTCGAATGCCACAGGTCTGACCTGATTTGGATTCTCCAAGACAAAGTTGTGTCCAATCTCCCACAATGACCTAATTATGAACTGGTTCAGTATAGTGAACTTGTACGACTTTCCACGTGTCACTGTTTTGTCCTTCGGCTCTGAAATTGATATCAAAGAAACTAAAGTCTGTGTACTAGCGACCACTTTTTACGGCACTCAAATCCGATGCTCAGAGAGATATTAATGAATATTTTCCCACGATCACCTCTTTGAGATGAAATTCAGGAGCTTGAAAAAGCACTACCTTCCACATATCATATCTCCAAAAATATTGCGAACCAAGATCTGAAATTTTTTGATGATGTTCCTCAGGATTTCTGCTTCGCACCCTATGAATTTTAGCTTCTAAGACTTCGTAGAAGCAATTTTATAGCACAAATTCCACGATGACCTGTTTAGGAGCCTGAAAAAAGACCTAACGTCCACAGATCATATCTCCGAAAATATTGCGAACCAAGCTATGCAATTTTAGGAAAATATTACTTAGGATTTAGGTTTCGCACCCTAAAAATTTCAGCTTTTGAAGCTTTGTAGAAAAACAGTTATAGTGAAAATTCCACGATGACCTGTTTGGAGCAGCGAAACCCTAGAATCCAAAGCTCTGATACCAAATGTTGTGTAACCAGCTCCAAAAATAGAAGAAAAGAGATCTCAATGCCTTATAAATGAGCCACTTTGAGGGGGAAACCTCCAATACATTACATAAATGAAAAATTCTTGGATGATACAAATGAATAAAACCTCCTTCTATATATAGGAGTCCATGGGGCCACAATGTAATCCTAGCCGACCTAACAATAATAATGTAAGGGCACAATAATAACATTATGGGGGTTACCGGGGTACAATAATAACAATAAGGGGGGCTACATTAACATAATAAGGGGCTACACTATTAATATAGGGACTTAACAGAATCCATGTGTCCATTTGATACCTCTAAGATTGGGAACATGTCTTGCCTATTATTAGAAAGTCATTGACTGTAAAACTACCTTTAGCTCCTCTATAAATTGAGCATAGATCCTAGTGTTTGATACAAAAGAATTTGAATAGAGAAATGGTGGTGGAATTTCAATTGAGGAATTGATTTGAATGACATGCTGTTGGAGAGATGTGCATTGTGATGAGGCTGGGATGTTGTTGGAGATGGTGACACTAAATGAATCACTGGGTTGTAACCTCCCCTTCTATCCATTAATAAAGATTGCTACTTACTTTCCCACATATGTATCTGTATAAGATTTTGTCTTTCATATTATGAATTCTTATCTAATGTATATGGTTCATGTTTTATTGATTTAACTTAATAACTTGAATAGACATCTATATTATTGCTATATTTTGTTGTTTAGTGTTCATCTTTGTAGGAAATATTTTGGCGATCTAGCTTAGATTTGAAGCTACAAAAAGAGTGAGAGAAGGAGAATAGGAAGCACTTGGACTCCAAGTAAGTTCTTTGATCTATTCTGTGTGTCTATTTACTGTTAGGAAAAGTAGTTGCAAAGTCTTTAACCTGTTGTTCTAGATGAGCACTATATCTAGGGAAGTATGTTTTATCTGTAATCCATAATTCCACATAACACATGGGTCCATGGACTGATGTTGCTCACATCGAAAGTTGTACTCCTCGGATATATCTTTCTAATGAGGTATGATACGCGTCAAACGGAGATCGTATGCCGAAGTTAGGCCCTCGGGAAGTTGAAACACTAATTTAACCAAATGGGGCCCATAGTTTTGGCGCTTCATCTCCTAGGGTTAGGTTTTTGGACGTTTAGAGTTCTCCATTGTTTCTCAATAATAAATAGGCCCTCGAGCCTCATTGTAACACAGTTCAGAGGTCTTGTAGCTGCCACATCTCTTCTCAGAGATATGCTACTAGCATAGCTAGTTTATTTCCATTCTATTTGTAAGCAAATTTTAGTTCTTTGATATTAATGAAATGAAGTTTTATTTCTGCTACATCTTTGTATTTATGGTTATATGTGTATTCTATTGTGTTCCTGCATAAATTCGGATCAGTGGTATTAGAGTGGTTTGCTCTTTTTCTGTTTTTCTTTGCATGTCCCCAACGCGGTGAGGGTATAAGGAGATAGGGCTCAATTTGGTTGAACCCTTGCACGATCTTCCTTGCAAACCCCGACGACCTCCCATGGTAGAAGAAAAGAAATATAAGGGAGTAGGAGATCCTATGAAAATATTGCTCGATGAGGCCCTTGAGAAACAAAGGAACGCGATGATGGATAATTTTTCTCAGATCCTTCAATGACTGGCCACCTACGATGCATTTTCATCCAAAAACCACTTTGGAGGCGCCACTCCCTTCAAGGTACATGTAAAGTTTGACATTCCTGTTTTTGAAGGCCAGATAGATGCAGATGCTATAGATAGATGGTTAAATTTGCTGGAAGTGTATTTCTTGGTCCATGATTTCTTCGACTGAGAAAATATTATTTTTGCACTCCTCAAAGCCGCTCCCCATGTCTAAGACTGGTGGGAAACCTATTGTGAGAAAGAGGGCGAAGGGGAACCCTCTCTGTTCTCGGCCACACCAACTTGGAATTCGTTTTGAGACAACATCAAGGAAAAATAATACCCTGTGGGGTGCTATGAGGGCAAATACATCCAATGGACGACACTACAATAGCAAAGGGATAGAGATGTGCATGAACTAATGAATTTGTTCCATACCCTGCGCACAAAGTTGGGTATTAAAGATTTAGAGAGACATTTGGTGCTCAAGTACCGTGACTGTCCGCACCAACACATTCAGGAGGAAATGGAGTTCCTTGACATTACATCGCTTGGCACGACATATCGCTATGCCGCCAAGATCGAGCAGAAGTTTAATTAGAAGAAGTGAGACTTTGGATCTACGAATCCAAAGCCAGGGAAAGGTGCCCCCGAACCGTACAACAAGGGGAAAGGCCAAAGTGGGGCAAATCAGAACAACACCACAAATCCAAAGAAGGACACAGGGAAGTGGTGTGAATTTCATAACATCCCCATTCATAGCGCAAATGAGTGTCGGGCCAAACAGTTGTTGGTGGACGAAATAAAGGCACCTGAATTAGATGCATTTTATGATCCTGAGCTAGAACCAGAAAAAGGAAATGAAAAAGGGAATAAAATCATTGATGTGGATCCCAGTGCCATTGTTGCCACCACCAAGAACCAGAGGGAGGATCCTGAGGATCTAGAGGAGGGGGAGTGCCTCTTCCATTCGCAGATGTGGGTGAAGGGTTCTCCACTGCAATTCCTTGTTGATAGCGGAAGCCAAAAGAACACCTCATTTCATCAGAGGTCGTGAAGTGGCTCAGCCTACCGACCATAGCACACCTGCAACCGTATACCATTGGGTGGCTTCACTCAGGGAGAGATATCTGCATCCGCTAATAGTTCCGCCTTCCGTACAACATCAAGCCATTCACGGATGAGGTATTATGTGATGTTGCTCCTCTTGATGTAGCTGATGTATTATTGGGCCAACCATACTTGTGGAGGCGACATGATGTGTACGTGTCTAGGCCTTGTGCTATTATTATTAATTTGGGAAATAACTTGTACAAGATACCGAGGTAGTACCACCTCATATCATCTCTTTGACTACTGCATAACAATGCAGTACGATTGTTTCCCAAACCAGGAAATATATTTTCCTTACAAATCACTCACAGGGAAAGAAGAATATTGTGGCCACAACCTCGAAACAGGGCTCCCCTACACGGCTACAGCAAACGGATAAAGTCATGGATGAATACGAGGACATTTTCCCCTCACTCACAGAGGTTCCTCTACACTGTCAGGACAAGCACTCCATTGATCTGACCCCTGACGCACCATCGCCTGATGTTGCCATACCTCCTGCAAATACACATACATAATCCACACATGTACTCTCTGAGGCTGATAAAGAAACCAAAATTACTATACGCATCCAACATGTCTTCCCACAAGTCCATGACATCTTCGACAAATCTAATACCCAGTTCAACAGAATTTTTCTCATCTCATGGAGGATCTCAACGCAATGGGGACCATTGCTTCCTAAGGAGGGAGGAATTTTCGAGATGGATATCAATGGTCACCCACCTATTCCATTTGGACCAGCATCATCAATTCTTGCAGCTTTTCACATTCAACACAACTTACTATTTTTAGCAGGCTTTCGGGTCATGCACTCCCAGAGCCGTTTTGGGGCCTTAATGATCTAGGTGGATATTGGTGGCCACCCGCATATTCCATTTGAAACCCCACCATTAGTTTGTTTAGTTTTTAAGTTGCAGCACAAGTTACTATTTTTAGGATTTTTTCGGGTCCAAAACTTCCGTAGCTGTTTTGAGGCCCTAAACGACGTTTTTTGGGAAAACCGGGAGCAACATGAGTCCATAGACCAATGTTACTCACATAGAAATTTGTACTCCTCGGATAGAGATTTCTAACGAGGTATGATATGCATCAAACAGAGATTGTATGTTGAACTTACGTCCACGGAAGTTGAAATACAATTTACCCAAACGAGGCCCATAGTTTTGGTGCTTCATCTCCTAGGGTTAAGTTTTTGGAAATTTAGTGTTCTCCATTGTTTCTCAATAATAAATAGGCCTTCGAGCCTCATTGTAACATAGTTCAGAGTTTTGTAGCCACCACATATCTTCTCAGAGATACACTACCAACACCCTAGCTAGTTTATTTCCATTCTGTCTATAAGCAAATTTCAGTTCTTTAATATTAATGAAATGAAGTGTTATTTCCATTGCATCTTTGTATTTATGGTTATATGTGTATTCTCTTGTGTTCCCATCCTGTGTTCCCATCCAATTGAATTGATATATTATCAAGTGGGTACCTAATATGAACTTATTCGTAATGCTAAAGTTTATAATGTGTTGGAGATATCTTGCTTCCCCAATGTTGTATGAACCTAGATCAACATTGAAGGCTTTTTATGGGCATACCTTGAAACCTCAATGGGTATTTTTTTCTTTACTTATAGAGTTTGGGGAAAAAAACATATTTGTTGAGGTTAAGGTCATTAACACACCACTTGATTATAACCTCCTTTTTAGGCAAAGATGGTTTTATTATAACCTCCTAGTTTCGTGTCTTCAGTTGTTCAAGTGATGATGTTACTCCATTAGGATTAGATATTCACCATTGACTAGCTAGAAATTTTCAAACATTAGGGGAATTTTGAGGTCTAAAATTGGCCTCCTAAGGAACTTATAAAATAATAGTGGAAATAATAAATTAATATTTTATGACATCATCAAATTTTAGAGGGAAAAATGAAAAAACTACTTTTTCAACTCATATTTTCAACTTATCTCCCAATTTTTTTTACTCAAATTTTGAGCACGAGTACTCGTTGGATGAAAAATTTAATTCCTCATCTAAGAAGTACCCATGTTTCATACTTTCTATGGTTCCCGCTACACGAAAAATGAGAAATACATGAAAAAGGTGATTTTAATCAGTTTTTTATTTTTTTTAGATGTATTTCTCATTTCTCATGTAGAAGGGTCCCTAAAAAATATGGAAAATGGGTACTCCTTGGACCAAGAATTAAATTTTGCATCTAATGAGTACTCCTGATTGAAATTTGAGTAAAGAATTTGGGAGATAAGTTGAAAATACGAGTTGAAAAAGTAGTTTTATTATTTAATTATTTTTTAATCTTTTTACCCTTTTACTTAAAAAATGGTGAATCATCACCCATGGTTGACATCATCATCTTGAATCCTATTGGTTCTTATAAAGTTTATTTTTGTTGTACATTTTTCTTAGGAGGCCCATTTTAGACCTCAAAATTCCCCTAATGGTTGATCTTTGATTTCATCAAAGTCAGTGAGTCCCCTTTGTAGGAAATTCCCCAACCCTTTTTAAAAGAATTGGAGCAAGATTTTTCAAAGATTCGACAGTGATGTGAATTTTCCCCTTATTTCCACCTGAATTTTTAGAGTCAACTAATACCATCAACATGGTCACATCCTTCTCATATGACTGTGATGGGTCTACTAATCCTGGTATATATTTTTTCTCTTGGGGATGTTGGCACATTTGGTGAAATGGTGTCTCCTAAAATTGAGTCGAGATATTCTCTTAATGTCAACAGTGATTCTCATTCCATTGCATATGATTCTAATGGATCCATTAATCCTTAGATCGATCCTTCTCTTGAGAAACTTGGTATGTTCACTGAAATGGAACCTGCTAGCTATGAGTAAAGCTATTCCTATAATGTTGATATTAATTCTCACTTCCCCTATCCTGATGGGTTGAATGACCCCTATATTATTCCGCTGAGTGCTTCTCATGATGTTAAGCTTCACCTTTCCTCTCCTCCCTCTTGGGTTTTCACTTGTTCCTATTTTTGTTCCTTTGATGTTGAAATTTTGGTAGACCTCACAATATCTAAATTATCTTAGGAGGATCCATCACATCCTTTATTGTTTTCCCATTGGTCAAAAATATGGAATGGGGAAATGGACACCTTTTTTTCTTCACAAGATGTCTCTTGGGTGCAAGACCTTGATCTCACCCACGCTATGCTCTTTGACAAGTCTTTTGAGAATTTTTCTCCTAGTCTTCCCACTGAAATTACTAAGAACCTTTGGGACATGGATAACTATATGATGGGAGCGAGTCAACCTCATGATGAGATTGATATTTACACTTCTCTTTCTCCTATTATCTATGATATTATCCCTCTTCCATATGAAATGGTTCTTGGTGTTGATCCCTGAATTCCTGTGCATTTTATTCATAGGAGTTTTCACCTTGCATCTCCCACCTAGGTACCTAACATCATTCCCATCATCAAACACAATGGTTCTCATCACATATGTGTTGAATTTAGGCCCTATTATTTTCTAAAGTATCTTGATCATAATGGGTACATTTTTGTAGAGCCCCCTAATGGGTACATCGTCATGAAGTCCCATGATGTGTTCCCTCTTGGGTCATATTGTGTCTAGTTTTCTAGGAATAATGCCATATAAATTTGTATGTAGTATTCTTTGTTTTTACTGTTTTTTTCATTTTTGTCATATTTTGGTATACTTCTTATCATGTTTGGAACTTGGTTTGTAGATCTTTATATCCTCTTCGATCTAGATAGGATATGTTGATGGAACCAGCCATAGTTCATGAAACATTGCTTCCATTGCTTGGGTGCTATTTTTTCCCACTTAAGAACCTTGGAGTTTAGGGGCAATATTTCTTAGTCCTACCACTAACAATATTGTGTAATACGATGTCCTCATTGAACTCTTAACCGAGATCATAGCTATAAATATAAATTAGTGGTAAATCTAGATTCTTAGCTCATGGTATCACAATTGAATCATGTCTATCATGTTCATCATCATATGTTATTTCTTTATTTATTAAGGTTACTTCTACTTGAATGTTCATTTGATTACATAATTTATTAACATGTCCCTAGGAATTGTAATACATTGGTTGACTCATTGGCTAACTATGTATTGGAATGGAATCTATCACATTTATAATTAATATAGCTAAACATGCATGTACATAAAAACATGGGATCCATTCTATATCATTCACATATACATAAGCAAAGGAAAAAAACTCATATGTATATATGAAGAACATAGTTTGCATACATCATCATAATATAAAAATAGTCTAGTGTAAAAACTCAGACTCATAGGCCCAAGATCATAAGCCATTTACATCAACACTATGGTCCACACAAAAAATTCCCTAAGTGGAGTACATAGTGAAATCCTAACGCTACTCATCATCTAAGTCACGGTGTGCCTGATAACACACTTCCAACATGGCTACTCGATGAAGAAGTTGGCCCATCCTACTAGATACACCAACAATGTGGTGCTACATATGTCTTAGAAGCTCCTCTAGTTATTTCAATGGTTCTCCCATCATCAACCCCTCCAGGTTCTGCTTCATTTTCCTTAGCTCATTGTTGTCCAAGTCTTCTTCCTCGTCTGTCTTGTCTTGGCCCCCATTTTGGATTTGTTGCTCTAGCTACTCCTCATTGGTTATAAGGTGAATTTCCCTCGAGTCTTCATGGTATGAAATATTTTTCATAAATACATGTTAATGATTAGCACACTAAACCACCCAAAACTTTTAAAAACTTTAAAACACATTTCATTCACCCAAGGGACCCCACTGCTCACCAAGGTAAAAAATATGGTCAAGGTCATGACGGAAATCCACTCCTGCATATGTGTAATCATCAATCCATATACACTACAAATATGACCATATGAGAAAATATTTTACAAATTCTTAAATGGTTGTTCCACCCCCTAACCTTGATAGAAATTCAGTCCATATATCCATCTGAGGGGTTGATCTCTTTGGACTTTCTAGTACAACCTGTCTTTGCAGTATCAAAACTATCTTAAACAATAACGATACCAAGATACTTCCATATCCAAACATACTTTTCTTCCCTATTATGCATTTTCTCAACTTCTTCTTTAAGTTGATAAGTAATCCTTTGCACTAGTTGAATACTCTAGGGGTCAAGCATTGTACTCTATGTCCAGATGAATTTTGGAAGCTAGATGGGGACTCATTGTGCCAACCATGTGGGTAAAATTAAAGAGGATGTTTTTTAGCAGCTAATAGAAATAGCTAAAATCACACAATTACTAAACACAGTCATACATTATACAAAAAATGGTGTATGTGTAAACACAGTCACACACACATATTTACATTCTGATTACTCTATTAAATAGAGTTTTTGAGATCCAACTTATTCCTAATTTAGAGAGTGGTTGAGAGAATTTCTCAACCATCACAAACCAATTTCTAAAATATGGAATTTAAGCATTAAATCCAACATCTGCCCTTAATGATTACATTACATGAAAATAACAAATTAATCAAGCTTATTAGTAGATGCTCCATCAAGTTGCCTCATAACCATCGGAAAGGTGTAGTTGGCAAGTTGGATTCCCGAGTTCGCTTCCTCAACTCCCGAATCAAGGACCTCCCGAAGTCAATTATTGGAAAACATCCCAATCTGTCGCATAACCTCATTAGGAAACCACTTCCACGTCTACCACTAATGAGGGATCCTTACCTAGATCCAAAACTGCCACACTATCTGGACAACCATCCATATTTAGCCTTACTGCCACTTGATCTCTTCGAAAACAATTGATTGCAATCACTTAAGTCCTAGTAATTCTATGGATGAGCTCCCATCCACCGAAATATATGGGTGCTAACCGGTGTACTCGCCAGTTATCTAGGAAAGCCGTCTAGATACAAAATGTATCTAGAATTAGTTATTACATCATGAATTTCTTATCTAGTTTGAAATTCATCACTTAATTTATAAAAAAATTATAATACTAGCAAACTACTAGACACTACTATACTTCTCACAATGCTAAGATTGGAAATGCTACACATTCACTCCCAGTTGATTGCTACGGTCATCCACACTCAAAAATCTCCAATCTTCTTAAACGACACTGCATTCATCATATAGACTGCTCCACGAAGTGACAAACAGACCTCCACGAAGCAATGATGAATAGACAGCAGGATTACCAATCCACCTCTTGCTTGGTATCTCTACTCCTCCTCTAGCAATCCACTCCGCCTAGTGCAATGCAACGTCCTTTAAATTCTTCCACTGCCTCCAAAATACTGGTGATTGGAGCCACAGGTTACATTGGCTGCTTTGTTGCTGAAGCAGCTATGACTGCTGATCATTCAACTTATGGCCTTATACGTCCTTCCACTGCTTCTAACCCAGCAAAATCACAGTGCGTCTGAGAATTACGGGACTCCGGCGTCCACATTCTTTATGTATACGATGATTTTCCGATTCCGCTCTTCTGAGTCCATCACACTTTGTCTCATTGTGTTAAGAACGATGCAGCTTCTCCACGCTAGCTCGCACGTCGTGTAAGTACCGCTCACCACCGTAGGGAGTAGGTAAATTTATCCCTTTGAATTCCATATGAATACCTAGCAGATACAGTGATTGGAACCACGAGCATCAGTGAATGTTTTATTGAATTGAAACACATACAACAGCCTCTGCAAATTGTAAAAAATAACTTGCGTTATGGAAGGGAATTCTCCCTCAGTCTTCAACTCGTGCAGACCCCCGTTTTTGGCCGACAAGTGCCCTTCGCCTCTACACAATAGAAAATCTTTCCGTTGTGAGATGTTCCACCCCACTGGTTCAGATCCGGTACATGTAACTTAAGAATGCATTCTAATAAACCGCCGGCCATGAGGTACATGAAGTCACACATAGACATTAGTGGCCCAACCGCGGGACATGGCTAACCTTACCATGCACACGCATAGAGATCTATAGTGTATCACTGAGTTTCTCTCTTCTCTACGCAGCAACAACCTTCACAACGACGTTCTAGAATTTCTTTCAGCAAACAAGATCTTTTATTGGATAAACGCAGCACAACACATAGGCCTCTAATCCTGTGCTCTGATACCATGATAGAAATAGCTAAAATCACACAATTACTAAACACACTCATATATTATACACAAAATGGTGTACGTGTAAAAACACTCACACACACAGATTCAAATTTTGATTACTCTACTAAATAGAGTTTTTGAGATCCAACTTATTCCTAATTTAGAGAGAGTGGTTGAGAGAATTTCTCAACCATCACAAACCAATTTCTAAAATATGGAATGTAAGCATTAACTCCAACAACAGCAGTGTCGTCACTTCTTTTATTGTGATGTCCCACCTACTTTTCGGGAAATGGGAGAGAAATACATTGTCATCCACTTATCCATTGATATCTCTCCTACCAGTCTCCCTCCGAACACTCTAACCAGGGCCCCTCACCTTGATAACCCTGTGAGGAATTTTACACAATACCTTAATGGTTAGAACTTTTCCCTCTATCTCGAATAAATTCTCCTTAGAATCCCAACATTGGATGATACTTTCCAGGAGTCCAAGTTTCCACCTTATGCATTAGGTATTTAAAAATATCGAGAGATTGTTTCACAATGCTCAAATTCTCCCTACATCCAACATTGTAGCTTCATCATCAGAACCATGTTCTCATTCTCTCCACTTGATCATCATGAAAATCCTAAAAATCCATCAAATATCTCATTAAAAAATTATCATATGCAAAAAAATTAGTGAAGTTCAAATACCCCTTTCCCTAGATATGAAAAAAGAGGCCTTCAACGCCCTTTTCTAGTGAAAATTGCAAAGTGGAGGGCTAATAGTGTTTTGTATCCAATGTTGTGGGAGCATTGATAGCCCACTATTTCAAGAGTTTTTCTTAGACAGAGCATTGAATGCACTCAAAGAAAAAGAGGGAGTCCCCGCATCTAAAATTTTAGGGAAAAAATGCACAAAAGTACTATAAAATTAAAGAACAAGTCCTAAGGACTAACCTGGTTGTGACAAAATATGTGGCCTATATCTCTCAGGATCTGGAAAATATGATTTGTAAACAAGTGTGTTTCTCTAAATTTTATCTCCAAATGGGGTGTAAATGAACCATGTGGTAAAAAAATGTCTCCCTTTTATATTCGAAATGTGGGCCTATAATGTATCCTTTTACCTTGATCATGTCTCTTTCATCACATTTTTTATTATTTGGGGTATTATTACAAGTTTTCCTTATTATTTTTTCCACTAAAGATTCTGTGAATGTATGTTGGCTAATATTTTGACCAGGTTTCGAGAGGTGTTCTCATATTCTACTAATTCTCTAAGGATATAACTGAAACTGACAAATTGGATGAGGATCCACCAATTTTTTCCTTGCATTATTTTCCTTTTCCATCACAATTTCACTTCGCCTTAGGACCCACTTTTCTAGGTTGCATCATTAACACATAACTTATGCAATAAAGCCTACCCTTCATGGGAGCCCTAGAATACCACCAGATTTTTGTTTTGTTACCCAGGTTGTAGTTATTTGTAGGTTTAAGGATCCTTTTTATTACCCACCATGAAATTGAATTTGAGCCTCACCCATATCTTTCTCTATTATTTATAACCATCACCCTATAGGGGGTCCCCATAGTTTTTTACATGTTTCTTTATCGTCTCCTATGATCATGGTCCTTAATATCTTGCTAGATGTTATCATCCCAATACTTTTTTTCATTATACTAGCTAGATTTGTAGCCATGCTTGACCTCTTTCCTTTGTTTCATCCTTGCCTCCATCTTTCAACCTATTATCACCTTTTAGAGAGACCATTGCAATGAGTGGATTTACCTTGCTAAACACTTTTCCACTGCTTGCTTATTTTCTTTGGTTGGATTTTTTAGCCTAAAAAAAAGATGCATATTATTATAACAATCTTCTCTCTAAAATGAGCTTCATTTTGGCCTTCTTTTCATGCTCATTAAACAATGAAAATATTGAGATCCTTTTGTTATATTTTTACATTCGTTAAACCTATTTGTAAATCTCAAGTCCATTTTGGTCTTCTTTTCATGACTTGTTAAACTCATGAAAATAATGATCTTCCTTTAATAACATCTTTTCATGCTCATAACACCTATATGAAAATGTTGAGTTATTTGTATATTTTCCAACCTGTTAATTAAATTGATACTCGAAAAATGATCACTTTTCCATTCTCAAGCTCATTAAAATATGAGAAGGAAACGAGCACACTTTTATCTCTTTTTCGACCTTTCTATAGAACTTATGAAGAGGAAATCTATTGAGCTTAATTTTCTTCTCTTTCGTGGTAAATAAAATATGAAGGGGATAAAATATTGAAAGGGGGGGGGGGTCCTTTTTCATATTTTTCATTTCTATCATGGAATTCATATGTCACTCTTAAACATGGCACGTGTTTGAGTCATAATATTACAGTTGGTTTTTTCCCAACTTTAGAACCTCACCAATAGCTTGCGTCAATTCACATTGTTATTGAGTCAATATCTCACCCAATTGGTTACCCTTCCACTCTATGGGCTTTGGTGATGCTTCATGTGTCTCTATCACATCCATTGGTATTATTTAGTCTATTCTACCAAGTTCACTATTGTATCATGTCGATATATGTTCAAGGGAAGTATCAATCAAGAGTGAGTTGTTTGCAAGTATCATTATACCTTTTGTTTTGACCATACGTGTGTTAGTTGTTATCATCAAAGACCTTATCTTGGTTTCAGTTTCATGTCGATGATGGGGGATACATTAAGTCCCTCCTTCAAAATATCATTTCCCTTTGACTTCAACACCTTATCCGAGATGTATATCTAGAAACAATCTAGTACCTTGGAGCTTGAAATAATTAGTGGTAGGTTTCATTGTATTTTGCATTAGGTTTTCATCAGTAGACCATGTCGAATAATTCTCTAGAGTGCTCGACATTAACTCATTCATTCACACTCTATAAGCTACCCCACATACCTTAGGAACCATTTTCCTTATTGCCGATCTCCCTTGCATTTGTTAATGGGATACGTTAATCTTGGTAATCAGACAATCTTCCTACATGCTTGAAATCAACGCATTCATTCACATGTAGTTGAGTTGTACCACCAGGAAGAGTTAAAAACCTTGGGGCATGGGGTCACTTCACTTCTTATTATTTCCTCCCCCAATTTGTGATTGGAGAATGCATTATTTACTTTGAGGGACATCATTATATGCAATCATATCAATGCCCAACCCTGTTGACAACTATTGTGTGATAGATCTACATCGTATTAGACTATTATGTGATGACATCAATTCATCGTATGTTGTGTGGTAAGCCATGTTCTATTCTCTCGGTACGGAGTATGGATATGTCTACCTTAAGGGTGTATTTATTTATGTATCTAACTATACTTTTGAGTTTATGCAGGTCTTCTATCCACGGTTTCTCTCTCTACCTCACTCATGGATCTATTTATTGTAATTTATTTTTCTATCCATCTATATTCTAAGCTCATACATTGGGGGGAATATTTTATAGCTAAAAAATCCACACCTGCAGTCTGTTAGCCAACTATGAATTTTTGTCAAGCAAACAGGTGGCTAAATATTTTATGAGCCTTCAAGAGATACATTTCCTATGAAAATATCTCATTCTTGAAGCCTCTATGTGCCCTTTACCTTTGAAAAATCTTCACTGTTGTTCCCATCCAAAAAGCCTCATTGTCTGTAAAAAATTATGCTTAGAAAAAGCCTCCATTTGCCCCTTGTATCCCTGCAAATTTCCCCATTTTAACCTTTTTTCTCCTTTCCCAAATTACCCCTTTGACCCCCAAAAATCCCTTCCTAAGCCTAATAAATCATCCCATCTCCCCTTTAAACCTTGCAAAAACCCTTTGTTTGGCTTAAAAATCCTTTTTTTTCCCTCTACCGAAAGCCTCTTTTTAACCTTAAGCCAAAAAAACCCATTTTTTACTGTATACAGGCTAAGCCCCTTTCGGCCAGCCCCTAACCACTTCCCCTCCATGCACCCGAGTGCTAAGACCAAGCGCTAAGGCATAAAGCGCTTATCGCATCGGAAGGATTGGTCAGAGTTCTTGTTCCCTTTGTAAACAAAAAAGTTCCGATGCGAGGTGTATTCGTTCTATGGGTCCCGGGAGAAATCTCCACCATTGATATGAATAGATCTAACGGTTCCGCGCTTATTTCATCACGCCCTGCCTCCTCCCTTTGTTAACTCCCGATGAAGATCTCCACCGTTGATCTCAAAGAAATCCGATGACCATCGCATCATTGGAGCTTTCTATCAAGCGCCAATCGCAAGCTATTCATATCCCCGATTGCAATCCTCTGATGCAATCCTGGCCATTGAATCCATAATAACCAACAGCCAGGATTCACTCTTGCTCTATCCCGTGTCCCCGATCGGTCACCCTCTGATCCAATCGTGACCGTTGATCTGTTGCCGATCCAATGGTCTAGATGCAATCGCTTCATCACCCCATCAGAGTTTTGGCCCCTGCCTCCTCCACTTTCGATTAAATTGCAGTCGTTCATCCCTCTTGATCTGACAGCTCATATTCCTCCCGCACATTCATATGGCCCATTTACCTCCACCTCATCGTTAAATCTCCGCCGTCCAATCCCCTGGATCCAAAGGCCAATATTACTCCCGACCACTAACCAACTCCTCCGCCTTTGTTTCTCCTCCGCAGATCTCAGTCGTCCATCGCACAGATCGAACGGTTCACATTGAAACCACCTTTGATTGGCCCCCACCTTACTGTCCACGCATGTTCCCATATCGCGCTTCATCCATCGCCATTGGATCTCATGATCCCAGATCCAACGGCCAGCAACAATATCGTGCAGCCTTGGTGTTCGAAGTTTAACATTTCAAATTCACATGATATGGGTGGTTTTTTAATGCCACGTGTCAGCTAGAGACCTATATCGCGTTCGAAAAGTGAAAACTCCCTTACTCGCCTTTTATCGCACGAAAAAACTGTTTTTCCTGGAAAACCACTTCCCCACTTCCGCTCATGGACTTTCTTCCACATGATATCGACCGTTGATCTGTACAGATCAACGGCCCTCATTTTATCTCGCATTCCCTTCATATTTTTTCATCGCGCGACCATAGAACTTCATCGTGTCATCTCAACTGTCGATCTCCTCCTGAGATCTGACGGTCCATACTAAATTGCCCTCCGCCCATGACTCGGTCCCACCATTCAAGCCCATTTCATATGTTTTTCATTCATTCTCTATGTATTCCATCCAAAAGGTCCAAACCTTATGATTTACATTAAAAAATCATTTCTTCCGCCCATATTAAACTTTTAATGTTATACATTAAAAGGTTATATTATTCCGCCTAACCTCACAACCTATTGTTATAACGTTAAAGTCATATCCCTCCGTCTAACCTTCTGAAGTAATTCCATTAGTCAATCTCCACCGTTGATCATCGCCTCCAGATCTGATTGAACAGTCCACATGCATTCCTCCACCAAACCTTCATCAGATCAATTTTCCACCGTTTCACAGCATTTTTCCACCGCTTTCCATTTGCATCCACCGTTTCCACCATGTTGTGCTGCCATTCTCACAGACTTCCACAACATCCATCCCCCTCCTGCATGGATTTATTAACATTATTTGTGTGCTTTTGCAAGGTACAGGTGGTGGAAACCGCCACTGCTCACAGTCACTGTTAGTGACACAGAGCACAGAGAAGGCCATTTCCAGAGCCAGGATTTGCAGGGAAGACTCCTGAAAGGTTTTAAAAGCATATTTTATCCAAATCAAGGGTTTAACTCTGTAAAACCTCTCCAGCACCATTAAAGCTCAAATTTCACAGATAGAGACAATCAATGAAGCAGCAAAGAGTATCAATGAAGGATCAAAGAGTTTTAAAGTCTGTAATTGAATATTTTAAGCTTTAATTCAATGTTTAAAGGGTGAGCGCACCATATTGAAGACCTTGTGATTAACACAGAGGGCCTAATGAGGCCTAAAGCACAAGAAACAATGTTATCAGTGATCACATCAACAGAAGTTTCCCTCCCGAGAAAGGACAAAGTACCCATACTGTTTTTATTCTACATCATGTCCCTGAGAAGATTTCCACCCTGACAGAAGTCCTAATGCTACCAGAGCATTTTTTATGTAGTATGGAAGAACTCAAAGTCATTTATCTGCCTTTTTCTTATCACCAGAGTACTACAAAGTGCTGCAGCTGAAAGTACGTCAAAGAACATACTTAGAGTTAATTTCAGCCTGTCGAATACCACTCTTTCATCCAAAGAGTACCAAAAATCAATGCGTGATATTAAGACAGAATGGGCCTCGAGCCCTCTTCTTCTGCTTCTGTTTTAATGTTTCATTTAGTGTTTCATCTACCTCCTCTGCCTCTCTTTCATATATAAAACTCATGAGAAAAGTTGTTGTTGGTTGTTGATCGGATATCTGTGAATTGTAAGCTGTTTCTCTTGAGATATAGTTCTCTATGTGAAGTTGTAAGATAGGCTGAGGAAGATTTTTTCAGTCTGAATATCAAGCTGTTGGACAATGTTGTACATGATTGGTGTTGCTCTTTAATATGACAAGCACATTTATTGGATCCTAATTTAAAGAAACGGTGATGTTTTTCTACCTTTGTCTTTGTTTTCCTTTGTAACTCATTACATTTCATTTCTCTGATAAGAATCAGAAATCTGGCTTAAGATATACCTTCGCATGGTACCCTATGCTCCTGCTCTTCTTATCTTAGATGTTTTCTATTGTTTGTGTTATTTGAGTACTGATTCAAGATAACTTAACCAGTGTAGTAGCTATTATTCACTGCTAGCTGATGTATGAATTTGTGAATATGTTCTTAGATGTTCTTACTAGGTATTAATTGAATGAATTGCGATACTGGGAGTTTAGAATGTTGATTCTGTCTCACTAGGGTATTTTTCAATTAATTGAATCTTTCTAAGTTCCCTTAAGTTGAAGGCCGAAGCATTGAAAGTTCAAAGCCTTTCTCTGATCTCACGTTTTCACCTTTATTTTTAAATCTTTTATGTTCCCTTTGTCTGAAGAGTTAACCTTTTAGGGGTTGGATCATAGGTGTTTAATGGCATGTCCTGTCCCTAGATCTGATTCCTAACTGGTAATCTTGGAGGTTTCCTTGTCATTCACCTTCCTTCCTTATCATTTCATACCACACCATCATCTTTAAGATCCTATGCTTTAGATGACTAGCCCAATTGAAAGCCTTGAATACGGAATAGCAAGTAAACCCTTTGATGACTCCATTGCCCAATGGTCTCGAGTTTTCTCTGAAATGCTTCTCCTTTTCCTAAAATCCTCTTTTCTCATCCTTGTCTTATATTGAACCCTTCCTTCCTGATTCCCAACAACCAAACAAACAATAAAAAAAAACTAAACAAACCTTGTGCCTATAACTAGCCTAATATCTTAAACTAAGCTTCAAAGATACAACTATCTTTGCCTTTATAGAGAGATCCCTCTCTCGACCCAGGAGGGCTAGATCCTGAGGTCTAAAAGCGGTTTTGATGTTGTCTCATCTTTTGGTATTGCCAAACTTGCCAAAACATGGGAACTCCAACGCAGTCTAAGAGAAAGAAACAACCCTTAACAAGTCAAAGGGTCAATTTGTGCTTAGTGGAAACATCCAAGAAAGTGGATTTTGAGGCTTCAACGCTTTTATGTAGTGTCAAGTTTCAAATATTAGGCCTATAAACACCCTTTTCTAGTGTAATGGGTGAAACAATAGGGAAGTAAAGCCATCTTTCCATAGTGATCAATAAATAGAGAGAAATTTCTAATGGGTAAGCATTGATCTGGTTACATTTGATCAAGTCATGATTTATTTTGTCATGTTTAATCACTCATGATAGATATGGTCAAGAATGGGTTTATTTTAATGTGGCCAATATCAAGAGAATACTATATAATATAATATCTCCACAAGGAATAAGAGGAGAAAGAGGTAGCTAATGTCAGAATGCTGTTATAATTCTCTTGCGATAAACCTTGTATTTAGAAGCCTTGATGGTAGTGAGTGTATGTGAGATAGATACCTGGACAGAGGTTGCAACTACAATTATTTACATTCTCCAATGAAATTAATGCAAAGTGATGAAAATTTCCCCATATTTTCATTGTGTAATCTCATTATATATTGCATGTTGGATTTTGGTTTGTGCATTAATATTATGATTGCAAGGAAGTAGCAGGTTTTTATCTCTCTTGTGTGCAAGGTTCAAGAAATGAGTAGGATCTAAGATCTCTAGAAGATCTTATGTCAAGTTGGTTACATCAATAGAAATGATGATTCCCTAATAGATCTAGTAACTTCCATTACTCTTATTTTTCAATTATTGTGTGCATGATTGGAGTGTTTCTTTTGTGTTGTTTCACTTTACACACACACACACACACCTTATGATTAGACTCTAGGAAAATTATACTAGGTTAAAAGTAGCTTATTATTGTAAGCCAAATTTTCCCATAACAACTTGAGGTGACAACATATTAGGATTAAAGACTGTTAACCTCTCGTATTAGTGACCTATCAATTGGGAATGGAGTATCAAGTTGTAAAGAAAAAATGCTTGAAGTGAAAGGTGAAAGAAATAAGGACATAATATCTTAGAATTAACAATGAGTAAGGAAGTGACTTTCAATATGAGATGAATATCGACAGTTTGTTTGGAATAAAATAATGAATCTAGAAAATGAAAATGTTTCTTATACTACACATAAATTGAGTAAAAAATAGTGAATTCGATTATGTATTTTGTAAATTTAATAAACATATATATTATAATGAAATGTAAATAGGGTTGATGGATTCAAAATATTTTTCATTTGATTTCCTTGTTTCATGTGAAAATTTCATATAAAATTAGATAAAATAAACAATACATGCATCACAACTACAATTTATTCAGTCCTCAAGACATAAAAATAATCATGCAAATTTCAATAAGGTTTAGAACAAAGATGAAAATAAATGAAGCTTAAATGAATCTTAATATAGAAAAAGACAAGGAAACAAGGCTCTACTATTAATGAGATATGAATCCAATAATTAATTCCAATGGATCTAAGAAGTTTACAATAGCCCTATGGGATGCATTAAATCTATCTCTTGCTACTATGAAGATCCTCTCTACCCTAAATCCTTCAACTACTTGCCTTACATTTATCTAATGTTGATTAATTTCCTTGATTTTTGAAACTAATTTATTAAAATAAGATTAGAAAAACATTGTGTTTTAGGGTTTTTTTACACTTAATATATTAGCTATCCTTTTTCTCCTATAAATTAAGGGTTGGTTTATTATATTTAGAATTATTTTGTTTCCACCTATATTCATCATCTTTCATATGGAAATTCAGTGTTGTCATGATCATGACTTGTATTTTCCCTCTTGCACATTCACACTGAAATTGCACCTCCTTTATTTCTTCTCCACTATCAAGCCTCTAAATATGATCAATCATTCAAATTTGAAGCATCAAGTTTACCATACTTGTTTTACAAGAAGTGGGATTTCCTTTTTAGTTTATTCATATCATTGGTGGAAAAGGGATAGGAATGACCTTTGAAAATTGTTCTACTTTCTGTAATTTTTCTCTCAAACATTATTGTCATGGTATATTCTACCAAGAGGAATTTTCTCTATTCTTCTGAATGATCAAGAGGTATAGAATGAGAATTTCACTTTTTACAATAACCTTTTTAGGAGTTTTAACTAAAACAAACAATATCTGGTGTAGAATACACTCTAACAAAGTCATCCAAATTATGGAACAAGGGTAGCACATATACATTGTTCAATCATATTTACATTATTGTTCGAAATTGGACCTTTAATTATGTATGTTGGAGCTTTCTCATCATGGAATCATTTGGTACATTGTCTCAATACCTAGTTAAGTAGAGGCCTAGCTCTTGCATGGATGGCCCAGACCTGGATATGGTTTCTTGACATTTATAATAAAACTTAACTCATATTTTGGGTACACCATTGACTTGCCTCTCATACCAATCTACCACATGGAAAAAATACATGCATTTGAGGAGGACCTTAGGTGGTTTGGTAATACAACCTAGTGGGTAGGGGGGATGCAACTACTAGATTTCATTTCACCCCTTTTAAAATTGGAAGTGTATCATTCCAACCTCCCCCCCCCGCTTTATTAATTATCAAGAGTTTGCAATAGGAGAGAAAAAAATTGAAGTCGCTGATTTGCTTCCTATTTTGATCGTCAACCTAATTTTGATTCTAGCACTCCTATCAAATTTTGCAGTGTATAGCTCCTGAAAAATTGTGCTTTCAATGTCAAACATGGACTTATTTGTTTTGAATTAGTCCCAATGCCTGTGTGTTTTGAAAAGTGTTTTCCAAAGCTTATATTTTTATGAGAATCCACGTCAAGGGTCCAAGGTTTCAACTCTTTCTTAATTGGATGAGCTTGTGCTAGAAAGGAATTCATCATAGTTTTGTGTTTTTCTTCACATGCATGACCATTCCCCATCCTATCTCCAGTAAGTGGAATATATTTTGTAAATTACTTTTCAAGGATAACCAATGTCTTGAAAAAATCCCTTCTTTATATGTCTAAAAACATGTTCATTGTTCTTCCCTTTACATTTCCATCCTTAGTGAGGAAGACCATCTTTAAAGCAACTCCATATTTTTTTTTTCATTATTTGATGTGTGAAATATCCTAGAGTAAATAGATCGATTTTTCACCTAGAGTTCCACTTATGAGTAGCACGCGGTCATTTAGGCTCCTTTTAGGTACTCTACTTCTAATTTTACTTACTATTCCTTCCCATAGAATTCTAGTATTCTCAATGAGGATGATATTTTCACTATTAAAATGGTTACATATGCTGCAAAATACAACTACATCACCAAACTTATTAGGGCCATACCTTCCAGGATAGAAGTTATCTTATTAGAGAGACCACTGAGATATTTATTTATTCTACGATGACCAAAATCGTTTACAATGGGATCCTTGTATTACATTGATAGTTTTTTACACTTGTATCTATTTGCAATTCCAATAAAACTAATCTCGGTCTCTAGTATAAAAGTTCCCTCTTGTAACTTTATTCAATAAGCTCGACCGAGGTGAATCAATCAAGAAATACTTTATGCGTTACTCCAATCCTTGTTGCAACAACAAAAGCATTCAAATTTCCACCTATCTACTCCTAGATCTCACAACTAGCACCTTTAAGATATTTAAAATGTTAAGAGAGTTATTCCACATTAGTGATGAGGAAAATGAACTTATTTTATATAAAAAAAATTGTCAAGAATTTCTTGATGCATTGAGCATTGTGGTAGGAAAGAGGCTTGCTTGGTGCAATATTTTAACATTAGCATTGACGTTTGTTATGTAGATTGCTAATTATTTAAACAAAAGCATTCAAATTCCTAGGTCTATAAAAATGCAAAAAGTGTGTAAAGGTATTTATAGTTTGATTAGTGTAGCTGAAGAGCAATAAATAAATTCACATAAAAACAAAAAATAACCTTAAAATTAAAATAATGCAATATTAGTTTGAGAAAAACACTTAAATAATGTAAGTTAGTCCAAAAAAAATATAAATATACATGAAAAGAGTAGAAAATAAAACAACACACAAAATTTATATTGTTCAATAAAAATTGAATGATAATTAGTTTACAGTGCGCATATATAACTTATTTGTAATATCAATCATTAACAATTATATAAATAAATATATAAATAAACTGCAAATACTACTCTATCAACTATGAATTACATACAATAAAAAATTAAAAATATTGATAGAAAAGATCTAAATAGCCAACACTGAAAAAAAATATACAAATGAAATTTAAAATAGAAAATATTGATATGAAAGATAACAAATACTTCTGAATTCTTTCATGGACTCAAAACCATTTTCCATACCATGTTTTTTTATGATAAGATATTGGATAACAAAACATAACATCCAGAAATGGATACTTCAATCCTCGAAACATATTCTGTACAATTCACGCTGACTACAGACACCAGAGTGTTCCATTAAATGCGGTGTTGGAGTATCGGCCACTACTCATGATAATAACAATAAATTTAATACAAAATTTTCATTTCCAAGATTCAATGTCTTCGTAAACTTCTAAAACTGCATATTTTGTCGAATCATGCACTAAATACTCCATAAGCCGACAAAGCCAAAACATTTTATGACAATGTATTGCATAACATCGTTCTACACAATGTGCGATGTAACAATTTTTTTTGAAAATCTTATAGTTAAATCTATAATTTTAAACACAGGAAAACCGCCATAGAACAGCTATTTGGCCCTGCAGGGCAGCACATCGTAAATGCCAATTGAGAACCATTCATGGCCCTACAGTGCAGAACATCGTTCAACTGCACTGTGCAACGCGGCAAAGTAATGGAAAACTTTAGTAGCGGCGCTCAGAACTCAAAATTTGAAAGCTGAAAACGCGGAGTTGAAACCCCAAAGAACTAGAACGGTCATGAAGCCAGCGGTGTAATAGGAATCAGTGCCTGTACGAGCTTGTTCAAATGAACAAGGCGAGGTTGACTATAAAGGCAACCAATTCACAGGGTGGCCTTATTTCTTGAGCTAGACTAAAAGAATAAGACAAAATATATAAGAATTGGGATGATGGAAGAAATGTCCGGCCTGGAATGTCTGTTCCATGAAGTTGAAGAGCAAGATGTGCAACTAATGATGGAAGAAATGCCCAGCATGGAATGTATGTTCCATGAAGCTGAAGAGCAAGATGTGCAACTAATGATGGAAGAAATGCCCGGCCTGGAATGTATGTTCCATGAGGTTGAAGAGCAAGATGTGCAACTAATGATGGAAGAAATGCCCGGCCTGGAATGTATGTTCCATGAAGTTGAAGAGCAAGAAGTGCAACAACAATTGGGTTCAGGCAATTTCTCCACCATGACCGTTTCTGAATCATGGTTGCACCACCCCACCAGATATCCCGTCCAGGAGAAGATACAGACGGGTGGCTTGAGGACGGTGGGTCTTAGCACTGGCGCCTGCAATGGTTCAGTGAGTGGTGATGCCGTACAGAGAAACCCTAACAAAGACACAACGTTGGGCTTTGGCGGCGGTATTGGGGCGGCGCATGGATCGGTTATCTCGGACTCTGGCCTGCCCACATACGAAAGCCAACAGGCTCCTGCATTATTACAAGGTGACATTGTGATGTTATGTACGGATCAAGGGATGAAAATTAGATTTTCATTATTCTGTTGTTCTATTCAAAGAAAACATATGATCAATTTGTTATTAGGGATCCATTAGGTATATTGGATTGAAACCCTAAATGGGAATTGTTTTGTTGAACTGCAGAAGCCATGGTTAGGGATGGATATCAATCCAAAGGAGATAAGCAGAAGATCAGCATAAACAGAGGTACTTCCAAGTCGAGCAAACGCTATAGAGGAGTTAGAATGAGGACTTGGGGTAAGTGGGTAGCAGAGATTGGTGATCCAATCGCGAAGGCAAAGGTGTGGCTGGGCACTTTTGATAGGGCAGAGGACGCGGCACGAGCTTACGATGAGGCTGCTTACAGGTTCAGAGGGTCGAAAGCAAAACTAAATTTCCCAAAGGAACTGCGCGAGAGCAATGGAAATGCTCATCACCCTCGCTGCCGCACTCGTGCAAGGGAATCACAACATTTTGGTGCAGCAAGGCATTCAAATCCGATCACGGACTCTTCGTTTCCTATAAGCTTAATCTCGCAGCACTTTCCGGGATTTCATTTCTAAGTTCACCTGTTGCAGAATCCAAGTCTGTTTTCACTCCCTCTTCACCAGCAGTATCTGGCAATGTCGCTCTGTAACCCCTTATTGCGACATCCCACTCATGCTAATGTTGTTCCTACTTACCAGCCAGCCGATAGGGTTCCTGCGGGTTCTGTCTCAGTCTTGCAGCAACCTATTCCCAGAGAACCCTGCTCGCAGTCACTCTATTCTAACGTTCCTGGATCTGCAGGCCTTGAATACTTACATACGCCTCAACCAACGAAAACCAACCTACAGGAGCTTCCTTCCATTTTCTGTGAACGTTTTGTGCGAGTTCAACAAAGTTATCCGCACTTGGATCTAAACCATCCTACAGGAGCTTCCTTCCATTTTCTGTGAACGTTTTATGCGAGTTCAACAAAGTTACCCGCACTTTGATTGTTCTGAGAATAATTAGTAATGTAGAGTCTTTCGAAACCATTTTGTTGAGCGATATATATATGTGTGTGTTTTTTTTTAATGCAACAGAAGTATGACACAGTAGAGCTGTGAAGTTCAATTCGAATTGAATTTGACTCTAATTTTGTCCTTTTATCAGTGTGGGAGACAACACCTGCATCCATGGCGCCCTGTGGCAAAAGCTTTTCTAAAATGATGCCAATTTGTTATTATTCAGTTTTTTATTTTGATCTCACAAGATATTGTTTTGTTTTGAGATTGTTGGTACTTTACATCCTATTCCACTTGCTAAAGCGATATAGTGCACACTATTTCAATTATTTGTAATATGATGGAATCCATTAAAAGTACTATAAATTGTCTGCATGGATAGAATTGGATGGATCAATTATGAATGTGTGTGAATGTTTAATAAGGTTACAAATATTTATGTTAAAATGAGTATGAAAGTTTTATACTATTACTCCATTTTGATTTAAAATTATTGGCATTTTATGTAAATATGGTGAAATGCAATAAGAGTGTTGCAATTTCTTAAAATTACAGTATGGTGGATTATATTAGCAATATCTTAAAATCGTTGATGCTAAAATTATAAAATTTTTATACCCAAATTTTTATTTTGACTTGGTAAGATAATATTTTGAAATTATTGTTACTTCACATATTATGTAACTGTTACCACTATATAGCTTAATTGTTACCATTATATATTACTTATTATTTTGTTTAATATAGTGGAATATATTAACAAAATTGCATTTAAAAAATTGTATGGAGAAATACAATTGGAGGGGTAAATGGTCACTGCATTTTTTTTGGTAAGATTACAAGTGTTATAACTCCATTAGATTTGGAACTCCTTCAATTTTTAGGCATGGCCTCTTGTCTCCCTTAGCCTTTTCTAGGGGTAATGTTCTTTAGAAATACTAGACTCGTTGCTTGGTGTTGGTGTGGTGTCATTTTTATTTTCCGCTATCAAACACTACTTGAATGTAGTGAATATTCCCCTTTCCCAAACAACAATGACCAGTTTCCCATGGCTCCTTACTGGTGAAATATATTTTCTTTCTTCCAAGTTGGTTTTGGGTTTCTTCATACAACTGATCCTTCATGGTTTTGTCCTTCTGAGATGTCTTCTTGTATTTGTCCCTCATAGGGATTTATGGTATGGGTGGAGTCTTCACCTTTGGTGTTGCACCTCCCATATCTCTATTCTTGGTGATGGAATCCAATAATGTGGTAGGTTTGAAAGCCTTGACCCACGCATGCAATGCTTCAACTAGAACTTCTACAAAGCATAACTAACCTTTGTTCAGAAATATTTGTCACCACGACTCCTAACTATTGGAATTATGAGATGTAGGACTCAGGTGACCCATACTAGTTGAGTTTTGCTATCTCTTTGAAGTATATTAGGAAACTCCTGATCAACATGCTCTACCAATATTTGAGAAGTCCATATATGAGGTTATGATGGAATGACCCAAGGTGGCCAAACCATGGTACCACCATTCATGTGTTTCCCCTTCCAAATTTGATGTGGAAAAATTGGATAGTGTATGTTTCCTAAGTGGGATTAAGTCGGAAGTAGGTGTCCCATTTTTTCACCCGATCCCTTTCTCAACATTTGAAAGATACATCAAATGAGGGAATACACAAATTCCTTATTTTGTGCATTAGACTTTGATTTTGTTTTTCCTTGGCCTTGTTCATGTACTTATATTGTTGTATTCATTGAGCGTCATGTCCATTCCAACATCTTCTCCTAATGTTGCATATTCTTGAAAATATTCTATAAAGTTATTTTGTTCTACTAGTCCCTGGTTTGTTGTCACTTGATTATCCAAAAATTGAGGTAGTAGGGGCCTATGGTTCCTACTACTAGTTTCGCCATTGTTTTCTTGTGAAAAAGTATTGAAGGAGCTAAGATTATGCTTGTTGCTCCCTTCAACACCAAACCAACTATTACCAACATCCAAACCATTGTTACCTAGAGTTTTTATGGTGTGGAAAATGAGTTGCATCATTTTTTATTATAATTGGGCTATATGTTGCTCCCTTTGTATTAGCATATTGGTCATTTGGTGTTTTCCTTGAATTAGTGCATGCAAGAGATCACTAGGATCTCGTTCTCCTTGTCCACCCGTGTCACCCATAGTTGAAAAATGGGTGATCCTCTTTCCTTGTACTGTAATGTTGTTTGCATTTTCTAAAAGCGCACAAGGATCATTCACTCACAAGTTGGCAGGCTGCATAACTTTGATACCATTATCGTATCCCAAGGGGATTTTTTCCCTCAGGGTTCAATTTTTCTAGGGTTTCCAATAAATTAGAAAAGGATCATGTAACAACAATGTACATTCATATAAAATTAGGTACCCTTCTATGTATGCACGAATATAAAGATTTAAAAAATAATATGATCCTTCAACCAAATCGCAATAAATTAGGGCTAACTGTCCAACGAAAAATATATTCATTCAACCAATGATTTCACCAATATTGTGTTGTCAATGTTAAATATATAAAATTTCGAGCTATAATTGACACTAACACTATTCAATTTTGTGGACACTACATTAATTAATAACTCACTACTTTAACTATTGTTTCATTGTGTGTAACGAATTCCCTATCAAGAGGGTTTATGACAACTCCTCTCTCCAAGCTTTCTTGCGCTGACCTTGTTGTAATAGATTCGCTAGGGCAATGATTGTCCCTTTCTGAACTAAGCTTATTCTATGGAACTACATACCCCTGAAGGATATACCTATTGCCTTGCGAACTCTTCAATGGCTACCCGGCTTTTTATTTTTTGCTCGTTGGTCCCGATATCATGATACACATCCCTTAAAAGGCTAAGAAGGACTCATGTTCCTTTCGGTAATCCCAGGTTCACACTTTCTACCATTGAACTAGATAACTGATTGGTGTAAGCATATATTGGTTGCCCTATAATGTTAATTGCTCTGCTAGGAGGGATTTATTTCCACAAATAAAATATCTAGGTTGACATTGAATAGTCTTCCAAGCTCCCTGTAATCCCAGACATGTAAAATAGGGATCAATTTCTTCCCTAAGCAGCCTTAGGGAGTAAAACAAAATGCCATAATTACCTCAATGAATCTCTTGTATGACTGATCAAAGAAGGTGACCTACAACCTTGTTTTCCACCAACTCCAAGATTAGATACACAATGGATAATCATAGAGGTAAAGTATGTTGTCTTAGAAATTTCCTATCAAGCTTGTGGTGATCAAATACACCACAAAAGACCTTTGCTACTCCTAGACAAAACTCGTTGACCAATATGGAGGAAAAAATAATTTTATTCCTTGCTTAACTAGAATAGAACCAAGTTACTCCAAGTCAATAAGTTGTAACAAGGCAAAGAATAAAGATGAATATCTAGGGTGGGATCACCTCCACCAAAACTAGTCAAGAGAAAAAGGGGTCTTGAAACCCTCAAAGGCTCAAAGAAAAGAATGACAATCCAATTCAATTCGATGATGATAAAATAATTGCATCTCTCCTTTATTTATATATTCTTTATGGGTTTTTTTTTCCTTAATCAAATGTGAGGGGTTCATGTGTAACCCCCAATTTAGGTTTGTTGCCCCAACTACCCCAAAATTTAACTCATGTTTCCCCAAAACATTGGATATTGAGTTTACCCCTTTATCAAATATTATAAATTATGGGGTTGGATAGGCTACTTCGTCATTCTTTGGGAAATTAATCCACCAAAGACATTACAACAAATCCACTCCTGCCTCCAAAGTGTTCCATTAAATGGCGTTTTTTAGGCTTCACCACTGCCCATCATAATAACAATTAAAATTAAAATTAAAATTTTCGTTTCCAAGATTTTATATTCGTGTAAGCATCCAAATATGAAAATTTTGTGGACTAATGCACTAAATACGCCATATTCCCACAAATAAAAAAGATTTCATGTCCTTGTAATGAATTTAATCATTCATCTACACAATGTGAAACATCATAAAGTAATGAAAAAATTTAATAGCTCTAGCACACAGTGTGCAACATCACAAACTAATGAAAAACTTTTTTAGCTCTAAGGGATCAAAATTCGAAAGATGGAAATGCCAGTTGAGACCACAAAGTTCAAACAAACAAGAACCACCATAAAACCATAGATGTTATAGGAATAAGTGTTTGGGTGATGTGTCTGTGGGGTCATGGTTAAATGATGATGAGGCGGACAATGAGCACTCATCACATTCAATTCCTTTCCCCGATCGTGGTGATGTATCTGGACTTGTTGATGACGATGGAGTTAAAAAAAAAAAAAAGAGAAAAAAGAGAAAAATAAAAGGTGCTAGCAAGCTTACAAAAAATAAAGTGTTTGGGTGATGTAAATGCTAATTGAAAATGGGGGAAAAAGGGTGGCAAGGTCAATGGACTCAATAAATCCAAATTATGTCAATTATTTCTAGATGAGATTTTTCATTTGAACAAGATGAGATTCATTAAACACTACAAATTATCAGGCCCACCGGATTTCTTGACACAAACTAAAAGAATAAGAAATATATTAGAATTCGAATGATGGTAGAAATATTTGCTCTAGAATTTCTATTCCATATAGTTTAAGAGAAAGAGGCACACCAACGGTTCACTTATAGTTGTATTCCTGCCATGATTGTTTCTGGATCATGGTCGCACCACCCCACTAAATATCCAATATAGGGGAAGATATAGGGAAGTTGATTTAGAACAGTGGCTCTTAGCATCAATGCTTGCAATGATTCGGTGAGTGGTCATGTGGTTCAGTGATCAGTTATCTCCAACTTTATCTTGTCCACATACGAAAGACAAGAAGCTCCTGCATTATGGTGATGTCAAATTTTCATATTATGTATATACCTTGGGAAAAGGTGTAGATGGGCACCTTTGATACCATAAAGGATGTGGCATGAACTTATGAGGAAGTTGCATAAAGGTTCAAAGGGACGCAAGAAAAATTAAATTTCCCAAACAAGTTGCACCAAAGCCATTGAAATTATCATCACCCTTGCCCCTCCTAGCAAGCAAGGGAGTTGAAGATTAAATTTCCCAAACAAGTTGCACCAAAGCCATTGAAATTATCATCACCCTTGCCCCTCCTAGCAAGCAAGGGAGTTAAAACATTTCAGTGCAACAAGATATTGAAATATAGTCATGAACACTTCATTTCCTATAAGCCTGATCTTGTAGCAGAATCTAGGTCTATCTTCACTCCTTTGTATCAAGAAGTCTCTGGTAATATCACTCTCTAATCCCTTACTCTCACAACCCACTTATAATTTTGTTATTACTAACTATGTTTGCAAATTATTTTACCAATTCTAATAATTGAGTTCTACTAAGTTGTCATCATATATGATGAGTAAAAGAGTATAATATAAAAATAAAAATAAAAATAAATAAAAATTAAAAATAAAAAGCAAAACACAATGTTGTTTTACAATTAAAATAGCAATACAAACAAAAATTATTAAATCCATAGAAATACATGCTTAAGGGATTTCCCCTATTTGAAAGTTTTTTTATTCGATGGGCATATCTATATTAATGGAAGAAGCTAATATTATAGTTGTAAAAGGATGCAAATTGTTACATATTGATATTTACTTACTTATATAGCAGTTTGCAAGGATGAAGTTGGAAGCATACTTGCAACATAATTGAATTCTTAAAAAAAATAAAAAATATTAAAGTGCTAATAGACCACACAACTATTGAATATCATAGTAGTCAATAGCCAAAGAGATTAAAATAGATCAATCAAGTTATAACTTACCGGTGCTTGTTTCATGGTTTTTCTTTAGAGTGTCTTGATTCTAACGTTATCTTAATCTTGACATTATAGTTATTGTTATTGTTTTTCCTTTTAGGTTAGGTAGGTGGGACCACTTGTGGATTTGAATTGGTGACCTATTGAAAAGAGTGTAATAGCACAACCATTCATCGTCAATCCAAATCGATGTGGGCTAAAAGTGGCTTCTATCATTAATATGTTCCCATGAGGTTTGAACTTCCCTAAATGTCACTCATCCCAGAGTTAAATTTGCATAATGCACACCAAAAAATGTATTACATTAAATTAATCATACATATAAATACATCAAATATTGGTCTAAGATAGAAATATTATCTTAAGCATACAATCAATGTGTCGAGAGAATATCTAAACCACACACCTAAATAGGACCTAAGATCTCTCTTAGATGTAACAAAATTATAAACAAAGTGAATAACTTCATCGCATGACAAGTATGAACTATATTTTCCAAGTCCTCCCCCCCCTCCCCCCTTTTAATGACTACTTGTGGTATTGTTTACAAATATGATTAAAAATAATATGTCGATGTCCATATAAAGGAGAAACCCTCTACTAGAATGCATGGGTATTAATCGCTGCAATGACTAGTATACTAGGATGTCCTTCATGTACATGGTTCAATCGACCTACATACATGTACATGTACTTGTAAGTCCCTCTCCATCATTATCATTTCGAAATCTTCTAAGCTACTAACTCCATCAAGTTGTCTCATAATCGTCGTAAAGGTGTATTCTACAGGCTAGATTCCCTAGTTCCACTCTCGAACTCCCGAATCATGGATCTCCTGAATTCAATTACTAAACAACATCCAAGCTGTCACATAACCTCACGAGAAGACAACTCTCATGTCTTCAACAAATGAGGGATCCTTCCCTAAATCCACAACTGCCAAACTAACTCGACAACCATCCATGCTTAGTTTTTACCTACATTTGATTCCTTGTATAAATAGCTTAAGACCATTAAACCAATTTTATGACCTCTTTCGATTACACATCATAATAATATTAAACATAATTTAAAACTTTTTACAAACAAAAAAAATGATTGATCTAGACTCTTGCGCCCTAATGACTGCATGATATTTGTTGTTTGAGACAACAAAGGATGGATCATTAAATTTGGTGGCTTGAATTGGAGTTGAGTTACAAGTTATGGATGTTGCAAAGTAATATAATTTTTCTCTTAGGTGCTAAAATAAAGTAAGACAAAATTTTGGAGCAAAAGCCATATTCCATATTTCTTGCACGAGAAGCATGCAAAAATACACTCTTCCAGTGCCTTTGGAGTGCACAAATGAGTGATGAAACTGCGTGCACATGATACGATGAAACAGATTGACCCAAGCTCCATGCCAGCTTAACACACAACAATCAACCAAAGTTTTTTGGCATACTATATCTTGTTGAAGTGTAGTTCAGCCAAGATACTTCTCGAGGTTCCTTCATAGATAGTTACTTCAGATGATATTTTCAAGAATATAGTACCAGATGTGTATTTCAACCAATTCTCCTCAGCCATAGACAATACAAAACTTCCATTACGGAATCATGAGAAACACCCGATACATATAGAACTAAAAATTAAAATCTTCCACACTGTAACTATTATTCTTACTTCTTTATTTAGACCATAAAACAATCTGTGGAAAAAACAAATGCATACTCCAAAATGTTATGATCTGCGTTGAGTTGCTACCAATTCAATCCAACTAGTCCACTTGGTAGCTTCAAAATTTGTTATTTATCAATTTCTAAAGAAATTACAGGAGCACAATAATCAAGCGACGATTAATGTCCCAATTTGAAGTAAAAAATAGTCCCAAGAATTTAAAGAAGCAACCACCGAATTGAATTTACTTGTTTTATCATTATGATACCCTATACCACAAATTACTTTTGCACAAACTTGATTGAACCATGGTGACGTTTCTATCTTGATACATTCATCCCCGCGTGCTCCAATATTTGTAATCCACTAGCGCTTCCCTTAATGCTCAACAACAAAAATTGAAAAAAAACACTATATTGGATGATAGACAAAACACACAGTACATAGAGTATATTCTACTCTAAAAAAACACATATACCCTATTTCCCTAGGCACTGGGCATTCCCATGAGAGAGTTTAGGCCCAGCCAATATGGGCTCTAATACTAAGTTAATTTTTCATAATGAACACCCAAAAATGTATTATATTAAATTAATCATACATATAAATACATCAATTATTGGTCTAATATAGAAATACTATCTTAATGATACAATCAATATGTTGAGAGAGTATCTCAACCACAAACCTAAATAGGATATAATATCTCTCTTATATCTAACAAAGTGAATACATTCATCATATAACAAGTATGAATTATATTTTCCAAGTCCCAATACTACTTTGACCCATTAACTTTAACATTGACATTGATTGACTTAACATTACAGACAATCACCATCTATTAAAAAGCTCATGAGCTAGTTATTATTATTATAATAATAACATTCCCTCTAAGAAGAAAAGTGTCAAATGTAGTGATGGAGCCACAATGAAATGTGTAATAAGTAGTAGCAAAATAGTACTGGTTCATATTTCCACACTTATACGGCACTCCTTGACATTGAAATAGAAATGATTATACAAATAAAATAAAATATACATACATTAAAATATTTAGCTCAGCCCATGTTTTCCAATTTAGAAAGTCCCACATAATTTTTTTTTTGATGAGACGATTTATACTAATGTAATGTTATTATGAGAAATAGATACTAGCAATTGCACCACATGTTGCAAAAAAAACGTCATAAGGAAATAGCATAGGAAATAGTAGCCTAGAAAAAATAAGATTTTGCAGAGAAGGAGCCGTCTTGGAGGAATGAAAAACAAAATTTTCTTCCATTGAAGAAAGTAGTGAAATCTTAATGTAATACTACTTGAATACGATCCTTAACTTTCCTCCTTTATTAGGTTCTATTTTGGCTGGAGGCAATTCTGGTATCTCTCCTTCTGATGGCGACTTCTCATTTAATGGTTGCTCAGGAATCTTTCCTTTCAGCTGTTGTGATCTTGTGATGGTTTTTCCAGGCTTGAAGATAAAACCTGAATCTTCTTGAGAAAAATCCAACTTCCTCGCTCTTTTTTATTTTATTTTGAGTTTCTTCCTCCTTGATAATGGGGTTTTCTTCAATTTCAATAGCCTCTAGGATATCTGACAGCTTACCTCTTCCTTTAGTTTGGCTTATAGTGACCATCCTTGTATAAGTTTTTATCTGACTGTTTTCAGAAGTTTTCTCTACTACCACATGCTTCTTCGCATTCTCAATTTCAATTTATATAGGCTCTGCAATAGGCTTCGTTTCTACCTCATGATCATTTATAGGCTCTGCTATAGATTGCTTGTCTTCCCTTCAAGTACTAGATTTAGATTTTGGTGTTTTCCTAGGAGTGACAACATCAACTTCATAGCCACTTAAAAACAAAAATGTGGACCAATCTCTTTTCAGTTTATTTAACTCTTCAACCACTAGTAACTTAATGAGAGCAAGATGAAAAATTGATGTGTAATTGGTATCAGGTTTGGCTTGATCCTTGTCAACTATTTTTCCCAAGCTTCTAAACAAATAGAAAGGTATATCTAAGGGTTTTTTACCTGTGAAGTGCAACAACAATTTGAAATGGTATTGATATACCATGTGGAATATACCCTCACAAGTGAAGTATTTCTAGATCACCATTAGAAACTTAGAAAAACACTCTTTAAGGCAAGTTGTGGGAATTCATGAAGCCATATCAATGTGTTTGTGTTCTTCTTTTATGAATTCATCACAATTATGAAATTTGAACTTTTGCGCCTTGAGCCATAATTCACCTGACCTGGGGATCTCTTTGGCTTGAGAAATGGTGTGAGGGGACACTGAAAAATTTAGTATACCAAATTTAGATCCTTTTCCTATGAAGTTAATGGAGAAATCATTTGAAACTTTCCCACGATACCGATGCAATTTTTTTTGTAATATTCCTACTTAGCCATAACTAAGAGGAATATTCAATTTTGTTTTAATTTTTGTTGCATGAATAAATGAATAAAGGAGGACATGTAAAACTCTTGAAAAGGCTAAATAAATCAATGCCCATGTGAACAAAGATAAATTAGGGCTATGTAAATAATCACTTGCAGGTGCGAAAGAGGTTTGAGCTGAAGACTGGGTCAACCTTGTCCAAATCTACAGCGCTGTCTAGGTTCAATGCATCTTCAAAAGGGACAACACAGTTCTAGAAGGAGGCCTTTCATGTGAAAAGGGCTAACTCATCAAGGTGGTTTAGGATTTGCAAAGGATTTTCATCTTATAAAAGGAGAGGGAGGGCAGTAAGAGAAGGTTCTTGATTGATCATATTTCTGAGTATTTGTCTGCTTTGAAAAATACCATTCTCTGCTGTTTAGTGGAGGATTGTGCTTGGAATTCCTATGCAGGGATTTCACCTCTTCCTTTGATTCGGAGGAGTATTTGCTGATTTGATCCACTATCGGGCTTGAGGCCAAGCTCTACTTTCATTAGCAGCATAGATCCAGTGAGGGTTTGTCTACTTTTTCAAGCTGCAACAAGTGGAGTTCTAGATCTGTAGAGATCTAGTTTTTTTTGGGAGCCTCTTCTCATGGAGTGTGTCTTTTAACCTCCTGGAAGAGTGTATCTTCTCTTTGTGCTTCAGATTTGTAATTTTGCAGTGGGAAAACTATGTCATTTGAGCTACAACATTGTTCCTATTTAAGGACTGCGTTATTTTGGTATGAGGTTCTTCATGGTGTTTTGATTCTAGTTTAGATCAGAGATCTCTAGTGCTGAGCTTTGCCTTCCACTTGGTGATCCATGGATTAGCTTGCTGATCCATGTTATATTTAGATCTGATCCATTTCAACGAAATTTTATATTCAGAAATTTACTGCAGCATTTTACAGATCTGCAACTTGTTTCTCAGATCTACTCTTATTTATGCATGATTTGGTCAAAACCCCAAGGGGATCTTGTAAAGAAAACTATCTAGTTTCCAGATTTGAAATAGATCTGATGTTTTGTCCACAAATTTGTCCTAGATCTAAGTTGTAATATGCAACTTCTACAACTCCTGAAAATAACGATGTTGAGCCATTTCTGCTGATATATACATGTTGTAGCTCTCTTTTCTGCAGATATCTTGCTCTCTTGTCTTATGTAATCTACTGTATATTGAAAGAGCTTCACTTTACTTCTGATTTTATGCTATATCTTCATTTTTTAAGTATATTTGATGGCCTCCTGCTCATATGGTCCAAGACTGCGTTATTCTTGAGGCATTTTTTTGTGCATAGCTGCAGCCCCTCTTGTAGGGTGATTTTCAGCTAGACTAGGTTGTGGGAGACCTATTTACCACACCTAGTTTGATTTTTTTTTGCTCCCCTTGTGGATATAGACTCTAGATCTGCTGATGTAAGGGTTCCAAGGGTTGTAAACTCATTTCTGTACATTAATCCTTCAGGAAGTGCATTATTTTCTCAAGCTTGCTGTGCAATCCTAGTTTGGGATATTACAGTGGTATCAAAGCTCATTTCTTGGCATAGCCTATGCTTGCCTTGGAGCACCAGCCATGTTGCATTCAAAAGAAGATGATCCTCTTACTGAGAGGGAGAAAAGGTACTGGAACAAAAGTCATAAGAAGTATGAATAAACTACTGAAGATCAAGACAAGGGTAAAGCCCCTGAGACTGCAAGTGACAAAGAAGGGGAAGAGTTTGCAAGAACTCTGTTGGTGGCCATGCAAGATCTTGCCAGAGAGATCAAGGAGATGAGGATGGATAGAATGAGGGAATCTCCTGGAATATTTCAGCTAGGAGAAAGCTCTGATATGTCTCATCATGGGACTGGTCAACCAGTGAATCTGCCACAAGCCCCACAAGTTTCACAACACTCCACTATGCATACTTTCTTGGCTGTGGAGAATGAAGGACCACAAGAGCAATCCTCCCTTGAAGGTTACTTTGTGGAGTATGACTCTCAGAGTCATATATTCAAGGATAACTTGAGTTTCCAAGATTTTTGCCACCTCAAGGACAGAAGAAGACCAGGGCAGCAGTATAGAGATGGTGGTTTTTTTCATGGTAGACACGACACTATGGGCGGATTATTTTTTCCCAAGTTTGATGAATCATCCTCCAGTTCTTCCAAGGCATGGGTATAAAAGCTGGATATATATTTACAATTGAACAAAGTCCCTGAAGTTGAAGCCATCAAGATCGCAATGCTGCACTTTGAAGGTGAAGCACACAATTGGTGGTTCCATGGGTTGTCTACATTGGGACACAGAAATGTGATTACTTATGTTGAGTTCACTAGAAGATTGGTGGAGAGGTTTGACAGGAAGGATCCTGAAGCACCCTTCATAAGCCTTGCAAAGCTGAAGTAGTTAGGAGATGTAGAGACTTATATCTCTGATTTTCTAAGATTATCAGTCATGGCCCCTAATTTATCTGTAGCAAGGAGAGTCTACATGTTCATCGATGGCCTGGAGGAACCTTTGCATGGGTTGGTTAAATCTACCAATCCCATCACTTTACATGATGCCATTGAGAGGGCTAGATATCTCCAAGATGCCTTGCCAAAAGTAAAGGCAACTTTCCAAAGCAAGGCTCCTAACTTTTCTAAGGGAAAGGAAGGAAAAACTGCTCCTCTCAAGGAGAGCTCTTTGAAGAAACCTCTTGATATTGATCTCAGGAGGGCATTGAAGAGAAAGAGACTGTTCTTCACTTGCCAAGAGTCATGGACACTAGGACATAGATGCGCTACTGGAAAAGCACACTACATTGAAGTCTTCTTAGATTTTGAGGAGGAAGATGGAGATGAACCTATGAGGGGTCACAGCACTAATGAAGATGAAGAGGGAGATCAAACACCATCCAGAGATGGGAAGGGAGCATTTTCTCCAACAAGTGGGACTCTTGCCTCTTTGAGAGGAGTGCCTAAGTACTTGACTCTAAGAGTACAAGGTTCAGCTATGAATCAAAGAGTATCTGTTCTGATTGACAGTGGGGAAACCCACAACTTAATTGATGCTCACCTTGTGCAAAGGAGAGGAATCTCCACTGATGCTTTTGAGGGATTTTCTGTGTTGGTCCCAAGAGATAGGACCATGCAATGCATGCAATATGTTCCATCACTCTCTGTCACTATGGGATCCTACACTTTGGTGGATCATTTCTTTGTAGTTGACATACCAGACACCAGCATCATCTTGGGTGTCCAATGGTTGATTACTTTGGGGAAGGTTACCACTGATTGGAAAGCGTTGAAAATAGAGTGGGTGGACTTGAAGAGTGGGAAACCACAAATGATTCAAGGCATGAACACTTATCCTTCACCCAATGTTTCCACACAAACAACAGAGATGGATTTGCGTAGTGGAAGCTGGGATCTCACATTTCCTTCTCGATGCTGCAAGGGACATTCTTATCTCATGGAAAGCCACCTGGAATGCCATCAGATTCAAATCTTGTGGGGGAAGCCTCACCAAGTGTTGCTCCAAATCTAGATCTAGGGAAGATTGGAGCAATGAAAGATCAAGCTACAACGTTGTGGGAGGAGAAGAAGGGGAGGATCAGCCTCCCAAAAAACAGCTTTGGCATGGGTAATGTCAAAGAGGCAATCAACAACAAAAAAAGCACTCCCATGGATGTATCAGCAACGCTGTCTTTGTTGACCAGTGTGGATCTTTATTGGAAATCTCAACTGCTTGTAGAGTATTCCAAAGATCTCCACACAGGTATGATACTAGATGGCATGCATCAAGAAGAGGGCTACTTAGTCTAATGAGGAGTCATCTATTATCATGGTAAGGTCTTCTTGGCTAGAGCCTCCAAGCTCAAGTAGGAGATCCTACAAGGAGCATATGAAGAATTCTTCCTCAACCATATGTATTCAATGAATATATATTCCCTGATCATGAATAATTTTGATTGGGAAGGCATGAGAGAGGACTTACATCAACACTTTCAAGAGTGCAATAGCCATGGAGGATTGGGGCAGCCCATGGAATCTTTACAAGAGTCATCTCAGCCAACTCTTCCTTTGCTTGAGAGGAAGGGAATGTTCATGCACAATTCCATGTGTGTGAAGGAATATGTTAGTAAATGATTTGATCATGATAAGAAAGTTGTATTTTCTGATCCATTACATTCCTTTTCCATGTTTTTGTAGGATAAGAATCCTAAAGGGAGTGAGAGATCATTTGGATCTCATAGTTTGTTGGGGGCCAAGGGAATTTTTGAGCTTGGCCACTCCCTTGATGTGCAAAGGGATATTCCTTTCCATGATGGATGCTTCCCAAAAGCACCAAACTTATGTAACACTTTTAGCCATGTTAAGCTGACTCATGCAACAGAAGTGTGGTGGGAATGCTACTTGCCACACCTAGATCTCATGAAGGCAAGTGTTGCACTATGTTGGCATCACATGTGGAGTTTTCACCCACCCCCACATGTTCAGATATCAGTTTGCATTTATGTAGTATTTCTTCCCTACACAGATGATATATTGGTATTGTTTATGGAGTTTTATGGTCAAAGGATGGGCAGTGTATATGTACCACATGGTTTGGAACTTCAACCTATACTTCATGATACATGTTTTAGATGTAGCATTGCTTTAGCCATGTTTATTTTTGTTGATTTTTACACTCCTGAAGGGATGGAATATACCCCTATTATGTTTGCCTTGGAGGAGAAATTTTTGATGTATTGGTTTGATGAGCATTTGACCCATGATGAAAACTTGATCCTTGATGGTGCCATCAATGGAGAAGGAGAAGAACTACAACTCTTACCCTATCATTTTCTTTAGGAAAAGCAACATTTTGGAGGGGAGGATTGTAATATTTCTACTTAGCCATAGCTAAGAGGAATATTCAATTTTGTTTTAATTTCTGTTGCATGAATAAATGAATAAAGGAGGACATGTAAAACTCCTGAAAAGGCTAAATAAATCAATGCCCATATGAAAAAAGATAAATCAGGGCCATGTAAATAATCACTTGCAGGTGTGAAAGAGGTTTGAGCCGAATATTGGGTCAACCTTGACCAAATCTACAACACTATCTAGGTTCAATGCATCTTCAAAAGGGACAACACAGTTCTAGAAGGAGGCCTCTCATTTGAAAAGGGATAGCTTATCAAGGTGGTTTAAGGCTTGCAAAGGATTTTCATATTATAAAAGGAGAGGGAGGGAAGCAAGAGAAAGTTGTTGATTGATCATATTTCTGAGTATTTTTATGCTTAGACAAATACCATTCTCTGATGTTTAGTGGAAGATTGTGCTTGGAATTCCTATGCAGGGATTTCACCTCTTACTTTGATTTGGAGGAGTATTTTTTGATTTGATCCACTATCAGGCTTGAGGCCAAGTTCTACTTTCATTAGCAGTGTAGATCTAGTGAGGGTTTGTCTGCTTTTGCAAGCTGCAACAGGTGGAGTTCTAGATCTGCAGAGATCTAGTTTATTTTGGGAGCCTCTTCTCATGGAGCGTGTTTTTTAACCTCCTGGAAGAGTGTCTCTTCTCTTTGTGCTTCAGATTTGTAATTTTGCAGTGGGAAAACTATATCATTTGAGCTACAACGTTGTTCCTATTGATGGAATGCGTTATTTTTGTACGAGGTTCTTCATGGTGTTTTGATCATAGTTTAGATCAGAGATCTGTAGTGCTGAGCTTTGCCTTCCACTTGGTGATCCATGGATTAGATTGCTGATCCATGTTATATTTAGATATGATCCATTGTAATGAAATTTTATATTCATAAATTTACTGCAGCATTTTATATTCATAAATTTACTGCAACATTTTACAGATCTGCAACTTGTTTCTGAGATCTACTCTTATTTATGCATGATTTGGTCAAAACCCCAAGGGGATCTTGTAAAGAAAACTATCTAGCTTCTAGATCTGAAATAGATCTGATGTTTTGTCCACGGATCTATCCTATATCTGAGTTGTAATATGCAGCTGCTATAGCTCCTGAAAATAATGTTGTTGAGCCATTTTTGCTGATATATACATGTTGTATCTCTCTTTTCTGAAGATATCTTGCTCTCTTGTCTTATGTAATCTACTATATATTGAAAGAGATTCAATTTACTTTTGATTTGCTGCTATATATTAATTTTTTAATTATATTTGATGGAAATTTGTTGTTATTCTTGAGGCAATCTGTTGTGCATAGCTGCAGCCCCTCTTGTAGGGTGTTTTTCAGCTAGACTAGGTTGTGGGAGACTTGTTTACCACACCTAGTTTGATTTGTTTTTGCTCCCCTTGTAGATATAGACTCCAGATATACTAATATAAGGGATTCAAGGGTTGTAAACTCATTTCTGTACATTAATCCTTCAGGAAGTGCATTATTTTCTCAAGCTTGTTGTGCAATCCCAGTTTGGGATATTACATTTTTACAGAACCGAAGACATCCTACGTTAGAAAATGCTTGGGTGAATGAGGTCTTCTTCTAGCAAACTCATTTCCATGGGCTCATGCCTCACCATCTTGCCTCCTTCTTATTGTTTCCTTTGGTCCACCATAGCTCCAACATGCAGTGAGCAACTTCCTGACACCTGAAAAAGATTTTAGGGACAACAAATTGTCTTTTGACACTAAGATAACTTACCCTATGATAGATAGATAGAAAAAAAGACAATAATGTTTATGTTTAGACAATAATATTATATCATAAGGAGGAAATGAGAATGGATTTGTGACAACAAATCTGTAAAAAAGGTGAAAAATTAAGAACTGAAGGACCATCTATATGGTGCACATGTTTAGCAAATAATGGATAAAGAGAACAGGGTACAATCATGACCCAATAGACTTTGACCACCTCTGACCATACCCTTTTTTGAAACTTTGTACCATTTACCTACCATTAGCAGAAAAAACTGAATTTCGTAGCGAAAATTGTGTTGGGGAAGGCAAATTTGCTACGAAAGTGTTAGGAACTTCCGTAGAAATTTCGGACCTGTTTGAACTCGATTTGATGTAAAAGTTTGAAAAATTGTGAAACCCACAATGATGACCATATCAGCTCGAGGGACATGAAGCTTTGGATTTTCTCTTTATGATGACGCATACTAAGACCCACAATGACCTTACAAAATAGCTAAAATACCTTTATGCATGTGATTATTTGAAAATCAAAGACCTAAAAATCCTATTAAACCCTAACTAACATAACCATCTTTACTCATGACTCAAAACAAACCCAATGGTTATATTCGATAACATGATCAATCATTCAACTTAGAAACATAAAGTTTACCATACTTGTTTTATAGGAAGTGGGATTTCCTTTTTAGTTTATGAATATCATTGGTGGAAAAGAGATATGAATGACCTTTGGAAATTGTTCTACTTTTTGTAATTTTTCTCTCAAACATTATTGCCATGGGATCTTCTACCAAGTGTACTTTTCACTATTCTTCATATTTATCAAGAGGTATAGAATGATAATGACACTTTTAAGAACAACCTTTGCAGGAATTTTAACTAAAACAAACAAAATTTGGTGTAGAATACACTCTAACAAAGTCGTCCAAATTATGGACCAAGGGTAACACATATACATTGTTCAATCATATTTACATTATGTTAGGTCCCTATAATTTGTCAGATTGGTAAGACCAAATAAACAAGGGTAACATCAAACCAACTTTGGAGTCCTAGGACCTAGCCTTCCTGGACTCACAAAGGGCTCTCTCTATATTTGTATAAAAGATATAACTTGATTGATTTAGGATGCTGATTTTAGGCTAGTTAAAATGATAGGGATTGTTTGTTTTGTTTTTTTGGTTAGGTTGCTTGTTAAGAAGAAAAAATAGAGTAAGAGAAATTCCAACCATTGGGCTATGGGGTCTGTAAAAGGTTTGAAGAGTATAACAACAAATCAAGGGTGTTTCATAGGGCAAGTTAACAAAGCCAAATGGATCTTAATAGCTTATGTGGGTGTGAAATGAACATTAAGTTGTGAGTTTAGTAGGTTTAAAGTGAAATTAAGAATCCTTTAACATATACTAGAACAAGAAGAGTCTTTTAAGATTACTATTTTTAATAAATAACCAAAGGATAGAGAATATCATAAACTTCTTCAGCCAAACCCTAGTAATTAAACTTTAAGACAACAATCCAACAAACCCTAAAGAGCAGGGAACTCCTAAATTCTCTGGCTATTTACATTCATACAAACAAAACATTTAAGTTAACATTTCAGTGATGATTAAAGAGCAGGGAACTCCTACATTCTTCAATCAGAATTCAAAGAACTTCAAAGTGACTATTCAAGATGAACCAAAGGACAGAGAAAACCATAAAATTCTTTAGCCAGACCCTAATAAGTAAACTTCAAAGAAAGGCCTTAAAAGAAATGCTTCAAGCTACACCAAAGGACATGGAATACCATAAAATTCTTTGGTTTTACTCTTATTAAATAATTTTCAAGACAAACAGCTAGATGGAATCAGAAATCAATTAAGAATTCTCCAATCAGACCCAACAGAGGAAAACATTTAAACAACAAAAAGCAGACAGACTTAAGGTGCCTCTAACAACATATCTTAACCTAAATTTTCTTCTCTGTTATAAGAGAAAGGATGAAAAATATGAAAACAGAAGGAAACAAGTATAAGATAAGAACAACATCACCATTTAACAAATTTCATGAATCCTATAAATGTGCTTGTTCCATTGACATTCAGTCCAAAATAGTTACAAAGCTCTAAAGCCAACTTCTTTACAACTCAAAGTCCATGTAATATTCAGCTCAACAATCAACTAACTAAAATTATGAAACATACATGCAATATTTATCTGCAAAATGAGGAGGTGAACCCTAGTTATGGTTTCAGATGCCATTTATTACATGGTTAATGCATTTTTACCTTTCAGACCATGCAAGGCCCAAGGAAAAATATCTAAGACACCGTAATAATAACTCCTAACATAAATTTTAAGCTAACTTTGGAAAATATTTGACTTTAAGGCTTCTAAATATCTTTTGCAATAACTCATGGTAAGGGCGTAGCTCCAAGGTACAGGGGCGCAGTGCCAGTGCAAACATGTAGCGCCAAGGAAAAAAAAATGGCTTGTCTTGCAACCAACTTTTGGAGGCCTTCTCGGTATCGAAATGAGCTCCATGACGGCTCATTGGTAAGGTATCTGAGTCTATTTTCCAAATTTTCTTTCACTTTCCAAAATTTTTCTCATCTATCTTGTCAAAAATCACTTCTCCCAAGACTAATAAACGCACAGCACGAGTGCCAAAAATAGGGCAGAAAGGTGATTTTTTGGTATTTTTTGGCCTTTTTGAGGGACCAGTTTTGCTCCAAATATTCTGAAATGTTCCGAGGTTGATTTAATTTCCATTTGGAACATGAATATGCTGAAATTTTTCCATTTGGATGGTCTAAAAAAGAGCGCAGCACCAGTGGTGCTGTGCGTTTGGCCAATTTTTTGCAAGTCAAACTATCAAAAATTCAAAATGTGCACAAAAGTGCCAAAATTGGAATTTAGCTTGCTGATCAAGGTTTGGAAGCTTGGAGGGACACCTCAATAAGGATATTTAGCTTCTGTTTCTCTATTGCCTTAGTCAAAGATTGAATCTTTGCATGGGCTCTTTTGAGCTTGGCCCTTGCAATCCTGTTTCTCATGGCATAATGTTTTTCCATCTTCATATGCATGTCAGTGTCCCTCTTTGATTTCTCTAGTTGACCCTATAAGTGAAAATTGGCTCTCTCTAGCCAAGACTCTTTATACTTGCTAATTTATATGGCAAGCAACTCACTTTGAGTGAGCTGCTCTGCGAATTCTGCCTCTTTTTTCCTTTCCCGGGCTAAAGCCCTCTTTAGCCCAATGGTATTTTGCCTCTCTCTAGGAAGCTGATCTTCCTCATCATCACTACCATCAAAAGTGCCCAAGGTCTCATCTAGTAGAGCCTTGGCCTTTCCAGCCTCTTTCTGAGCTCTGATTGCCTTTACCTCACTGATGGCCTACTTTGTCTTCAACTACTGATTCTGTAGCTCAGAAAGTTAATCACATTATTTGCACTACCAAGATTAGCTTTGATCAACATATTGGTAATTCTCTCCTCGTCATCATCCTCAAGGTCAGTCAACTGAAACTCCTGCTCAATTTCATGTTTGTCCTCCTCCTCAACAATGACATGCTCTATAACCTTTTCCTTGCCCTTATCAACCTGTTTTGCTGATGAAGAAGTCATGGCCCCTTTCACATCAAGTGAAGCAAACTCATGCATGTGGCCTCTCTCATAGGTCAAAGGAAATGTCTCAATGTAAATCATTTTAGTGCCAGCTGTTTCAATGTTCCTTTCACTACTTGAGGTTTTGGTATCATGATGTGATGGTGAAGGGTGGTGGCAAGGAGATGAGGAAGGATCAAATTGAGGTGAATGGATGTGAGTGGATGGTGATGTATGAACAATAGGATGTTATGGAAAAGTGGATATGGGAGGGTGAGAAGATGAAGGAATATCTTGCTGATGATGGCCAGGTGGAGTAGAGAAAACCTAATTGGCAATGAATGCATCCCATGAAATGTTTTTCTGCTGAAGTTGATGCATGAACACCATTTTGATGAGTGAATGATGAAATAGGCTTTGCATTTTCTGATTATAATCTCTCTTTTTCACAATGTAGGCCATTTTGTCAATGCTATGGAAAAGATAATATGGTATATGTAGAATCCTAACTCTCTAGTGAAATGCTTAAGAAGACTGATATGGTATGAGTAGAGGCAGGAAAACCTTCCCTCACAAGTGAAATACTTGATTATTATCCTAATCATGGGTGCATATCTATCAAGAAGATGAGAAAAAAGGAAGATTGACTTATGGTGATCTTTATACCGAAGTTTGAGGTATGGTTCAAAATAACTCATCTCTAGGTTTGCTTGTTTGAACCACTTCTCTCCCACACTAGGTATCCTTGTAGCAGCTGCAATGGCATTAGTGGACATCTCAAATGTAACCCTTGCAAGATTGACTTGCTTTTCATGTATATTGATTTTGGACTTGTTGCACTCTCTCACAAAATTCAAGATAGCCCACATGTTTAAAGGAATGAAATGGAAACTTTGAACAAATGAAGGGAATGAGTGTGAATGAAGGGAATAAATGAAAGGGAATGGGTGTTGTGACAAAATAGATGAATGAAAAACCTTAAGCAATGTAATTACCCTCGTTTATGACATATTTTATTTAAGGAGGATGAAATAGGAATAGAACAGTGATCTTAAGCTAAAACTTAGGGTTTCCTTTAGGGTTTCATTTCCATTCAATTAATAGGGGTAAAATAGCTTTAAAGAAAGGTTCATGTCATGTACTTACCCCTCAAGAGAATTTGGAGGACTTTGGAAAATATTTGAAATTGATTTGATGTGATTTGGATGGCCCCAACCCTTGGCAAACTCCTTTGTCTAGGTGCACAATGCCAATGGCTGAGGGCACAACGCCAACCCAAGCGCGCAATGCCAGTATCTGAGTGCGCAGTGCCAAGATAACTTTCACAGGGTCCTTTCTGGCAAGGGAAAAATGGTTCGGAAAGGGCACAATGCTAGCCTACATGTGCACAATGCCTTCAGAAAACGTGCTGAGGAAAACGGGCAAGGGCGCAATGCCAACTCCTAGGCACACAACACCAAGGCAAACATGCAGCACCAAGGAAACTTAGCACAATTTCACCCAAAACTCACAAATTGTTCTTTGCTGAGTGATCTTGATGTTTTGAAAGGTAATAATGAATCCTTTGAAGTGTTAGATGAGATTTTATAAACAAGTGGAATTTGATTTAATTTGAAAAACCTACTTTATAAAGTTTGAAGTATTTTTCCTTTTCTCACTGATACTCTTTACCACTTTTTTTCTTGTAGGTTGCTGAAGTCATGAAGTTGGCTTTTCTTTTTCTCATTGAGGTTTGAAAATTTCACTCTGGAAACTTTGGGATTTAATCACATAGTAGCATCTTCAAAATCTTCTGTAGTTTCCACCATAAAGTTCAACTCATCTTTTCCACCTTCTCTGGCCACCTTTTTCAAAACCCTAAGTGTTTGCAGTTCTTTACAACAATAATTATTGTTATATTCTAATTTCTCTATAGCCCTTTCAAGTTCATTCATTTCTATCTAGTTCACCTCACCTTTTTTCCATATTCCATCAATATTTTCTGATAGACTTTCTTCAATATTTTATGATTGACTTTCTTCATGTTTGGCCTTATGTGCTTTCTCCATGTAATTTTCTTGCAAATAATCACTACTTTGGCACTCAAATGGACTAACAAGTTTATAAACCCTAGTCATCTATAATACCAATTTTTTCCTCTTTCCCTTGCTATAAATGGTTTTCATTCAGTAGTAGACAGTCTACATCATCAGTACTTTCTGTTGATAAATCTTCGAACACCCCTGCAGAAGTGCTAAACTTTATCGCATTTTTCTTACTTGCAGGTTCTGAATTGAGAAGATAATCCTCCTTGGAAATTTTAGGCCCTTCTTCAATAACCATGTCTTGAGATTCTATTACATTTGAGCCAGATTCTAGCAAAGGAAAAGCAGTGCCTGAAACATCTAAGGGTTTTGGGGAGGCAGAGGAAAGCTTATCATAATCAATCCTTCTCATATGTGTGTTGACCTCATTGGAATGAAAGGATGACCTTGAAAATATGTAAATCCCTAATGACCTAATGGGAGTGCTTTTTGACTTGATATTGAATGAAATTTTGACTTAAAGATTTTTAAGTGAAAACATAGCATTGTTATAGGTTATTATGCCCAAAGGGACATGGGAATGAGTTAGCAACAAGAAATGTTAGAGGGAGGGTGGAGTTTATTGACATGGGAAAATGGGGAAATGAGGTTTTAGGTATGAAAGAAGGATGAAAATGAGAGGTATAAGCCCATAATGAGTCTTTTAAGAGCAACAAGGTGACTTTGAGATGGCAAACTGATAGATAGGGAAAAAGGTTTTATGAAGATAATGAAGGCAATGAGATTTATGAAAGTCAAGATATTCAAGGAATATTGTTTTCAGAAAACTATAACCATTCTATAGTCATCCAAAGATAGTGAAAAATATTGATGACTAGCAGTGGGTCCACTTGGGGAGGGCAGCTCCTTCAAGAGGTGTCAAGAACCTCAGATCTCTAATTTGTAAGATGAAATGCCTCACATGCTTGCTGATTTCCTTCATTTTGCAATGCTGATCTTGCTACTATTCCTTGAAGCTGTGATCTTAAAATATGAAAAATCATGATTGCTTCAACATCAACTCTACCTACCCACCATACTTTTCCTAGAATTTTTTTTCTTCATTTGGGTGCATTTAGACCGGCAAACCTTGGACATATTTTTTTCTTTTGAAAGCACAAACTATATACTTCTACCCTTGTATCATCTAAAGGCTTAGATTAGACTGATGAGATATTTTATTCTACCTAATATACTTATCCTTTAAGATTAAAAATTTTGACAGATTTTCATTCTCTAATTTATCAACATAAAATTTAAAACATGACCAAATCAAGGCTAAGTAGTTTGATTTGTCATGAGCTGTGGTATTTTGGACAAGTTGCACATAGATTTTATTTTTGTGCAAAGTAAGACTAAAAACTAAGGCTTATAATCTACAACTTATCATACATCCCTCTCTTTTCTCTTTGGTTTAGATTTGAGCTTTGGGAACCAATATCTTTTCCTAACCTAGTCTACTGATAAGCCAAGTTTAAATAGTTTGGAAAATCTTCATTTTCTAACTTATCAACAGAAATTTAAAAATTTTTCAATCATGATTAGGTTGTATGATTGAACAAGACTTTCGTTTCTCAAAAGTAGTGGCATTTGGACTTGCACACTTTCATAAACATTCTTTTTTGGTATGGGGCTTTATCTCTTCTTTTTATCTTCCCTCTTTCCTTCTTTTATTTGTTTTTGTGTTTTATTTTTCTAATATTTTATTCAAGTAGTGTTATGTAGAATGAATGAAGATTTAAACTAAGAACTTCAACAAAAATAATGCTTGATCATCCTACCATTGACAGGACCTCCAAATAACTCTGTTCCATCTATTTCTTGTAGAAAGAACGGATTTTTACCTTTTGTTGAATGGATGATGTATGGGCCTTTCCATGGATTGTCAAATTTCCCATGTTTTCCTTTGTCCCCTCTTCTTGAATACCACCTCAACACTTTGTCTCCAATATGGAAATCATTGGCTTTAGTCCTCTTATCAAATATTTTCTTAATATTCTCTTGTACATCTTTTGTTCTGTTGTATACTTCTTCCCTTGATTGCTGCAATTGAATGGTTTGGTTCAACCTCCTTTGCATATCATTCTACTATTATTGTACCTCTTGAATAAGCTTCATCACTGGGGCTCCCAAGGATGTTAGAAAAACTGCATCCATGCCATATATTAGTTGATAGGGAAACATGTTAATTGATTTTTTGTTTGTTAATATGTCTGCCCATAGTGCATGCACTAATTTTCTATTCCATGACTTCTTGTTTTCTTCCAACAAATTCTTGATGATATTTACCAAAATTTTGTTAGAGGACTCAACCAATCCATTACCTAGAGGGTAGTAAGCTGTAGAATGCCCTAATGTAATGTGATACTTGTGGCAAAAGTACACCATTCTCTTGGACTTAAATGCAGCAACATTATCAGTGATTATTTTTCTTGGACAACCAAATCCTGACAGAATATTGGTTTCAAGGAATTTGATGATTACTGAGTTAGTGGCAATCCTTGAAGGGATTTCTTCTATTTATTTGGTGAAATAGTCAGTTGTAGTGAGGATTCATTTGTGTTGGGTAGAGGAGGCAGGGTGGATTTATCCAATGAAATCTAAACCCCATTGTTGAAAAGGAGCTTCAACAATGATAGGTTGTAAAGGCAAAGGCAATAGCTTTCTATTTCCCTCAAATATTTGGCATTTATGGCAAGCCACTACTAGCTTGTGGATATTAGGGAAAAGAGTGGGGCAATAGAAACCAGCTCTAAGGATTTTGTTGGCAGTGGTTTTCCAATAGAGATAACCTCCACATTCTCCTTCATGAAACTCATGCATGATCCTATCTGCATCTTCTTTAAGTAAACATTTAAGTAGGATACCAACATAATTTTTCCAATATAAAGCTTTATCTAGAATGCAAAAATTTACAACTTTTAGTTTCAGGAATCTGGCATTTGTTTTGGACAAACCAAGAGGAGAATTTAGTTTAAAAAACACATATAATATATCAGCATACCAGAGTGAGTTTAGAAATTCTTCTTCAATAGGTGGAGTTGCCAGCTACTCTTGTTCATCCAAGGAATGTATCATGTTCATTTCCAATTCTTGAAATTTTGCTTCAACAATCAGTTTGGCCATTCCTTGCCCTTTGATTAGCTTGGTGGGATTGATTTCTAGATCATACTCTAAGATGAAAAAAATCCACTTACCTCTTTTACCATCAGGATCCTGAGTTAGTATGTTCTTAACAACTACATGAGGAACAAAAGCAATGACATGTGAATTCAAGATGTAAACCCTAAAATCCTTTAATGCTTTGGTTAAGGCAAAAACTTGTTTTTTCATAATGTTATATTTCAGAGGTGCATCTCTTAGTGCCTTACTGAAGAAAGCTATGGGTTTTTCTTGTCCCATTATGTTCTTTTGTAGTAATACTGCAAAAATTGTGTGTTCTGATGCAAATGAGAAGATGAAGAAGTCCTTGGTAAAGTCAGGGTTAATTAGAACTAGTGTTTGCGTAAGTGATTGTTTTACTAGTTCAAAGGATTTCTTTGCTTCTATGGTCCATTTGACTCATATTTCTCTTTTCAGCATGTTTTTAATGTTTCTTATGAGTTTTGTAAGGTTTGGTATGAACCTTCTTAAGAAGTCGATCTTTCAAATGAAATATTGCAGCTCTTTGATGTTCCTAGGGTGGCTGATCTGCAATATCCCTTCAATCCTTTTTAGGTCAATCTTGATCCCTCTTCAGATATGATGTGGCCTAAAATTTTTCCTTCTTGAAGTCCAAATAGAGTTTTCTTGGGATTCAAAGATAAACCATACTTTCTACACTTTTCAAAGACTTTTGTTAAGTGAGCTAGGTGTTCTTCATCATTTTTTGAGTAGACTATGATGTCATAAATATATATCACAATGAAGTAACCTATTTATTTGAAAAAAGAAATGTCCATGGCTCTTTGAAAATTTGCCCCGACATTCATTAACCCAAAAGGAATTTTGACATACACGAAGGTGCCCCAAGGTGTAGTGAAGGCGGTTTTGTGCTGATCATCTGGATGTACTAGCACCTGATTATACCCTGAAAAACCATCAAGAAAAGATATTATTTTAGAGCCAACTACCCTTTGCAGTATATGATCCATCTTAGGTAAAGGGTAGTTGTCTTTCAGGGAGGCTTTGTTTAAATTTCTGAAGTCTATGCATAACCTAATTTCCCCTGTATTCTTCCTCACTGATACAATATTTGAGACCCATTTCGAGTACCTGAGTGGGACTATTATTCTAGCATCATACATCTTTTTAATCTCTTTCTCAACTAGAGGTGTTAGGAAAGGGTTTATCCTATGCAATTTCTGCTTAAATAGTTTTTGGTTTTCCTTGAGAGGAATCTTATGCTGAATCCTTCTTGTATCATAGGACTTCAAGTCCTCATAGCCCCATGCAAACACATCCTTGAATTATTTGAATAGCTCAATGTCTTTCTCTTTTATAAGAGCTGGCAGTGTTTTGGACAATTTTATCATTTTAGGTTCTTCCTCACTGCCTATGTTGCATTCTTCTACATCTGTTTCAGTGGATTCTATTTTAGGCTTCCTAGCAACATCATTGAAATCAAACAACTGTTCTAAGGGGGAAAGTCCTTTTGGAAATAGATTTTATTTTCATTGTAATACCTCAAGGTCCTTTTTAGCTGAACCTTCACACAATTATGCCTCATAAGGGTGTTCTAGCATATTTATATCAGCAACATAAGGTGGCTCTGTCTTGTGTGTTTGTTCCTCAACAGAGCAGTCCTCTTCATGATCTGAATCTGATTTTGGAATTTCAAAGTAATTTTTGGACTGCAAGAAGTCTTCAATATGTTTTTCACCTTAAATTTTTTTCCAATAATATATGTTATCAGGGACTGTCGGTCTTCTTTTGAAATTTATCGTGTATTTTTCATTGGCATGAGGCAGTTGACAAGTGCTGGCAGTGAAGGCTAGTTCATTTACAAGCTTGTTTTGAGTTCTTGGGATAGAGGTAAGTTCATATTTTTCAAATGTTTTAAGGAGGTCTAAGGAAAAATTTGTATATTCTCTTAACCTGGGATTTTTGGCGGAATATTCTCCTTTAATTTTCCTAATAATTAGCTCAGAATCTCCCTGAACAGAAATCTTCTTAGCTCCTATATTATTTTAGCAATTGCAACCCTAGGAGAAGAGCTTCATGTTCTGCTATATTATTTGTACATTGAAAATATATCGTGTAAGAGTGAACTTCATTAGTGTTGTGTATCCAAACACCTGCTCTTGAACCAGCTTTGCCACAAGAGCCATCAAAGCTCATGTTCTAAAGAGTTTCAAGTTCAGATTTGCCATTGTGTCATTGTTCATGGCTGCTAGAATTTTGAATGTTATGTTCTTCATTTTGTGTTTGGTTTGATTATTTTGACAGGTATTTCTCTTCCTCTTTCTTAGCTACTTGTTCATTAATGTCATCTTCATTATACAAAATAAATGAATCAAGGTCTGAATGGAAAAAATAGAGAGGGTGTTATTTGGATTATCTTGGCTGCTTACCATGTATTTCATGTAAGATTCTTTGTATAGTCTTCTTGTTTGGTTAAAGACTGAAATGGTAGCATATTTCATGTCCATTTGGAGGGTTCCTTGGAGTTTGGATCCCCATGATCTAGATAAGAGCATGCCATATTTTGGGGGAATGTCAGCCACTAAAATATCCATGACAAGGCTCTTGGCTAGTATTTGTGCAATGAATGACACATAGATCTTTGATTAGGTCCATACATTTAACTCTACTTGAATAAAAAGTGTACAAGTATTTGTATGGTCTGGTTATTTCAAGGCCTAATCTTTCCATCACTACCTTTTGCATGAGGTTATGTGAAGCACCAAAATCTAGCATGGCGTTGTGTAGGATTTTGCCATGGATGTTCAAATTGACATAGAATGGAGGCACAACTCCCTCTTGAAAATTTCCCTCTACCTCTGGTCCAAACAACAATTCTGGATTATTATAAATCAAATTTAGAGTATCCGTGTCATTTCATATGTTTAAAGCCTTCAAAAATTGATATCTATATGCATCTTGAGTCACTAATTCAGTAAGGGGTATGAATATTTTTATCTTGGAAATTTCACTCTCAAAATTGAATGGTGTCTGTGTCCTTGGCAAAGTTAGATCAGTTTGATCATACATGGTTTTTTTAGCAACTTTAGCTTGCTGATTTTTATTTGGAATCTCAACTAAATAAGTTTTTTCAGGGCCACTAGTTGATGTACTAGGGAAGCTTTGGTCACCATAATGTTGGCTGATTTTGTTTTTTCTTTGATCAGAATTCTTGGTCATGGTGTTTGTATTTTATGCTGTCTTTTTAGGAGTGTTTTTAGGGGTCTTCTTAGCAAAAATTTCTAGTTTTTTCCTCTCAGGGATATCTTGGGTTTTCCTACTTCTGAGGTCATACTGCCTATGAACCTCCATGATAGCATTTTCAAACCCTAGTTTGTATTCTTCAAAATCCTCATATGTTCTTTCAACTTGGTTTGAGGAAAAAAGACCTTGTTCTTCTTCTATGAGAAAAACAACGTCATCCCTATCAGAACCTATTAGATTCACATGGTTTTCTTCTGGCTCCTCAGTCTCTCTCACCTCTTCATCTACATAGTTTTCTTCGAAAGGAGGTTTGATTTGTTGGTATTTTCTCTTTGTCTTATTTGAGGAGGATCTCTTCTGATGTTTTGGTTTATGTTTTTGTTTTGAGGATTTTTTTGGTTTTCCCTAGGAGGTGCTCTTTCATTTAAGTTAATTCTCTCCATCATCCTTTCCATTTTCCTAACTAGACTATCAATTTTAGCATCAGATGCGGAGGCCACATGTTCCTCTTTGTATGTAACCCTCTTCTCTATTCTCATTCTAGCCCTTTTAGCAATTAGATTGGCTTCTACCTCACTGCTCCCCTTTGCATGTCTTCTAGGGTAAGGGGATCTCTTTCTCTTAATTGGTAAGCCATTTTTGGCTCAAACCCATTTGGAAATTTTACTAGGGATAGGCCGTGTGGGGGTTTCATGTGGGGAGGGAGTGCATTATATACACTATTGAACCTAGTGCAGTAGTCTTGAACACTCTCCCCAACGTTTCTTTTAAGGTTCTCATACTCTGATAAGATTTTAAGAGGATTTTTCTTAGTCTCCCACTTGTTTATGAACGTTTGATAAGGGGAAGGGAGTTCATGAATGCTATTAGGATTCAAGTTCTCGAACTATTTATTTTCTTATCCCCCTAAAATTTGGGCAAACATTCTCATCTGTATGGTCTCATATTATTTTTCTTGGTAGTCAAAAGCATCGTTCATCTTGTCTAGATGCTGTTGGGCAGTTGTAGAATCAATCCCATTAAAGTGAGGGATTCTAGATTGATAGTCCTGTGGCATATGTAGTAAAGGTTGTGGTAGTACCAATGGGGCATACAATGTTGCCATGTTTTGAGGTAAAGGAACCCAAGGAGGATTTAAAAGAGGAGGGTTTATGAGTGGAGGTGGAGGATAAAATGGAGTGGTTTGCACGGTGGATGTATGAGTGGGGGTAGAAGATGTACTTCGACCAGATAGCTGATATTGATCAGATTTGGAACGAAAGGAGTAAAAGTGTCGGAGAAGCTAAAGATCAGGAGGAGAGGAAGGAGAGGCTTCTCTACTAGGACTCTTCTGTAAGTTGGTAGGCTCAAGGTTTTTCTAGTCTATCCAACTTTGAGACTTAGTTTTGAATAGGTTTTTTGTATGGTGTAAGTCAATTTGGGTATCTTGCAAGGATGTAAGGTTTTTAGGAAAGGAACTTGCTTTGTGAATTGGTCTGACAATAGTTGAATCCTCAGTCCTAGAATTTTTTCTTAAGATTCTTTCTGGGTCATCAACTATAGTAGGAGGGTTTGGGCCAGGGTGAGATGTGGTGTTGATTCTTTGTGAAGCCAGATTTTCAACCCACAACACAAAGAGGCTGAAATTTTATAAGATTTTTGAAAAAAAACAATCTGTAAGAATACTAAATTCATACAGTATGTGATTGGGATTTATACTATTATAACTGATTAATACATTCACAAAGGATTCTATGAGAACCAGTGGAGTCAGCAGGCCTACTGAAGACTAGTGGAGTCACCAGGTGGATGATGCTAACTGTTTTGAGGATTTTTTTGTTGTCCACCATCAACAATTGGATGCCAATATTGAGATATTTTTTGGGTTTTCTGAGTTCTTTATATAACACTAAGATTTTTAATGAGTGTTCCCCAGCGGAGTCACCATTATTTTGGGTCCCTGTAATTTGTCAGATTGGTAAGACAAAATAAACAAGGGTAACATCAAACCAACTTTGGGGTTCTAGGACCTAGCCTTCCTGGACTCAGAGAGGGCTCTCTCCATATTTGTATAAAATATATAACTTGATTGATTTAGGATGTTGATTTTAGGCTAGTTAAAATGATAAGGATTGTTTTTTTTGTTTTGTTTGGTTGGGCTGCTTGTTAAGAAGAACATATAGAGTAAGAGAAATTCAAACCATTGGGCTATGGGGTTTGTGAAAGGTTTGAAGAGTACAACAAAAAATCAAGGGTATTTCATAGGGTAAGTTAACAAATTCAAATGGATCTTAATAGCTTATGTGGGTGTGAAATCAACATTAAGTTGTGAGTTTAGTAGGTTTAAAGGGAAATTAAGAATCCTTTAACATATACTAGAACAAGAAGAGTCTTTTAAGATTACTATTTTTAAGAAATAAGCAAAGGACAGGGCATACCATAAAATTCTTCAACCAAACCCTAATAAGTAACTTTAAGACAATAATCCAACAAACCCTAGAGAGCAGGGAACTCGTAAATTCTCTAGCTATTTACTTTTAGACAAAGAAAACATTTAAGACAACGTTTTAGTGATGATTAAAGAGTTGGGAATTCCTAAATTCTTCAATCAGACTTCAAATACCTTCAAAGTGACTATTGAAGATGAACCAAAGGACAGGGAAAACGATAAAATTCTTTAGCCAAACCCTAATAAGTAAACTTCAAAGAAATGCCTTAAAAAATGATACACTAAAGGACAGGGCTTACCATAAACTTCTTTGGTTTGACTCTTATTAAATAATTTTCAAGACAACAAGCTAGGTGGAATCAGAAAGAAATTAAGAATTCTCTAATCAGACCCAGCAGAGGAAAACATTTAAACAACAGAAAGCAGACAGACTTAAGGTGCCTCTAACATCATATCTTAACCTAAATTTTCTGCTCTATTATAAGAGAAAGGATGAACAATATGAAAACATAAGGAAAAAAGTATAAGATAAGAACAACATCACCATTTAAAAAATTTCATGAATCTTGTAAATGTGCTTGTTCCATTGACATTCAGTCTAGATAGTTACAAAGCTCCAAAGCCAACTTCTTTACAACTCAAATTCCATGTAATATTCAGCTCAACAATCAACCAACTAAAATTATGAAACATACATGAAATATTTATCTGCAAAATGAGGAGGTGAACCCTAGTTAGGGTTTTAGATGTCATTTATTACATGGTTAATGCATTTTTACCTTTGAGACCATGCAAGGCCCAAGGAAAAATATCTAAGACTCATTCATTGCAATAATAACTCTTAACATAAATTCTAAGATAAATTTGGAAAATGTTTGAATATAAGGCTTCTAAATATCTTTTACAATAACTCCTGGTAAGGGCACAACTCTAGTGCAAACACGCAGTGCCAAGGCAAAAAAATAGCCTGTCTTGCAGCCAACTTTTGAAGGCCTTCTCGGTGTCTAAATGAGCTCCATGATGGCTCATTAGAAAGGCCTCTGAGTCTATTTTCCAAATATGCTTTCAATTTTGAAAATGGTTCCCATATACCATGTCAAAAATTACTTCTCCCAAGACTGATAAATGCGCAATGCCAGTCACGCCAAAAAGAGGGCAGAAAGGTGATTTTTTAGTAGTTTTTGGCCTTTTTGAGGGAGCTGTTTTGCTCCAAATCTTCTGAAATGTTTTTAGGTTGATGTAATTTCCATTAGGAATATGAATATTCTGACCTTTTTCCATTTGTATGGCCCAAAGAAGAGCACAACACCAGTGGCGCTACGCGTTTAGCCAATTTTCTGCAAGTCAAACTCTCAAAAATTCAAAATGTGCACAAAAGTACCAAAATTGGAATTTAGCTTGCTAATCAAGGTTTGGAAGCTTAGAGGGACACCTCATCAAGGATATTGAGCTTCTCTTTCTCTTTTTCCTCAGTCAAAGCTCGAATCTTTGCATGGGCTCGTTTGAGCTTCGCCCTTGCAATCATGTTTCTTATGGCATAATGTTTTGCCATCTTCCTCTACATGTAAATGTCTCTCTTTGCCTTCTGTAGTTGACCCTCCAGGTGAAAATTTTCTCTCTCTAGCAAAGACTCTCTATCCTTGCTAGTTTCTATGGCAAGAAACTCACTTGGAGCGAGCTGCTCTGCCAATTATGCCGATTTTTTCCTTTCCCAAGCTAAAGCCCTCTTTAGCCGAATGGTCTTTGGCCTTTGTCTAGGAAGCTGATCTCCCTCTTCATCTTTTCCATCAAAAGTGCCCAAGGTCTCATCTAGAAAAGCCTTGGACTTTTCAGCCTCTTTCTGAGCTCTGATTGCCCTGACCTCACTGATGGCCTGCTTTGTCTTCAACTACTGATTCTCTAGCTCAAAAAGTTAATCACATTCTTTTCCCTACCAAGATTAGCTTGGAGCTCACTAATCTTGGCATCCTTTCTTTTGATCAACATATTGGTAATTCTCTCCTCATCCTCATCCTCAAGGTCAACCAACTAAAACTCCTGCTCGTTTTCATGTTTGTCCTCCTCCTCAATAATGACATGCTCTTTAACCTTTTCCTTGCCCTTATCAACCTGTTTTGTTGATGAAGAAGGCATGGCCCCGTTCACATCAAGTGAAGCAAACACATGCCTGTGGCCTCTCTGATAGGTCAAAGGAAATAACTCAATGTCAATCATTTTAGTGCCAGTTGTTTCAATGTTCCTTTCACTATTTGAGGCTTTGGTATCATTATGTGATGGTGAAGGGTGGTGGAAAGGTGATGAGGAAGGATCAACTTGAGGTGAATGGATATGAGTGGATGGTGATGTATGAACAACGAGATGTGATGGAGAAGTGGATATGGGAGGATGAGAAGATGAAGAAATATCTTGCTGATGATGGCCAGGTGGAGAAGAGAAAACCTCATTGGCAATGAATGCATCCCATGAAATGTTTTTCTACTGAAGTTGATGCATGACCACAATTTTGATGAGTGAATGATGAAATAGAATCTGCATTTGCTGATTATAATCTCTCTTTTGCACAATGTAGGCCCTTTTGTCAATGCTAGGGAAAAGATAATATGGTATATGCAACATCCTAACTATTGTAAAATGCATAAGAAGACGGATATGGTATGAGTAGAGGCGGGATAGCCTTCCCTCACAAGTGAAATACTTGATTATTATCCTCATCATGGGTGCATATCTATCAAGAAGATGAGAAAAAGTGAAGATGGACTTGTGGTGATCTTTATACGTAGGTTTGAGGTATGGTTCAAAATAACTCATGTCCAGGTTTTCTTGTTTGAATCACTTCTCTCCCACATTAGGTATCCTTGTAGCAGCTACAATGGCATTAGTGGACATATCAAATGTAACCTTGGCAAGATTGACCTACTTTTCATGTAGATTGATGATAAAAAATCTTGTTAACTTCGTGTGATTTTGGACTTGCTGCACTCTCTCACAAAAGTCAAAACATCCCACATGTTTAAAGAAAGAAATAGTGAGAAGAGAGGCCATGAGTTCCCTTGTATTGATGGGTTCAAACCTGTTTATCTTCCCTCCCTTATGATCATGTCTCCTTGGCATTTGTGGCTCAACACCATTATCTTCTCCCTCAGACATTTTTAAACTCTGATTTGTAAAACCTAGGGTAGAAGTGAAATGAGATGAAGGGAAATGAATGAAATGAAAACTTTGAACAAATGAAGGGAATGAGTGTGAATGAAGGGAATAAATGAAAGGGAATGGGTGTTGTGAAAAACTAGATGAATGAAAGCCCTCAAGCAATGTAATTACCCTTGTTTATGATTCATTTTCTTTAAGGAGGATGAAATAGTGATAAAATAGTGATCTCAATCTAAAACTTAGGGTTTCCTTTAGGGTTTCATTTCCATTCAATTAATAGTGGTAAAATAGCTTCAAAGAAAGGTTCATGTCATGTACTTACCCCTAAAGAGTGCTTGGAGGACTTTGGAAAATATTTGAAAGTGATTTGACGTGATTTGGATGGCCTGAACCCTTGGCAAAGTCATCTGTCTAGGTGCACAACACCAATGGCTGAGGGCGCAGCACCAAACCAAGCGCGCATCACCGTCTCTGAGCACGCAACACCAAGATGAATTTCATGGGGTCCTTTCTGGCAAGGGTGCAGTGCCATCCTACAGGCACACAACACCTTTAGAAAACGTGTTGAGGAAAATGGGCAAGGGCGCAATGCCAACTCCCTGGCGTGCAGTGCCAAGGAAAATGCACAGTGTCAAGAAAAATTAGCATACTTTCACCCAAAAACTCACAAATTCTACTTTGCTGAGTGATATTGATGTTTTGAAAGGAAACAATGACTCCTTTAAAGTGTTTAATGAGCTTTTATAGACAAGTGGAATTTCATTTAATTTGAAAAACCCACTTTCTAATGTTTGAAGTATTTTTCCTTTTCTCACTGATACTCTTTGACACTTTTTTGCTTGCAGGTTGCTGAAGTCATGAAGTTGGATTTTCTTTTGCTCATGGAGGTTTGACATGTTCACTCTAAAAAATTTGGGATTTAATCACATAGTAGCATCTTCAAAATCTTCTATAGTTTCCACCATAAAGTTCAACTCATCTTTTCCACCTTCTCTGGCCACCTTTTTCAAAACCCTAAGTGTATGCAATTATTTACAACAATCATTAGTGTTGTCTTATAATTTCTCTATAGCCCTTTCAAGTTCATTCATTTGTATCCAGTTCACCTCACCTTTTTTCCATATTCCATCAATATTTTCTAATAGACTTTCTTTAATATTTTTTGATAGCCTTTCTTTATGTTTGGCTTTGTGTGCTTCCTCCATGTCATTTTACTGCAAGTAATCACTACTTTGGCACTCAAATGGACTAACAAATTTATAAACCCTATTCATCTATAAGACCAATTTTTTCCTCTTTCCCTTGCTGTAAATTTTTTTCATTCAGGAGTAGACAGTTTACATCATCAGTAATTTCTACTGATAAATCTTCCAACATCCCTGCAAAAGTGCTAAACTTTATCCCATTTTTCTTACTTGTAGGTTTTGAACTGAGAAGATAATCCTCCTTGGAAATTTTAGGCCCTTATTCAATAACCATGTCTTGAGATTCTATTACATCTGAGCCAGATTCTAGCAAAGGAAAAGCAGTGCCTGAAACATCCAAGGGCTTTGGGGAGGTAGAAGAAAGCTTATCATAATCAATCCTTCTCATATGTGTGCTGTCCTCTTTGGAATGAAAGGATGACCTTGAAAAAATAAAAAACCCTAATGACCTAATGGGAGTGTTTTTTTACCTGATATTGAATGAAATTTTGACTTAAAGATTTTTAAGTGAAAACAGAGCATGGTTATAGGTTATTATGCCCAAAGGGACATAGGAATGAGTTAGCAACAAGAAATGTTAGAGGGAGGGTGGAGTTTATTGACAGAGGAAAATGGAGAAATGAGGTTTTAGGTAGGAAAGAAGGATGAAAATGAGAGTTATAAGCCCATAATGAGTCTTTTAAGAGCAATAGGGTGACTTTGAGATGAAAAACTGATAGATAGATAAAAAGGTTTTATGAAGATAATGAAGGCAGTTTTTTTTTTAAACTCAAGATATTCAAGGAATATTGTCTTAAGAAAACTATAACCATTCTATAGTCATCCAAATATAGTGAAAAATAATGATGACTAACACATTATTGTTTGAAATTGGACCTTTAATTATGTATGTTGGAGCTTTCTCATCATAGAATCATTTGGTACATTGTCTTAATACCTAGTTAAGAAGAGGTCTAGCTATTGCGTGGAGGGCCTAGACCTGGATATGGTTTCTTGACATTTAGAATAACACTTAATGCATATTCTGGGTATACCATTCACTTGCTTTTCATACCAATCTACCACATGAAAAACATACATGCATTTCAGGGGGACCTTAGGTGGTTTGATAATATGGCTTAGTGGGTAGGGGGGATGCAACTACTATATTCCATGTTACCCCTTTTAAAATTGGAAGTATATCATTTCAAACCCTCCCTTATTAATTATCAAGAGTTTGGAGTAATAGAGAAATATTTTGAAGTCATTTATTTGCTTCCTATTTTGATCTTAAACCTAATTTCTATTTTGGAAATCCTATCAAATTTTGTAGTGTATAGCTCCTCAACAATTGTGTTTTCAATGTCAAACAAGGACTTATTTGTTTTGAATTTGTCCTAATGCTTATTTTGTGCGTATTTAAAAGTGTTTTCCAAAGTTTATATTTTTATGAGAATCCATGTCAAGGGTTCATGGTTTCAACTCTTCCTCAATTGGTTGAGCTTGTTCTACAAAGGAAGTCATCATAGTTTTGTGCTTTTTTAAACATGCATGACCATTCCCCATCCCATCTCCAGTAAGTGGAATACATTTTGTAAAATATTTTGCAAGGATAATCAATGTATTCACAAAATCCCTTCTTTCTATGTCTTTAAACATGTTCGTTGCACTTCCCTTTACATTTCCATCCTTAGTGAGGCAAGCATCTCTAAAGAAACTCCATATTTTTTTTCATTATTTGATGTGTGAAATATCCTAGAGTAAATAGACCTATTTTTCACCTAGACTTCCACTTATGAGTAGTACGCAGTCATTTAGGCTCCTTTTAGGTACTCTACTTCTAATTTTACTTACTATTATTTCCCATAGAATTCTAGTGTTCTCAACGAGGATGATATTTTCACTATTAAAATGGTTACATATGCTGCAAAATACAACTACATCACCAAACTTATTAGGGATATACCTTCTAGGATAGAAGTTATCTTATTAGAGAGACCACTGAGATATTTATTTATTCTACGATGACCAAAACCATTTACAATGGGATCCTTGTATTGCATTACTAATTTTTTATGCTTGTATTTTTTTGCAAGTCCAATAAAACCAATATCGGTCTCTTAGTATACAATGCCCCTTTTGTAACTTTTTTCAATAAGCTATAACTAGGTGAATCAATCAAGATATACTAATATCTATATTTTGATCTTGAAGGAAGTGAGGAATGTCATGAGGTACTATCTACTCCTAGATCTCAAGACTAGTACCTTCATGATATTTACTATATTAGGAGAGATTATTCCACATTCTTGATGAGGATAATGAACTTAGTTTATACACAAACTTCACTTGTTAAGAATTTCTTGATGCATTGAGCACTGTGGTAGGCAAGAGGCTTGATTGGTGAAATCTTTACAGCATTTGCATGGACATTGGATTGCTAATTATTTAAACAACTAGGGTTTGACTTAGAACATAAATTAAGGTTTAGTTTTGTATAAAGAACAATTATTTGGTCAAAATCTTACTTTACACATCTTCAATGGTAGAGCTTATCACACTATTTTCAAAGGTGGTTCCATAGTTTCCACAATCACTTGTTGAAACTTTCATTCTTGCATGCTATAGGAATAGGGAAAGAACATAATACAATTGAAGATTTGGTTGTTCTTAGAAAATAATAGTGAGGCTAGGAAGAATTGAAAATGCCATCTTGGGATAAAATATAAGAATTTTGTTTTACACGAAAAAAAAATGGTCTTTGAGAAAAACTTTCATTCTTGCATGCTATAGGAATAGGGAAAGAACATAATACAATTGAAGATTTGGTTGTTCTTAGAAAATAATAGTGAGGCTAGGAAGAATTGAAAATGCCATCTTGGGATAAAATATAAGAATTTTGTTTTACACGAAAAAAAATGGTCTTTGAGAAAAACACTAGTTGAAACGAGGAAAGATGACTAAAAAAAACAAAACTAGGTTGGGAACCTTGAATCATAATATTTTTACAATATGATGGATAAGAATAAATTGTGGAGGGTCATCAAATTTAAGTATTGAGGGTGACAAAAAATTGGCAGGTTTGTACTTGCCAAAGAATATATATATGTGTGTGGGGGAGATGTAATTAGAAATTACAACAGATAATGGGTAGGTTTACCTCATAAAAGGGCATGTTTTTCATAATGTAACTTTTATATATATATATATATATATATATATATATATATATATATATATATAGTAATTAGAAATTATAACAGATAATGAGAAGGTTTACACCATAAAAAAAACATGTTTTTAATAATGTAAATTATACAAATTCCTATGTCTATAAAAATGTATAAAGTCTATAAAAGTATTTATAGTTTGATTTGTGTGGCAAAAGAGCAATAAATAAATTCACATAAAAACAAAAAATAATAATAAAATTAAAATAATGCAATATTAGTTTCAGAAGAACACTTCAAATAATGTAATGTTAGTCTTAAAAAAATATACATGGAAAGAGTAAAAAATATAAAACACACAAAATTTATATCATTCAATAAAAATTGAATTATAATTACTTTATTACTATATATATATATAAAACTTATTTGTGATATCAAGCATCAACAATTATATAAATAAATATATAAATAAACTGCAAATAATACTCTATCAACTATGAATTACATAGATTAAAGAAAATAAAAATATTGACAGAAAAAATCTAAATAACAAACTCTAAAAACACATACAATCAATTTGTAAGAAAAGATGAGTAAACCTTAAATTTATCATAAAATTTAAAATAAAAAATATTAATAAGAAAAATCAAGATAACCATTTTCCATACCATGTTTCTTTTATGATAAGAAGTTGGATAACAAAACATAACATCCAGAAATGGATACTTCGATCCTCCTCACGGAGAAATTTCCTGTACAATTCACGCTGACTACAGACTCCAGAGTGTTCCATTAAATGGGATGTTGGAGTCTCGGCCACTACTCATGATAATAACAATAAATTTAATACAAAATTTCATTTCCAAGATTCAATGTCTACGTAAACTTCCAAAACTCCATATTTTGTCGAATCATGCACTAAATACTCCAGAATCCAAGTCTGTCTTCCCTCCCTCTTCACGAGCAGTATCTGGCAATGTCGCTCTTTAACCCCTTATTGCGACATCCCGCTGGTAATGTTGTTCCTACTTACCGGCCAGCCGATAGGGTTCCTGCGGGTTCGGTCTCAGTCTGTCACTCTATTCTAACGTTCAACCAACGAAACGTCTCAACCAACGAAAACCAACCTACATGAGTTTCCTTACATTTTCTGTGAACGTTTTGTGCGAGTTCAACAAAGTTGCCCGCACTTGGCTCTAAACCGTCCCACATGAGCTTCCTTCCATTTTCTGTGATAGTTTTGTGCGATTTCAACAGAGTTACGCGCACTTAGACTCTGATTTTTTTTTTATTGTTCTGAGCCTAATTAGTAATGTAGAGTCTTTCGAAACCATTTTGTTGAGCGGTATATATATGTGTGTTTTCTTTGTGATACAACAGAAGTATGACACAGTAGAGCTATGAACTTCAATTGGAATTGAATTTGACTATAATGTTGTCCTTTTATCAGTCTGGGAGATCACCTGCATCCATGGCGCCCTGTTGCTACAGCTTTTCTAAAATGATGCCAATGTGTTGTTATTCAGTTTTTTATTTTGATCCGACAAGATATTGTTTTGTTTTGAGATTGTTGGTACTTTACATCCTATGTAACTGCTAGAGCCATATAGTGCACATTATTTCAATTATTTGTAATATGATGGAATCCATTGACAGTACTATAAATTGTCTGCATCGATAGAATTGAATGGATCAATTATGAATGTGTGTGAATAGGTTACAAATATTTTAAAATTGTTAATGTTAAAATGATTATAAAACTCTTACACTATTACTCTATTTTGATTTAAAATTATTTGTACGGTAACGGTTAATATTATATAGTAGAAGCTATTTTATGTGTAATATGGCGAAATGCCTTAATATTTTTACAATTTCTTATTAATACTATATAATACAAGCTATTATGTGTAATATTGTGAAATGTATTAAAAGTGTTACAATTTCTTAAAATTGTATTATGGTGGATTATATTAACAATATTTTAAAATTGTGGATGTTAAAATTATAAAATTTTTATACTCAAATTTTTATTTTGATTTAGTAAAATATTATTTTGAAATTATTGTTATTTTACCTATTATGTAACTGTTACCACTCTATAGTGTAATTGTTACCATTATAGAGTACACATTATTTTGTCTAATATAGTGGAATATATTAACAACATTACCTTTAGAAAATTGTATGGAGGAATACAATTGGAGGGGTAAGTGGTCACTGTATTTTTTGTAAGAATAGAAGTGCTATAACTCTATTATTTTTTAACCTCCTTCAATTTTTAGGCGTGGCCTCTAGTCTCCCTTAGCCTCTTCTAGGGGTAGTGTTCTTCAGAAATACTAGATTTGTTGCTTGGTGTTGGTGTGGTGTCATTTTCATTTTTCGCTATGGAACACTACTTCAATGTAGTGAACATTTCGCTTTCCCAAACATCAATGACCAGGTTCCCAAGGCTCCTTGTACCTGAAATATAATTTCTTTCTTCTAAGTTGGTTTTGAGTTTCTTCATACAACTAATCCTTCTTGGTTTCGCCCTTATGAGATGTCTTCTTGTATTTGTCCCTCATAGGGATTTATGGTATGGGTGGAGTCTTCATTTTTCTTCTTGCATCTCCCATATCTCAATTCTTGGTGATGGCCTCAAATAATGTGGTAGGTTTGAAAGCCTTGACCCACCCATGAAATGGTTCAACTAAGACTTCTAGAAAGCATAACTAACCTTTGTTCATAAATATTTGTCACCATGACTCCTAACTAATGGAATTATGAGATGTAGGACTCCGGTGACCCATCCTACTTGAGTTTTACTAGCTCTTTGAAGTATATCATGATACTTTTGATCAAAACGCTCTAACAATATTTGAGAAGTCCATATATGAGGTTATGATGGAATGCCCCAAGGTGAACAAACCATGGTACCACCATTTGTGTGCTTCCCCTTCCAAATATAATGTGGAAAACTTGGATAGTGTATGTTTCCTACATGGGATTAAGTCGGAAGTAGGTGTCCCATTTTGGCATACAATCCCTAGCTCAACATTTGATGATACATCAAATGATGGAATATACAACTGCCTTATTTTGTGCATTAGAATTTGATTATGTTTTTCCTTGGCCTTGTTCATGTACTTATATTGTTGTATTCATTGAACATCATGTCCATTCCAACATCTTCTCCTAATATTGCACATTCTCAAAAAATTCTATAAAGTCATTTTGTTCTACTAGTCCTTGGTTTTTTGTCACCTGATTATCCAAAAATTGAGGTTGTAGGGGTCTATGGTTTCTACTAATAGTTTCCCCATTGTTTTCTTGTCAAAAAGTATTGAAAGAGCCAAGGTTATGCTTGTTGCTCCCTTCAACACCAAACCAGCTATTACCAACATCCAAACCATTGTTACCTAGAGTTTTTATGGCCTCGACAATGAGTTGCATCATTTGTTATTGTAATTGGGCTATATGTTTCTCCCTTTGTATTAGCATATTGGTCATTTGGTGTTTTCCATGAATTTTTGCGTGCAAGATATCACTAGGATCTTGTTCTCCTTGTCCACCCCTCTCACCCATTGTTGAAAAACGGGTGATCCTCTTTCCTTTTAATGTAATGTTTCTTGTATTTTCTAAAAGCGCACAAAGATCATTCACTCACAAGCTAGCAGGTTGCACAACTCTTATACCATTATTGTATCCCATGGGGATTTTTTCCCTTAGGGTTCAATTTTTCTAGGGTTTCCAATAAATCAGATAAGGATCATGTAACAACAATGTACATTCATATAAAATTAGGTATCCTTTTATGCATGCACAAATATAAATATTTCAACAACAATATGATCCTTTAACCAAATCATGATAAATTATGGCTAACTGTCCAACGAATAGTATATTCATTGAACCAATTATTTCACCAATATTGTGTTGTAAATGTTCAATATATCAACTTTTGATCGAGGATGATCTTAGAGGACAAGTGGCTTAAAAGTTCTCAAAATTCAAAATGGTCGGATTGCTCTCGAACCAAGTTCAGATTGAATTTCTCGTCGCCCTGATTCCAACAGTGGGAAAGGATATCCAATCCAAGCCCGTATGGAGAAGTTAGAGGGAGTCAAAGTTTTGGTCAAATTCAGGCAATGGGCCAAGTTTAAGTGTCCCAAAAATACACCATCAACCAGCAGGGGAACTTTTCTCCTGAAAATGTGCTAAATTGTGGCCTCATTAATTTTCGCAATGACCCTTAATTTTGTTAAAATCGGAAAAGCCTATTTTGTTATAAAAAAACGAAAAAATATTAAAAATAGGGTGGCGGGCCACCAACCCTGCCACCCCCCAACTACCCATATCAAATATATATACAATAATATATATTGGGTCGATATATATGCAATGACACTGTGTTAAGTGAGCCGGCAGGAATTGAACCCGCCCGTCCACGTAGGTCGACCCACTCCACAGGTAGCCCAATGAACCTAACCATATTAAAACAAATGCCAAACCTTTTTAAAAAAATAATTCATTATAAAAAATGGTTATATATACATGTTACGATGTATGGAAATCCGGGTGTGGAATGGTGCCGATGGGGGTCGAACCTGCCCAGCCCACTTCGTCGTCACCCGAGCGGGTGACACCACCATATACGAAACATTATCGCCATAACCAACATGCAAAATGGGAGGGGTGAGATTTAATCCACCGAACCCTCCTCAACCGACGACTACTTTAAGCCCATATGCCAACCACCTTATGTGGTGAACTTCGCCCTATATTTTATATAAGACTATCAATTTGCCAGTGCGCCCAGGTAGGGTAGGAGGAACAGGAGCGAAACCACGAGCAGGCAAGAGGTGCGGAACCATGTCGAGGGAATATTGAGGGGTATCAAAAATATTCCTTGGGGTGCAAAACTTGCCGGTGCCCATTTGAGACAAATTTTATGTCGATTCTACACCTCTCGGTGACAGGAACTCAACAGTGACTTCCATTTCTGCATCAAATCTCTCCATTTTTATGGAATTTTCCATATTGGAGGTGTAAGGGTGTTTTATGTAATTTTCCTTATACTTATTCTTCTTCTCGCCACTTAATGAATGAAGGCCTCCCCATTGTTGAGTAGGGCTCGGAGATGTAGTCCGAATTGGACGAAATCCATAATCAATTTTTTGTATCTTGGTCTCATGCGTGTCATGGTCTCTTTGTTCTTCATTTTATATGTTTATTTTAAATGCTCTCTTATATGTAATTCTTTAATGCATCTATAAGAAAAATATCTTGGATCAATTGGTATTAGAGCAGGTCTTTGTCGATGCGAATTGCATGAGTATATGCTAACCAGAAACAAGTTGCAAAGAGGTGAAGGAAAGCTTGAGTCTTTTGATCCTGAAGTAGGACATGCATGACAAAGAAGAAACATGGTAGATGAGGAAGCTCATTGGAAAGAAGAGCGGAATTACTACAAGGAATTCTACAACATGGTAGAGAAATTAGAAAAACTATTTGCATAGTATGAGAAGACCGTCAAGTCCGAGAAGAAAAATGTAGATGACCACGGATCAAAAAACCATGGAGATGGTGGAGAAGAGCCTCCTCCCTCTCCATATTTTAGTGATAGTTCCTCTTATTCATCTCATCATTCTCGTAGACGTCATAGGCATACATATAAGAAACCTTTCCTTAAACTAGATGTAAAATTTTACTTGCCTATGTATACATGAGAATGTAATGCGGAAAAGCTCAAAAATTGGATTAGATAAATTGAGGTATATTTCTAGATTCAACAGATCAAGAAAGACGAGGCAAAGATCCAGTTGGTATCCCTTTGACTGAATGGTACTGCTCTCGTTTGGTGGGAGAGCAAATTGCGAGGCAACAACAATCTCGATAACCTTCTCTCCTCATGGTCAAATTTTATTTCTGCATTGAAAGCTCAGTTTTACCCATTGGGCTATAAGAAAAAAAAATTAATGGAATCAAAAAACCTAAAGCAAGGCAAAGGCCAAGATGTACAAAAATTCATTGAAGAATTTAGAAAAAAATCATTGAACTTAGACATTCTCTTATATTCACTAGATATTGTAACTAAATATTTCGGTTCTTTACATGCTTTTATTTTTTTTGCTGAATTGCACTAATTCTATTATGAACATAAAATTACAAAACTGCCACGGTTCATCTGAGGAAGCCTGAAACCGAGCTTGATATCCAAGTTCTGTCTAAGTATGGAACTGCCCATGACGGGAAACCAGTTCTTTTGAAAGTAATTACACCGCCCATGAACTGGGAAACCGGCGAAGAGTCACCTACATTCAGCATAATAAAGCTAGAGAAAAACAAAATAGGCAAGCAGCTGTGACTGCTATGTATCATCATAGAAACCAAAAATCTTGCAAAAAAGTCTAGAGCAGAGTTCATACTGAATCTGGACATGTAGGAGAGAAATCAATTAGGTTGGAGCAGGGTGCTCCTCTTCAATTCTGCAACCATAAAAGTCTTCTGGTTCTGCTTCAGCATTCTTGGCGCCTTCTTCGCTTGACAGGTCCGCATCCACCTGCAAATGAAAAGGTTCCGAGGAGGAAGGGGCAGTGGCAAGGGGAACGCCGGGAGTGGGCATGAACGGAGAGGGTCCGGGACCAGAAGTAGGGTCGGAGGTGGGCGCTAAAGGAGCCTGCAGGGGACCAAGAGGCGGAGGAGGATGAAAGGATTCTTCTTCGCGCAGGGTAACCGTTATGAAGGCTGTGATGGAAGGGCGATTAAAAGCACAGTCGAAGCACAGCTCAGCTCGTTGCAAAGATTGTCTCAGGAAATGACTGCCAGGGCGAGGAGGGGCTGCGGAGGCATGAAACGGGGGCGAGGACAGAGGTGGCGCTGCGGAAGCGTGAAGCGGGGGCGGGGACAAAGGTGGCGCAGTGGCATGGCTACCATGGAAAAGCCCAGGAGGGTCGAAACTGACTTGAGCCGAGCGCCTTTCAGAAGGCTCCAAGGAGAAATCATCACTGGAGCTGTGGGGAGGTCGTTCGCCCATGGATCTGCCCCGAGAGGCACCCCTCCTTGCCATCATCCGCTGCCTGAGCCTAGGCATGGTGAAATTCTCAAGAGAATCCGACCAGACTTTGGAGGGAGCTGCAAGAATGGGAGCAAATTGACCAACAATAACAGGAGATACTTGAAAATTGAAATTAGCAGGGCAGAAGTTACTGTGCGAGTAGTGGAAGCCCGGAATGGTTTCCAGGCAACAGTGCAGAGAACACCGACGCCCTGTAGCTGTGCGTTCACCTGGCGTAGCACAACCACCCGGGCAGAGAGAGCGCACTGGCAGCAGAGGTCGGTTGACAGAACCGAAACGATCTGGAGAGCTGGAGCCGAAATGATCCATTTGATAGCAATTACATTGATCAAGGCAAGAAAGGTGACGACGAGGACGTATTAATGTCTATCGCAGAGGCGTATTCAAGTTTGCATTAAAGGTGCCATGGGGGGCCATGTGGGCACCCCAAGTGAATTGCCTTGGGAGCAGATCCAGGCCAAGTGGCCTTTTAACGTCTCTAATCATCTGCATTAAATCCGGAGGGTTCTTTACATGCTTACATAAGACATTCATTATTTTTATTTGAGCCTGCTATTATCGATGAGGCCAGTGTGAAGGCCATGCATCTTGAAAATAAGGAGACACATGAACAAAATGACCACCCAAAAAGAGATGCAACAATAAAGAGAAGAGGAGAAAAGACCTCTTGCACCCATTGTGTGAAAGGACACTACGAAGACAATTGCTGGAAACTACACCTTGAGATGAGACCTAAGAGGGATGACAGGAAGGAGAGGTAGAAGAGAGTTGCCACTGTGCAACAAGATCAAAAGTCTGAATCAGAGGAAGATGGGAAGGTCAGGGCTGCGAGAGTTGCACAAGGTAGACCAATTGACTTGGGATCAGATTCTAGTGATGAAAGGAGGATTGAAACTCTTGGAATTGCAGTAGATGGACCCATCGATTTGGGTTCATATTCGAGCGATGAAACATAAATTTAAACACATAATGTACAAAATATGAAAAGGTCACCCAATGCGGCATGACTACAAGAACTTGAGGAGATCAATCAAAACATTCAAGCAGAGAATACTGAGCTAAGGAGACTCCTACAGGAAGCAGAAAAGGAGAAACATAGGTTGCTACACCAGTTGTGAGCTAAGGAAGAGGCCTTGCAGAAGTTGCAGCATAACCCCCTTGAGGTAAAAAGTGTTTCATCTATTTCACATACTTTTCATGATGACAATTTTGCTGCTTTTGAAAAACATACTATAGGTATCGGGTCCAAACTGTTGAAGAAGATGGAGTATTAGGGAAAGGGCCTCGACATTAATGACCAAGGAATCATATACCCTATCAAAGTAGAAGAATCACCCCATCATGCAGGACTTGGTTATGTCAGGGAGGAAGTTGGGGAATGCTCCAAGACAGCCAACGACCCACCAACGACAGATGATAAGAGCACCTCATCACATCATAGAAACAATGAGGGATCGATGAGAACTTATCAGAGGCACATCGGGAGGAAGAATTCCAAGACAATCTAGAAAGTCTGAAAGAGGAAGGATCATTGCTACAAGGATGAACACCAGAAATATGCATGTCAAACACTTCAGGCCCGAAAAGCACCTAGGAATAACCTAGTCCTCGAAGACATTCGACCAAAAACTCCACCACAGGGAGGTGACCCATTTTAGTTTATTAAGTAAAGGATGGTTTTTTAAATGTAGTAGCTTGTTGTGGCCACAATTTGTAAATCATGCGTTCCAATCAAATGTAAAAGTGATGATGTCTTTTCCATCGCTTCCTAAAAGAAACTGTGATGTTTGGCCTCCGTGTGTAATTGGGGTATTTCTTCTCTTGTGTAATCCTTGACCAAAGAGTGTGGGTTATAAAATCTTGGCAAGTGTGGGGTTGATTGAGTCATGTATGGTTTGCATATGATTATAAGGGATGTACTAGATCTACGTGTATGTGAATGAAAGTGTGATTTGGCGAGGACACAAGCTGTGTGTTGGATGTGTTATTTATTTTGGTGGTCCAAAAGCTCTTCAGTGGGGAGGATTGATCCAGGAGGATATCATAGGAAAAGTGGCTTAAAATTGCTCAAAATTCAAAGTGGTAGGACGGCTCTCGAACTAGGTTCAGACTGAATTTCTCGTCTCCCTGATTCAAACGGTGTGAACGGATCTCCAATCTGAGCCTGTATGGAGAAGTTAGAGCGAGTAATTTTTTTGGTCAAAGTTGGGCAGTGGGCCAAGTTTAAGCGTCCCACAAATTCACCGTCAACCAGATAGGGAACTTAGCTCCCAAAGATAGGCGAAATTGTGGCCTCGTTAATTTTCCCAATGACCCTTAATTTCTTTAAAATTGAAGAAAACCATTTTGTTATAAAACAACAAAAAAATATATTAAAAATGGGGTGGCAGGCCACCAACCCCACTAATCCCCCAACTACCCATATCACACATATATATACATTAATATATATTGGGTCGATATATATGCAACGACACCGTGTTAAGTTGGTCGGTGGGAATTGAACTCGCCTAGCCACGTAGGCTGGCTCGATCCACAGGCAACCCAATGAACCCAACCATATTAAGACAAATTCCAGACCTTAAAAAAAAACATTCGTTATAAGCCATGGTTATATATACATGTTACGGCGTATGGAAATCCAGAGGTAGAACGGTGCCAACAGGGGTTGAACTTGCTCGGCCCACGTGGCTGACCCTCGAGCGGGTGACACCACCATAATAACCAAACATTACCATGATAACCAACATGAAAAATGGGAGGGGTGGGATTTGATCCCTTAACCCCTCCTCAACCGACCACTACTTTAAGCCAACCCACCAACCACCTTATGTGGTGAACTCCGCCCTATATTTTATATAATATTATCATTTCGCCAATGTGCCTAGGCAGGGCTAGAGGAGCAGAAGCGGAAGCATGAGCATGCTAGAGGGGCAGAACCATGCCAAGAGAATATTGAGGGGTACCAAAAATATTCCCTGGGGTGTAGAACTTGTCGGTGTCCATTTGAGACAAATTTTATGTTGATTCTACACCTCTTGGCGACAAGAACTCAATGGTGATGTCCGTTTCTACATCATAGCTTTCCATTTTTCTGGCATTTTCTATATTGGAGGTATAATCGTACTTTATGTAATTTTTCTTGTACTTCTTCTCACCACTTAATGAATGAAGGCCTCCACACTATTGAGCAGGGCCCGGAGATGTAGTCCGACTACCTAACTTTCGTAATCAATTTTTGGTGTCTTGGTATCATCCGTGTCATGGTCTCTTTGTTCATCGTTTTACGTGTTTATGTTTCATGGTTTTAAATTCTCTTTTATATGTAATTCTTTAATGCATCTATAAGAAAAATATCTTGGATCAACTTTCTAGGTATAATTGACACTAACATTATTCAATTTTGTGGACACTACATTAATTAATAACCCACTACTTTAACTATTGTTGCATTGTGTCTAACATATTCCTTATCAAGAGGGTTTATGGAAACTCCTCTCTCCAAGCTTCCTTGTGCTAAAATTGTTGTAATATATTCACTAGGGCAACGATTTTCCCTTTTTGACCTAAGCTTATGCTATGGAACTACATGCCCCTAAAGGATATACCTATTTCCTTGAGAACTCTTCAGTGGATACCCTGTTATTATTCCTTGTTCATTGGTCCCAATCTCCTGATACACATCCCTTAAAAGACCAAGAAGGAATCATGTTCAGGGAAAATTTTAGGGGCTAATATTCACAAGTGGGCTAATTTTCCATGTTTTTTTCCCAAAAAAAGATTCACCAATTTCCATTTTTTTCCTAAAACAATTCGCCCAGATTTTATAGTACAACATTATTTTTCCTTAAAAATACCCAAAATATTATATAGACTAATATAAATCATTGGAAATATAAATATTTCTACAAAAATATCACCAAATATTTTACAATTTGCATATTATGAACTTGTAAGATTCGTCAACGTTTCTAAACTTTAAGATAAACTTCCATCCTTAAAATTTTCCCTGCTAATGTTGCTTTTGGTAATCCCAAGTTCACACTTTCTAACATCGAACTAGCTAACTCATTGGTGTAAGCATATATTGGTTGCCCTATAATGTTATTCGCTCTGCTAGGAGGGATTTATTTCCACAAATCAAATATCTGTGTTGACATTGAATAGTCTTCTACGCTCCATGTAACTAGAGACATGTAAAAATGTGATCAGTTTCTTCCCTAAGAATCCTTATGGAGGAAAACAAAATGCCCTAATTACCTCAATGAATCTCCTGTATGATTGAGGAAAGGCCTCGGTGCCTCAGAGAAGGTGACCTACAACCTTATTTTCCACCAATTACAATATTAGATACACAATGGATAATCACAGAGGTAAAGTATGTTCTCTTAGAAATTTCCTATCAAGTTTGTGGTGACCAAATGCACCACAGAACACCTTTGCTACTCCTAGACAAAAGTTGTTGACCAATATGGAGGAAAAAATAATTTTATTCCTTGCTTAACTAGAATAGAACAAAGTTACTCCGTGTGAATAAGTTGTAACAAGACAAAGAATAAAGATGACTATCTAGGGTGGGATCACCTCCACCAAAACTAGTCAAGAGAAAAAGGGGTCTTAAAACCTTTAAAGGCTCAACGAAAATAATGAAAATCAAATTCAATTCGATGATGATAAAATAATTTCGTCTCTCCTTTATTTATATATTCTTTATGGGTTTTTTTTTTTCCTTAATCAAATGTGAGGAGTTCATGTGCAATCCCCAATTTGAGCATGTTGACTCAACTACCCTAAAATTTAGCTAATGTTGCCCAAAAACATTGGATAATGAGTTTCCCCCTTTATCAAATATTACAAATTATGAGATTGGATAGGCTACTTCAGCTACTTCGTCATCCCTTAAGAAATTAATCCACCAAAAACATTACAACAAATCGACTCCAACCTCCAAAGTGTTCCATTAAATGGTGCTTTCTAGGCTTGGCCACACCCATCATAATAACAATTAAAATTAAAGTTAAAGTTTTCATTTCCAAGATTCTATGTCTGTGTAAACATACAAATATGCAGCTTTTGTATGCTAATGCACTAAATACGCCATATGCCCACAAATCCAAAAGATTCCATGTCCTTGTAATGCATTTAATCATTGAACTAGACAGTGTGCAACATCGTAAAGTAATGAAAAACTTTAATAGCTCTAGCACACAGTGTGCAACATCACAAAGGAATGAAAAACTTCAATATCTCTAAGAGATCAAAATTCAAAAGTTGGAAATGCCAAGTTGAGACCACAAAGTTCAAACAAACAAGAACCGTCACAAAAACAACGGTGTTATAGGAATAAGTGTTTGGGTGATGTAAATGCTAATTGAAAATGGGAGAAAAATGGTGGCAAGGTCAATGGTTTCAATAAATCCAAATTAGGTCCATTATTCCTAGATGATATTTTTCATTTGAACAAGGTGAGATTCATTAAACACTGCAAATTATCAGGCCCACCGGATTTCTTGATACAAACTGAAAGAATAAGAAATATATTAGAATTCGAATGATGATAGAAATATTTGGTCCAGAATTTCTATTCCATATAGTTGAAGAGAAATATGCACAACAACTGTTCACTTATAGTTTTATTCCCGCCATGATCGTTTCTGGATCATGGTCGCACCACCCCACTAAATATCCAATCTAGGGGAAGATACAGGGAAGTTGATATAGGACAGTGGTTCTTAGCATCGGTGCTTGCAATGGTTCAGTGAGTGGTCATGTGGTGCATGGATCGGTTATCTCCAAATTTAACTTGCCCACATACGAAAGGCAAGAAGCTCCTGCATTATGGCGAGGTGAAATTTTCATATTATGTATATACCTTGGGAAAAGGTGTAGTTGGGCACCTTTGATACCATAAAGAAGCTTCTACATTATGGCGAGGTGAAATTTTCATATTATGTATATACATTGGGAAAAGCTGTAGTTGGGCACCTTTGATACCATAAAGAAGCTCTTGCTATTATGTAAAATTAAATTTCCCAAACGAGCTGGACCAAATCTATTGAAATGCTCATCACCCTTCTCGCTCCTAACAAGCAGGGGAGTCAAAACATTTCAGTGCAGCAATATATTCAAATCTAGTCATGAATGCTTCATTTACTATAAGCCTAATCTTGTAGCAAAATCTAGGTCTATCTTCACTCCTTTGTATCTAGCAGTATCTCGCAATATCACTCTCTAATCCCTTACTTTCACAACCCACTTCTAATTTTGTTATTACTAACTATGTTTGCAAATTAATTTACCAGTTCTAATAATTGAGTTCACTACTAAGTTTTCGCATCATATGATGTGATAATCATTATCATTCTGCATGCATTGTCCCTTGCATGCGAAAGACCGGAGGAGGCCGTGAAGGAGAGCCAAGGCGCCTTCCGCAACAAGGATAGCGTGACTTCGCTCGGCATGTTTTTACAATAACCCCAAATTTCTTATGATGTTATATGCAGATATGGTCTACAAAGGAAGATGATAGTTAGATATTCTCATTAAGTCATTGCTTGTTAACTGCCCTGAACCGAATTGAACTCGGTCCTTCCTTGTTTCGTGTCCCTTTGCTACTCCCTACCCTCGCCGCAAGCTCCTCCGTGCGCAACGCGGGAGCAAAACCTCACCATGTGTAATCAAATAAGTGATACGTTCCTTGCTGTGTGCTTAAAAATCCTAAATAGAAACCCCCTTGTGTCCAATCCTGGTAGGTGCAATGGTAATATGAGGAGTCAAAGCAGTAACAGTAGGCAAGACTCCCTCAGACAGAGTCATGGCCTCATCTACTTAACTGTAGAGAACCTCTGCCATACTAAGTTATTTTCATGTCTGGGCGTAGCAAATCCAAATTATATGGGTGTTAATGTTTATTATATGAAGGGGACGACAGAGTGGTTAAGGTCACCCGAGCAGTGTTTGTGCCTGCCTGAGTCGAGAGACCAAAACTCGTTTTATCCTGAGGATAATCTCCAGAGTCAAACCAATTCCCGAGATAGGAGCTATCCCAGTCATAAGAAGTTGGCCGAATCTCCACCTCATCTTATGTTCCAGAGGTATAATAATGAAAAGAAACAGAGGAGTTTACCCAGATCGGACAGACAAACGTCCAAGGGCACCGTAAGGTGCATGCTGTGTCTTAATACTTTTTCTTATTCTGTTTACTTCTGTATGCCAGTGTTAGTTCAAAAATCCCACTCAGCAATGGGAAAGCGACATCACAGGGCAGCCACTGATAAGGGAAAGCAACCTGCTCAGACTGAACCAGCGCCTAAGAAAAGGGGGCGGAAAACTTATTTGGAACACCTGGAAACACTGGCAGTTAATTATGTCATGAGCAATCCTTCGGTAGTCAGAAATGATATTCGTGGATGGGAACAAGAAATTCAGCAGGAACCAGAGGATAATGAGACAAAGGCGGAGATCCTTGATTTTATTACTGATCCAGGTCATACAAGGGGCAGGCTTACATTGTTTAATCAGACAGTCCATACATATTGGATTGTAAAATGCCTGATAGCAAAAGCAATCCAGAGTAATCATCCAGTTCAAGTAAACACTGAAGCAATGCAACCAGACCTACGTACCCAGGCTCAAATCTTGGAGATTCAGGACAATCAGCAGCATCTAAAGATCACTCAATACCAGACTGCAGACAGGGTTAGCAGGCTAGATGACAAAGTGGGACGCATGGAGAAAATCCTTCAGAAGATTCTTCAGCAACTCAATCAAGCAGAAATGCCAGGGTCTAATTTCAAAGACCCTGCCCCAGTCTCCTCATCTGAGGGTTAAAAGATTGTCTTGATTTGATGGTTTTTTTGTTAATCTTGAACTTTTAAAAGCTGTTATGTTTGTACATATTAAAGTAGAGAAACAGGTAGTGCAAGAAAATCATAGACGTAAGAGACAATTTCAGTTTTGGGATGCAAATCATGTTTTCAGAAGGCCAATAAACCTGGTTTCCCTCTCGGGCAGGTTGAGGCCAAGAATGACTTTATATTTTTTGTAACCTGTCTTAAAATATAAATAGAAATGGCAAGGTCCCACCGAATTTACAAAAAAGAAGAATAAAAATAAAGAATAAAAACAAAACATAAAGTTGTTTTACAATTAAAATAGCAATAAAAACAAAAATTTTTAAATTCATTGAAATAAATGCTTAAGGAATTTCCTCCATTTGAAAGTTTGTGTTATTCGATGAGCATATCTATATTAATACGAGTTGTCTTTAGTACGACTTTTTGAAGTATTTTCTGGTGGTTTTTCCCTATCTAATTTCTCTAAAATTTGGTAGGAATTCATTGAAACCAGAAGTTTGATGGGTAACTTTTCACAATTGAAGTGCCCTAAGGGTTTTTTAGGGTGTTGAATCCATATATATAGTGAAAAAACCAATTTAAATAATAGAAATCAAGATTTCATCTCAGAAAATTTCACTTGATTCACACACAGGAAACTCCAAAAAGTCACACTAAAGACAACTCCATATTAATATAGCCATAAAAACAAAATTTCTTAAATCCGTAGAAATAAATGCTTAAGGAATTTCCTCTATTAGAAAGTTTGTGTGATTCGATAAGCATATTGATATTAATGGAAGAAGATAATATTATAGTTGTAAAAGGATACAAATTGTTACATATTGGTATTTACTTACTTATATAACATCTTGCAAGGATGAATTTGGAAGCACACTTGCAACATAATTGAATTCTAAAAAAATTAAAAAATTAAAGGGCTAATCAACCACATAACTATTGAATATCATAGTAGTCAATAGCCAAAGATATTAAAATAGATCAATCTTGAGCTATAACTTACAAGTGCTTGTCTCAAGTTTTTTCTTTAGAGTGTATTGATTCTAATAGTATCTCAAACTCAACATTATAGTTGTTGGTTTTTTTCTTTTTAGGTTAGGCAGGTGGGACCACTTATGGGGGATTTGAACTGGTGACACATTGAAAAGTGTGCCTTAATAGCACAACCATTCATCGTCAATTCAAATCCATGTGGGCTAAAAGTGGCTTCTATCATTAATATGTTCCCATGAGGTTTGAACTTCCCTAGATGTCACTCATCCTAGAGTTAAATTTGCATAATGCACACAAAAAAATTTATTACATTAAATTAATCATACATATAAATACATCAACTATTGGTCTAAGATAGAAATATTATCCTAATCATACAATCAATATGTCGAGAGAATATCTCAACCACACCTAAATAGGATCTAAGATCTCTCGTAGATGTAGCAAAACTTTAAATGAAGTGAATAAATCCATCACATGACAAGTATGAACTATATTTTCCAAGTTCCCCCCCCCCCCCCCCCCAATGACTACTTGTCTCAATTTCAATCAGAAAAGTGTATATGTGGTCTTGTTTACAAATATGATTAAAAATAATATGTCGATGTCCATATAAAAGAAAAACTGTCTACTAGAATGTAGGTGTATCAATTGTTGCAACTACTATTCTACTAGGATGTCCTTCATGTACATGGTCCAATCGAACTACATACATGCTCTGTTACCAGAAACATGACTGTTGACACCATTCCTCGGAAAAAGTGAACAAAAAAAGGAAACCCTACAGAAACGTCGTTTTCTATGGTCGTTCTCGTTAGCGAGTACATATATTTTCCTTCATGCGAGTTCGCTGCTTGCAAAAAGAGGACATATGGGTTCTGAGGAGTTTCCAGAACATCTATTAGGAGTAATGGGGTTTGTCGTAATGAGGTTAATAGGGTATTGTCGACATATAATGAGATTTGTAATATTGTACTACTTATTTTAAGTTGTTGCAGTTTTAAGTTGTTGTGAAAAAAATTATTGATAATAAATTTGGATCCAATTTTTACCATGTAGGTTAACATGGAATTAGATTAGTTGCTAAAAGTGTTGTTACATTATGGGAAATCTATATTAATAGTTCAATTCAATTAAATGATATTCTATATCTGCACTTTTTTTGGGCTCTTACTCACACCTTATTCACCAAATAATGTTTCATTCATAATTCCAAATATCATGATGAATATCAAATCTTTTTTTCTTTTTCTTTTCCTTTCTACAAGTTTATTCAGCCGTGTTTTCTCACCTTTTATTATAGCTTTCATTAAATCTATTTTAAACTTACTTATATATGGTTTAAGAAATTCACATTCAATTGCAAATTTTATTTATTGTTTCCATCCAAATGGTGTATCTTGATATTGGGTTATATATATATATATATATATATATATATATATATATATATATATATATATATATATATATATATATATATTTGGATTTTCCCCACAAAACCATAATCAACCGAAGGTTCAAAATGCTAAAGCATGTATAGAGTGTACATTTAATTGACTAAGAGGCATAATAATAGTCAATTTGTTGAGCATCAATATGTTTAAAACTTTTGGGCTATAAATTTAGTTGAAACTATATTCAAAATTGAAACTAAATCTATTTTTCATTTTTATTTTTATTTTCTCTCTCCTCGTTTCTTGAGTAGGAAACCTCCAAACTCCGTTTCTGGTACCGTTATCATTTCTCGTTTAGTTTTCGTTTCTGGTAACATATCATACATGTACATGTAATTTTAAGTCCCCCTCCATCATTGTCATTTCGAAATCTTCTAGGCTACTAACTGCTCTTCTAGGCTACTAACTCCATCAAGTAGGGAAAATTTTAAGGATGGAAATTTATCTTAAAGTTTAGAAACCTTGGCGAATCTTACGATTCCCTGATATGCAGATTGTAAAAATTTTGGTGATATTTTTTTAAATATATCCAAATTTCTAATGAATTTATATAGTTTTTATTTGGCGATTTTTAGGATAATATAATTTTATACTATAAAATTTTGGTGAATCACTTTTAGAAAAAAATGGAAATTGGTGAATCTTTTTTGGAAAAACCATGGAAAATTAGCCCACCTACGAATATTAGCCCCTAAAATTTTCCATGCCATAAATGTTTCTCATAACCCATGTATTCCACAAGCTATATTATGGAGTTCCACTCTCAAACTCTCTAAACCCGCAGGTCCAAACATCTTCAACAAATCTAATACCCAGTTCAACAGAATTTGCCTCATCTCATGGAGGATCTCAACGCAATGGGGACCATTGCTTCGTAAGGAGGGAGAAATGATCCATGTGGATATCGGTGGCCACCCACCTATTCCATTTGGATCTGCACCATCAATTCTTCAGCTTTTCACATTCAGCACAACTTAATATTTTTAGCAGTTTTCGTGTCCTACACTCCTGGAGCTGTTTTGGGGCCTTAATGATCCATGTGGATATTGGTGGCCACCCACCTATTCCATTTTAACCCCCACCATTAGTTCATTTAATTTTTAGGTTGTAGCACAACTTACTATTTTTATCATTTTTTCGGGCCTTGAACTTTCAGAGCCATTTTGAGGCCCTAAATGACATTTTTTTGGGAAAAATGGGAGCATTATGAGTCCATGGACCAATGTTGCTCACATAGAAAGTTGTACTCCTTGGATAAATATTTCTAACGAGGTATGATATGCGTCGAAAAGAGATCGTATGCCGAAGTTACGTCCCCGGGAAGTTGAAACACCAATTTACCCAAACGGGGTCCATAGTTTTGGCGCTTCATTTCCTTGGGTTAGGTTTTTTGAGGTTTAGAGTTCTCCATTGTTTATCAATAACAAATAGGCCCTATAGCCTCATTGTAACATATTTCAGAGGTCTGTAGCCACCACATCGCTTCTCAGAGATACGTTAAAAGCACCCTAGCTAGTTTATTTCCATTCTGTTTGTAAGCAAATTTCAGTTCTTTGATATAAATAAAATGAAGTGTTATTTCCACTACATATTTGTATTTATGGTTATATGTGTATTCTGTTTTGTTCCTGCATAAATCCATATCAGTGGTATCAGAGCGGTTTGGTCTTTCTTTGTTTTTCTTTACATGTCCCCAACGCGGTTAGGGTATAAGTAGTTAAGGCTCGATCTAGTTGAACCCTTGCGAGATCAACCTCACAAACCCCAACGACCTCCTATGGTAGAAGAAAAGAAAGATGAAGGAGCAGAAGATCCTATCAAAATATTGCTCGAGGAGGCCCTCGAGAAACAAAGGAACACAATGATGGATAATTTTTCTTAGATCCTTCAACGAGTGCCCACCTACGACGCATCTGCATCCAACAACCACTCTGGAGGCACCACTCCCTTCAAATTACAGGTAAACTTTGAAATTCATGTATTTGAAGGCCAAAAGGATGAAGAAGCCGTAGATAAATGGTTAAATTTTCTGGAAGGGTATTTCTCGGGGCATGATTTCTTCGAACGAGAAAATATTATTTTTGCACTCCTCAAAGTAGCTCCCCATGTCAAAGACTGGTGGGAAACCTACTGTGAGTAAGAGGGCGAAGGGGAACCCTCTCTATTCTCGGCCACACCCACTTGGAATTTGTTCCGAGACAACATCAAGGAACAATACTACCCTGTGGGGAGCTATGAGGACAAATACATCTAATGGACCACGTTGCGGCAACAAAGAGATCAAGATGTGCACGAACTAATGAATTTTTTCCATACCCTATGAAAAAAGTTGGGTATTAAATATTCAGAGAGACATTTGGTGCTCAAGTATCGCGACTGTCTGCACAAAAAAATTATGGAGGAAATGGAGTTCCTCGACATTAAATCGCTTGGCACGGTATATCGCTATGTCACCAAGATCGAGCAAAAGTTTAAGCAGAAGAAGCGAGACTTTGGATCTGCGAATCCCAAGCCAGGGAAAGGTGCACTCGAACCCCAAAACAAGGGGAAAGGCCAAGGTGGGGCGACTCAAAACAACACCATAAATCCAAATAAGAACAGGGGGAAGTGGTGCGAATTTCATAATAGCCCCACTCATAGCACAAACGAGTGTCGGGCTAAACAATCGTTGGTGGCCGAACTAAAGGCACCCGAATCAAATACATTTTCTGATCCTGAGTCAAAACGAGATAAAGGCAATGACAAAGCAAAGAAAATCATTGATGCGGATCCCAGTGGTATTGTTACCATCACCAAGATCAAGAGGAAGGATCCCGAGGATCTAGAGGAGGGGGAGTGCCTCTTCCATTTGTAGATGTGGGTGAAGGGTTCTCCACTGCAATTCCTTGTTGATAGGGGAAACCAAAAGAACCTCATTTTAGCACAGGTAATGAAGCGGCTCAGCCTACTGACCATAGCACACCCGTAGCCATATACCATCGGGTGGCTTCACCCAAGGAGAGATATCCGCATCCGCCAACAGTTCCGCCTTTCGTACAACATCAAGCCATTCACAGATGAGGTATTATGTGATGTTGCTTCTCTTGGTGTAGCTAACGTATTATTGGGCCAACCATACTTGTGGAGGCGACATGCTATGTATGAGTATAGGCCTCGTGCTGTTATTATTACTTTGGAAAATAACTTGTACAGGATACTAGAGGTAGTACCGCCTCCTGTCATCTCTTTGGCTACTACAAAACAACGTAGTAAGATTGTTTCCCAAACCAGGAAATTTATTTTCCTTACAACTCGCTCATAGGGAAAGAATAATATTGTGGCCACAACCTCGAAACAGGACTCCCCTGCATGGCTACAAAAGATGGAAAAAGTCATGGAGGAATACGAGGACATTTTTCCCTCACTCACAGAGGTTCCTCTACACTGTCAGGACAAGCACTTCATTGATCTGTCCCTCGACACACCGCCGCATGATGTTGCCATACCTCCTGCAACTACAAATGTAGAATCCACACATGTACTATTTGAGGCTGATAAAGAAACCAAAATTACTGAACACATCCAACATGTCCGCTCGCAGGTCCATGATACCTTCGACAAATCTAATGCCCAGTTCAACAGAATTTGCCTCATCTCATGGAGGATCTCAACGCAATGGGGACCATTGCTTCCTAAGGAGGGAGGAATGATCCAGGTGGATATCGGTGGCCACACACCTATTCCGTTTGGACTCGCACCATCAATTCTTTAGCTTTTCACATTCAGCACAACTTACTATTTTTAGCAGGTTTTTGAGTCTTGCAATCCCGGAGCCGTTTTGTGGCCTTAATGATCTAGGTGGATATTGGTGGCCGCCCACCTATTCCATTTGAACCCCCACCATCAGTTCGTTTAGTTTTTAAGTTGCAACACAACTTACTATTTTTAGCTGTTTTTCGGGCTCCTGAACTTTCCGAGCCGTTTTGAGGCCCTAAACGAATTTTTTTGGGAAACATGAGAGAAAAATGGTTCCATGGACCAATGTTGCTCATATAGAAAGTTTTACTCCTCAGATAGATCATTCTAACGAGGTATGATATGCGTCAAATGGAGATCGTATGTCGAAGTTACATCCCTGGGAAGTTGAAACACCAATTTACCCAAACGGGGCCCATAGTTTTGGCGCTTCATCTCCTAGGGTTAGGTTTTTGGAAGTTTAGAGTTCTCCATTGTTTCTCAATAATAAATAGGCCCTCGAGCCTCATTGTAACAAAGTTCAGAGGTCTGTAGCTACCACATCTCTTCTCAAAGATACGCTACCAGCACCCTAGCTAGTTTATTTCCATTATGTCTGTAAGCAAATTTCAGTTATTTGATATTAATGAAGTGAAGTGTTATTTCCACTGCATATTTGTATTTATGGTTATTTGTGTATTATGTTGTGTTCCTGCATAAATCTGGATCATTGGTATCAGAGTGGTCTACTCTTTCTCTGTTTTTATTTACATGTCCCCGACGTGGTTAGGGTATAAGGAGTTAGGTCTTGATCTGGTTGAACCCTTGCAAGATCAGCCTCGCAAACCCAGACGACCTCCCATGGAAAAAGAAAAGAAATACAAGGGAGTAGGAGGTCCTATCAAAATATTACTCGAGGAGGCCCCCGAGAAACAAAGGAATGCGATGATGGATAATTTTTCTCAGATCCTTCAACCACTGCCCACCTACGACACATATGCATCCAACAGCCACTCTGGAGTGGCACTCTCTTCAAGGTACAAGTAAAATTTGACATTCCTGTATTTGAAGGCCATATAGATGTAGACGTCGTAGATAGATGGTTAAATTTTTTGGAAGGGTATTTCTCGGTCCATGATTTCTCCGACCAAAAAAAAATATTTTTGCACTCCTCAAAGCCGCTCCCCATGTCAAAGATTGGTGGGAAACCTACTATGAGCAAGAGGCCGAAGGGAAACCCTCTCTGTTCTTGGACACACCCACTTGGAATTAATTCTGAGACTGCATCAAGGAACAATACTACCCCATGGGGTGCTATGAGGAAAAATACATCCAATGGACCACGTTGTGGCAACAAAGGGATCAAGATGTGAACGAACTAACGAATTTGTTCCATACCCTGCGCACAAAGTTGGGTATTAAAGATTCAGAGAGACATTTGGTCCTCAAGTACCACGATTGTCTTCACAAAAACATTCAGGAGGAAATGGAGTTCCTCGACATTACATCGCTTGGCACGGCATATCGCTATGCCGCCAAGATCAGGCAAAAGTTTAAGCAGAAGAAGCAAGATTTTGGATGTGCGAATCTGAAGCCAGGGAAAGGTGCCTCCGAACCGCAGAACAAGGGGAAAGGACAAAGTTGGGCGACTTAGGACAACACCACAAATCCAAATAAGGGCACAAGGAAGTGGTGTGAATTTCATAACATCCCCACTCATAGCACAAATGAGTGCTAGGCCAAACAGTCGTTGGTGGCCGAACTAAAGGCACCCAAATCAGATGCATTTTATAATCTTGAGTTAGAACCAGAAAAAGGAAATGACAAAGGGAAGCCAATAATTGATGCGGATCCCAGTGCCATTTTTTCCATCATCAAGATCTAGAGGGATGATCCCGAGGATCCAAAGGAGGGGGGGTGCCTCTTCCATTCGTAGATGTGGGTGAAGGGTTCTCCACTGAATTTCCTTGTCGATACTGGAAGCCAAAAGAAACTCATTTCAATAGAGGTCGTGAAGCAGCTCGACCTACCGACCATAGCACACCCGTAGCCATATACCATCGAGTGGCTTCACCCAGGGAGAGATATCTGCATCTTCCAACAATGTCGCCTTCCGTACAACATCAAGCCATTCACTGATGAGGTATTATGTGATGTTGCTCCTCTTGATGTAGCTGATGTATTATTGTGCCAACCATACTTGTGGAGGCGACATGCTGTGTATGAGTCTAGGCCTGTTTATGTTATTATTACTTGGGGAAATAACTTTTACAGGATATTGGAGGTAGTACAGCCTCCTATCATCTCTTTGACTACTGCGAAACAACACAGTAAGACTATTTCCCAAACCAGGAAATTTATTTTCCTTATAACTCGCTCACAAGGAAAGAATAATATTGTGGCCACAACCTCAAAAGAGGGCTCCCCTGCATGGCTACAATAGATGGACAAAGTCATGGAGGAATACGAGTACATTTCCCCCTCACTCACAGAGATTCCTCTACACTGTTAGGACAAGAACTCCATTGATCTCACTCCAAATGCACCGCTGCCTGATGTTGCCATACCTCTTGCAAATACACATATAGAATCCACACATGTACTGTCTGAGGCTAATAAAGAAACAAAAATTACTAAACACATCTAGCATGTCCGTCCGCAGGTCCATGACATCTTCGACAAATATAATACCCAGTTCAATAGAATTTGCCTCATCTCATGGAGGATCTCAACGCAATGGGGAAAATTTATTCCTAAGGAGGGAGGAATGATCCAGGTGGATATCAGTGGCCACCCACCTATTCCATTTGGACCTGCACCATGAATTCTTGCAGCTTTTCACATTCAACACAACTTACTATTTTTAGCAGGTTTTCGGGACGTGCACTCCCAAAGCTATTTTGGGGTCTTAATGATCTACGTGGATATTGATGGCCACCCAACTATTCCATTTTAAACCCCAACATCATTTCGTTCAGTTTTTAATTTGTAACACAACTTACTATTTTTAGCATTTTTTCGAGTCCTAAACTTCCAGAGCCGTATTGAGGCCCTAAACGACGTTTTTTGGGAAAAATGGGAGAAACATGGGTCAATGGAGTAATGTTAATCACATCAAAAGTTTTACTCCTCAGATAGATATTTCTAATGAGGTATGATACGCGTCAAACGAAGATCGTATGCAGAAATCACGTCCCCGGGAAGTTGAATCACCAATTTACCCAATCGGGGCCCATAGTTTTGGCGCTTCATCTCCTAGGGTTAGGTTTTTGGATGTTTAGAGTTCTCCATTGTTTCTCAATAATAAATAGGCCCTCGAGCCTCATTCTAACATATTTCAGAGGTCTGTAGCCGCCACATCTCTTCTAAGAGATACACTAGTAGCACCCTAGCCAGTCTATTTCCATTCTGTCTGTAAGAAAATTTCAGTTCTTTGATATTAATGAAATGAAGTGTTATTTCTGCTGCATATTTGTATTTATGGTTATATGTGTATTCTTCTGCGCTCCTGCATAAGCCCGGATCCGTGGTTCATTAAGTCCTTACTTCCTTAGATTTTTGAATATGTTGCAAATGGTGGGGCCCAAACCAAGGAGCAAGTAATCATGTGTTCCCATCCACTTGAATTGATATATTATCAAGTGTGTACCTAATATGAACTTATTCCTAATGCTAAATTTTTTCATGTGTTGGAGATATCTTGCTTCCCCAATGTTGTATGAACCTAGATCAACATTGAAGGCTTTTTATGGGCATACCTTGCAACCTCAAGGGATATTTTTTGCTTTACCTATAAAGTTTGGGGGAAAAAAAATCTTTGTTGAGCTTAAGGTCATTAATGCACCACTTGATTATAACCTCCTTTTTAGGCAAATATGGTTTTATTATAACCTCCTGTTTTCGTGTCTTCAATTGTTCAAGTGATGATGTTACTCCATTAGGATTAGATATTCACCATTGACTAGCTATAATTTTTCAAACTTTTGATCTTCGATTTCATCAAAGTAAGTGAGTCCCCTTTGTAGGAAGTTACCCAACCCTTGTTGAAAGAATTGGAGCAAGATTTTTCAAAGATTTGACATTGATGGGAATTTTCCCCTTATTTCCACCTAAATTTTTAGAGTCAACTAATACCATCAACATGGTCACATCCTTCTCATATGACTGTGATGGGTCCACTAATCCTTGTATATATTTTTTCTCTTGGGGATGTTGGCACATTTGGTGAAATGGTGTCTCCTAAACTTGAGTTGAGCTATTCTCCTAATGTCAACGTGATTCTCATTCCATTTCATATTATTCTAATAGATCCATTGATCCTTAGATCAATCCTTCTCTTGAGGACCTTGGTATGTTCACCGAAATGGAACCTGCTAGTTTGAGTCAAGTTGTTCCTATAATGTTGATATTACTTCTCACTTCCCCTATTTTGATGGGTTGAATGACCCCTATATTATTCTGCTAAGTGCTTCTCATGATGTTAAGCTTCACGTTTCCTCTCTGCCCTCTTGGGTTTTCACTTGTTCCTATTTTTGTTCCTTTGATGTTGAACTTTTGGCAGGCCTCTCAATATCTAAATTATCCTAGGAGGATGCATCACATCCTTTATTGTTTTCCCATTGGTCAAAACTATGGAATGGTGAAATGGATACCCTTTTTTCTTCACAAGATGTCTCTTGGGTGAAAGACCTTGATCTCACCCACGCTATGCTCTTTGACAAGTCTTTTGTGAATTTTTCTCCTAGTCTTCCCACTGAAATTACTAAGAACCTTTGGGACATGGATAAATATATGATGGGGGCGAATCAACCACATGATGATATTGATATTTACACTTCTCTTTCTCCTATTATTTGTGAGATTATCCCTCTTCCCTATGAAATTATTCTTGGAGTTGATCCTCGACTTCCTATGCATTTTCTTCATAGGAGTTTTCACCTTGCATCTCCCACCTAGGTACCTAACATCATTCCCTTCACCAAAAACAATGGTTCTCATCACATATGTGTTGAATTTAGGCCCTATTATTTTCCAAAGTATCTTGATCATAATGGGTACATTTTCGTAGAGCCCCCTAATGGGTACATCATCATGAAGCCCCGTGATGGGTTCCCTCTTGGGTCATATTGTGTCTAGTTTTCTAGGAATAATGCCATATAAATTTGTATGTAGTATGCTTTGTTTTTACTGTTTTTTTCATTTCTATCACGTTTTGGTATACTTATTATCATGTTTGGAACTTGTTTTTTAGATCTCTATATCCTCTTCGATCTAGATAGGATATGTTGATGGAACTAGTCATAGTTCATGAAACATTTATTCCATTTCTTGGGTTCTATTTTTTCCCACTTAAGAACCTTGGAGTTTAAAGGAAATATTTCTTAGACCTACCACTAAAAATATTGTGGAATACAATGTCATCATTGAACTCTTAACCGAGATCATAGCTATAAATGTCAATTAGTGGTAAATCTAGATTCTTAGCTCATGGTATCGTAGTTGAATCGTGTGTATCATGTTCATCATCATATGTTATTTCATTATTTATTAAGGATACATCTACTTGAGCGTTCATTTGATTACATAATTTATTAACATGTTCCTAGGAATTGTAATACATTGGTTGACTCATTGGATAACTATGTGTTGGAATGGAATCTATCATATTTGTAATTAATATAGCTAAACATGTATGTACATAAAAACATGTGATCCATTCTATATCATTCACATATACATAAGCAAAGGACTAAAACTCATATGTATATATGAAGAACATAGTTTTCATACATCATCATAATATAAAAATAGTATAGTGTCAAAAATCGGGCTCACAGGCCCAAGATCATAAGCCATTTACATCAACACTATGGTCCAGACACAAAATTACCTAAGGGGAGTACATAGTGAAATCCTAACGCTACTCATCATCTAAGTCACAGTGTGCCCCAGAGCACACTTCCATCATGGCTACTTGGTGAAGAAGTTGACCCATCCTACTAGATACACCAACAATGTGGTGCTACATATGTCTTAGAAGCTCCTCTAGTTATTTCAATGGTGCTCCCATCATCAACCCCTCCAGGTTCTGCTTCATTTTTCTTAGCTCATTGTTGTCCAACTCTTCTTCCTCATCTATCTCGTCTTGGCCCCCGTTTTGGATTTGCTGCTCTAGCTATTCCTCATTGGTTATAAGGTGACTTTCCCTCGAGTCTTCATGGTGTAAAATATTTGTCACAAATACATGTTAATTATTAGCAAACTATCCCACCCAAAACTTTTAAAAACTTTAAAACACATTTCACTCACCCAAGGGACCCCACTGCTCACCAAGGAAAAAATATGGTCAAGGTCACGATGGAAATCCACTCCTGTATATGTGTAATCATCAATCTATATACACTACAAATATGACCATATGAGAAAATATTTTACATATGCTTGAATGGTTGTTCCACCTCCTAATCTTGATAGAAATTCAGTCCATATATTCATCTGAGGAGTTGATATCTTTGGAATTGCTAGTACAACATGTCTTTGCAATATAAAAACTATGTTAAACAATAACGATACCAGGATACTTCCATATCCAAACATACTTTTCTTCCCTATTATGAATTTTCTCAACTTCTCCTTTAAGTTAATAAGTAATCCTTTGCACTAGTTGAATACCCTAGGGGTCAAGCATTGTACTCTATGTCCAGATGAATTTTGGAAGCTAGATGGGGACTCATTGTGCCAAAAATGTGGGTCGAAGTAAAGAGGATGTTTTGTAGCAGCAGGTTATTCACTTCTTTTATTGTGATCTCCCACCTACTTTTCGAGAAATGGGAGAGAAATACATTGTCATCCACTTCTCCATTGATATCTCTCCTACCAGTCTCCCTCTGAACACTCTAACCAGGGCCCCTCACCTTGATAACCCTGTGAGGAAGTTTATACACTACCTTAATGGTTAGAACTTGTCACTGTATCTTGAAGAAATTCTCCTCAGGATCCCAACATTGGATGATACTTTCCGGGAGTCCAGGTTGCCCCTTCATGCATTAGGTATTTAAAAATATTGAGAGATTGTTTCACAATGCTCAAATTCTCCCTAGATCCAACATTGTAGCTTCGTCATCATAACCATGTTCTCATTCTCTCCACTTGATCATTGCGAAAATCCTAAAAATCCATCAAATATCTCATTAAAAAATTATTATATGCAAAAAAATTGGTCAAGATCAAACATCCCTTTCCCTAAATATGAAAAAAGAGGCCTTCAACGCCCTTTTATAGTGAAAATTTCAAAGTGGAGGGCTAATAGTGTTTTGTATGCAGTGTTGTGGGAGCATTAATAGCCCTCTATTTCAAGATTTTTTTTTAGACAAAGAATTGAATGCACTCGAAGAAAAAGAGGGAGTCCCCACAACTAAAATTTCAGGAAAAAATGAACAAAAGTACTATAAAATTAAAGAACAAGTCCTAAGGACTAACCTGGTTGTGACAAAATCATATTATGTAGCCTATATCTCCCAGGATCTAGAAAATCTGATTTGTAAACAAGTGGGTTTCTCTAAATTTTATCTCCAAATGGGGTGTAAATGAACTATGTGGTCAAAAATGTCTCCCTTTTATTCGAAATGTGGGCCTATAATGTATCCTTTTACCTTGATCATGTCTCTTTCATCACATTTTTTATTATTTGGGGTATTATTAAATGTTTTCCTTATTATGTTTTCCACTAAAGATTCTATGATTGTAGTTCGCTAATATTTTGACCATGTTTCGAGATGTGTTCTCATATTCCACTAATGCTCTAAGGAATATAACTGAAACTAACATATAGGACGAGGATCCACCAATTTTTTCCTTTACCATCACAATTTTACTTCGCCTTAGGGCCCACCCTGCTAGGTTGCATCATTAACCATGTCTTTTTGCACATGATAACTTATGAAATAAAGCCTACCCTTCATGGAAGCCCTAGAATACCACCCGATTTTTGTTTTGTTACCCATGTTGTAGTTATTGGTAGGTTTAAGGATCCTTTTTATTACCCACCATGAAATTTAAATTGAGCCTCACCCATCTCTTTCTCTATTCTTTATAGCCATCACCCTATAGGGGGTCCCCATAGTTTTTAGCATGTTTCTTTATCGTCTCCTATGATCATGGTCCTTAATATCTTGCTAGATGTTATCATACAAATACTTTTCTTCATTATACTAGCTAGCTTTTTAGCCATGCTTGACCTCTTTCCTTTGTTTCATTCTTGCCTCCATCTTGGAACCTATTATCACCTTTTAGAGAGTCCATTGCAATGAGTGGATTTACCTTGCTAAACACTTTTCCACTGCTTCATTCTTTTCTTTGGTTGGTTTTGTTAGCCTAAAAAAAAGATGCATATTATTATAACAATCTTCTCTCTAAAATAAGCTTCATTTTGGACTTATTTTCATGCTCGTTAAACAATGAAAATCTTGAGATCCTTTTGTTATATTTTCACGTTCGTTAAATCTATTTGTAAATCTCAAGTCCATTTTTGTCTTGTTTTCATGACTTGTTAAACTCATGAAAACAATGAGCTTCCTTTAATACCATATTTTCATGCTCATAACACCTATATGAAAATGTTGAATTATTTGTATATTTTCCAACTTGTTAATTAAATTGATACTCGACACATGATCACCTTTCAATTCTCAAGCTCATTAAAATCTAAGAAGGAAATGAGTAAACTTTTATCTCTTTTTCGACCTTTCTATAAAATTATGAAATGGGAATCTATTAAGCTTACTTTTCTTCTCTTTCGTGCTAAATAAACTATGAAGGGGATAAAATATTGAAAAAGGGGGGGGGGGTCCTTTTCATATTTTTAATTTCTATCATGGAATTCATATGTCACCCTTAAACATGTCACATGTTTGAGTCATAATCTTACAGTTGGTTTTTTCCCAACTTTAGAACCTCACCATTAGCTTGCATCAATTCACATTGTTATTGAGTCAATATCTCACCCAATTGGTTACCCTTCCACTCTATGGGCTTTGGTGATGCCTCCTGTGTCTCCATCGCATCCATTGGTATTATTTATTCTATGCTACCAAGTTCACTATTGTATCATGTCGATATATGTTCAAGGGAAGTATCAATCAAGAGCGAGTTGTTTGCAAGTATCATTATACCTTTTGTTTTTACCATACATGTGTTAGTTGTTATCATCAAAGACCTTATCTTGGTTTTAATTTCATGTCGATGATGGGGGATACATTAAGGCCCTCCTTCAAAATATCATTTCTCTTCGACTTCAACACCTTATCCGGGATGTATATCTAGAAACGATCTAGTACCTTGGAGTTTGCAATCATTAGTGGTAAGTTTCATTTTGGTTTGCATTAGGTTTTCATCAGTAGACCATGTCGACTAATTCTCGAGAGTGCTCGACATTAACTCATTAATTCACACTCTATAAGCTACCCCACGTACCTTAGGAACCATTTTCCTTATCGGTGGTCTCCCTTGCATTTGTTAATGAGATACATCAATCTTGGTAATTAGAAAATATTGCTACATGCTTGACATCAACGCATTCATTCACAGTAGTCGAGTTGTACCACTGGGAAGATTCAAAGACCTTGGGGCATGGGGTCGCTTCACTTCTTATTATTTCCTCCCCCAACTTGCGATTGGAGAATGTATTATTTACTTTGAGGGACATCATTTTATGCAATCATATCAATGCCCAACCCTGCTGACAACTATTGTGCGATAGATCTACATCATATTAGACTATTATGTGATGAAATAAATTCATTGTATGTTGTGTGGGAAGTTATGTTCTATTATCTTGGTAGCAAGTATGGATATGTCTACCTTAAGGGTGCATTTATTTATGTATCTGACTATACTTCTGAGTTTATACGGCTCTTCTATCCATGGTTTCTCTCTCTACCTCACTCAAGGATCTATTTATTGTAATGTATTTTTGCATTCATCTATCTTCAAAGCTCATACATTGGGGGGAATCTTTTATAGCTCAAAAATCCACACCTAAGGTCTAAGAGAAAGAAACAACCCTTACCAAGTCAAAGGGTCAATTTGTGCTTAGTGGAAACATCCAGGAAAGTGGATTTTGAGGCTTCAACCCTTTTATGTAGTGTGAAGTTTTAAATATTAGGCCTATCAACACCATTTTCTAGTGTAATGGGTGAAAGAATAGGGAAGTAAAGCCATTTTGCCATAGTGATCAATAAATAGAGAGAAAGTTCTAATGGGTAGGCATTGATTTCGTTACATTTGATCAAGTCATGATTTATTTTGTCATGTTTAATCAATCATGATAGATATGGTCAAGAATGAGTTTATTTCAATGTGGCCAATATCAAGAGAATACTGTATAATATAATCTCTCCACAAGGAAGAAGAGGAGAAAGAGGTAGCTAATGTCAAAATGTTGTTATAATTCTCTTGCGATAAACCTTTGTTGATGAGTGGTTGTCATTGATGTCAACCCAAGCAGCACCAGGGGCTAACCCAATATTGCATGGGAATTTTGACTTATCAAATTAATATATTCTGGGTCAATAATGCTTTTGATGGTTTCTACTTGTTGAGATGTTTCCATTGATATATGTCACGCCATGTAATTATTCACAGTTTGAGAGATATTCATGTTTGAAGTTTGTACCCCCAGTTAGTGGGCTAAAAACCCATGGGATTGGGGCATGGGTGATTGAAAAGTCATAATTAATATTTAATATTTTTTATGCTTGTAAATACATTATTGTACAAATTGCACTAGTGTCTATCTTCCAAGGGTTGAAGAGGCAGTGTTGGGAGGTCTAGGATCATCATTAGGTGGTTGTATCAAAGTTGGGGTTTTGGTCCAGTATATATTCTTCTTCTACATCATTCTATATCATTGTAAAGTGGACCATTTTCTCTGGTACGGGAGTCCATTCTTCTTTTATTCTTCTATAGGGTGGTATGGTGGTGCTAGGGTGAGTTGTAGCTCATTGGGTGTTGGGAGCATCCGGTTAGGTTAATCTTTTGAAGAATCTCGGGCATTGAGAGCGTAAACTCAATGGGGCTGGAGAAAATTCTTTTCTAGGTCTAGGAAGTTGGAGCTTTATTTTCAATTGAGTTGAATATTAAAGAATTATTAGAAAAGCATTAGGTGGTTTTGTCCCAGTGGGTTCCACCTTAAAAGCGCAATGCATTGTGTTCCTCTTGTTTTACGCTATCATTGTAAAAACAACTGATAATTGAAGAGAATTAACTAATTCTCTAATGAAAAGAATACGATTCACCCCCCCCCCCTCTCAGTATTTCCAAAAACCTTGTATTTAGAAGCCTTGATGGTAGTGAGTGTATGTGAGATAGATATCTATACAAAGGTTGTAGCTACTTCAATTATGTACATTCTCCAATGAAATTAATTCAAAGTGATTAAAATTTCCCCATATTTTCATTGTGTAATTTCATTATATATTGCATGTTGGATTCTGGTTTGTGCATTAATCTATTATTGCAAGGAAGTAGCAGGTTGTTATCTCTCTTGTGTGCAAGGTTTAGGAAAGGAGTAGGATCTAAGATCTATAGAAGATATTATTTCAAGTTGGTTGCATTAACACAGATGATGATTCCCTAATAGATCTGGTAACTTCCATTACTCTTATTTTTAAATTATTGTGTGCATGATGGGAGTGTTTCTATTTGTATTGTTTCACTTTATACACACACACACACACCTTATGATTAGACTCTGGGAAAATTATACTACGTTAAAAGTAGCTTATTACTGTAAGCCAAATTTCCCATAACAACTTGAGGTGACAACATATTAGGATTAAAGACTGTTAACCTCTCATATTAGCGACCTATCAATTGGGAATGGAGTATCAAGTAGTAAAGAAAAAATTCTCGAAGTGCAAGGTGAAATAAATAAGGACATAAAATCTTAGACTTAACGATGAGTAAGGAAGCGACTTTCATTATGAGATGAATATAGACAGTTTGTTTGGAATAAAATAATGAATCTAGAAAATGAAAATGTTTCTTATAATAAACATAATTTGAGTACAAAATAGTGAATTCGATTATGTATTTTGTATATTTAATAAACATATATATCATAATGAAATGTAAATAGGGTTGATGGATTCAAAATATTTTTCATTTGATTTCATTGTTTCATGTGAAAATTTCATATAAAATTAGATAAAATAAACAATACATGCATCACAACTACAATTTATTCAATCCTCAAGACATAAAAATAATCATGTAAATTTCAATAAGGTTTAGAACAAAGATGAAAATAAATGAAGCTTAAATGAAGCTTAATATAGAAAAAGACAAGGAAACAAGGCTCTACTATTAATGAGATATGAATCCAATAAATAATTCCAATGGATCTAAGAAGTTTACAATAGCCCTATGGGATGCATTACATCCGTCTCTTTCTACTATGAAGATCCTCTCTACCCCAAATCCTTCAACTACTTTCCTTACATTTATCCAATGTTGATTAATTTCCTTGATTTTTGAAACTAATTTATTAAAATAGGATTAAAAAACATTGTGTTTTAGGGTTGTTTTACACTTAATAGATTATGTATCCTTTTTCTCCTATAAATTAGGTGTTGGTTGATTATATATAGAATTAGTTTTTTTCCACCTATATTCATTATCTTTCATATGGAAATTCAGTGTTTCCATGATCATGACTTGTATTTTCCCTCTTGCACATTCACACTGAAATTGCACCTCCTTTCTTTCTTCTCCACTACGAGGCCTCTACATATGATCAATCATTCAAATTTGAAACATCAAGTTTACCATACTTGTTTTACAAGAAATGGGATTTCCTTTTTAGTTTATGCATATCATTGGTGGAAAGGGGATATGAATGACCTTTGGAAATTGTTCTACTTTCTGTAATTTTTCTCTCAAACGTTATTGTCATGGTATCTTCTACCAAGAGGAATTTTCTCTATTCTTCTGATTGATCAAGAGGTATAAAATGAGAATTTCACTTTTTACAATAACCTTTTTAGGAATTTTAACTAAAAAAAACAAAATCTGTGTAGAATACACTCTAACAAAGTCATCCAAATTATGGACCAAAGGGTAGCAAACATACATTGTTAAATAATATTTACATTTTTGTTCGAATTTGGACCTTTAATTATGTATGTTGGAGCTTTATCATCATGGAATCATTTGGTACATTGTCTCAATACCTAGTTAAGGAGACGACTAGCTCCTGCATGGATGGCCCAGACCTGGATATGGTTTCTTGACATTTAGAATAAAACTTAACTCATATTTTGGGTACACCATTGACTTGCCTCTCATACCAATCTACCACATGGAAAACATACATGCATTCTAGGGGGACCTTAGGTGGTTTGGTAATACAATTTAGTGGGTAGGGGGGATGCAACTACTAGATTTCATTTCACCCCTTTTAAAATTGGAAGTGTATCATTCTGACCCCATTAATTATCAAGGGTTTGTGATAGGAGAGAAATATTTTGAAGTCGTTGATTTTCTTCATATTTATATCGTCAACCTAATTTTGATTCTGGCACTCCTATCAAATTTTGTACTGTATAGCTCTTGAACAATTGTTCTTTCAATGTCAAACAGAGACTTATTTGTTTTGAATTAGTCCCAATTCCTATTTTGTGTGTTTTCCAAAGTTTATTTTTTTATGAGAATCCATTTCAAGGGTTCAAGGTTTCAACTCTTTCTTAATTGGACGAGCTTGTGCTAGAAAGGAAGTCATCATATTTTTGTGCTTTTTTTCACATGCATGACCATTCCCCATCCCATCTCCACTAAGTGGAATATATTTTGTAAATTTCTTTTCAAGGATAATCAATGTTTTGAAAAAATCCCTTCTTTATCTGTCTTAAAACATGTTCTTTGTTCTTCCCTTTACATTTCCATCCTTAGTGAGGAAGACCATCTTTAAAGAAACTCCATATTTTTTTTCATTATTTGATGTGTGAAATATCCTAGAGTAAATAGACCTATTTTTCACCTAGACTTCCACTTACAAGTAGCACGCAGTCATTTAGGCTCCTTTTAGGTACTCTACTTCTAATTTTACTTACTATTCCTTCCCATAGAATTCCAGTGTTCTCAACGAGGATGATATTTTCACTATTAAAATGGTTACATATGTTGCAAAATACAACTACATCATCAAACTTATTAGGGCTATACCTTCCAGGATAGAATTTATCTTATTAGAGAGACCACTGAGATATTTATTTATTCTACGATGACCAAAATCGCTTACAGTGGAATCCTTGTATTGCATTGATAGTTTTTTACACTTAAATTTGTTTGCAATTCCAATAAAACTAATCTTGGTCTCTTAGTATACAAGGTCCCTCCTATAACTTTGTTCAATAAGCTAGAACAAGGTGAATCAATAAAGAAATACTTTATTTGTGTTACTCCAATCCTTGTTGCAACAACAAAAGCATTCAAATTCCCACCTATCTACTCCTAGATCTCACGACTAGAACCTTTAAGATATTTACTATGTTAAGATAGCCTATTCCACATTAGTGATGAGGAAAATGAACTTATTTTATATACAAAAAATTGTCAAGAATTTCTTGATGCATTGAGCATTGTGGTAGGCAAGAGGCTTGCTTGGTGCAATATTTCAACATTTTCATGGACGTTTGGTATGTGGATTGCTAATTATTTAAACAAATAAGGGTTTGACTTAGAACATAAACTATTTTCAAAGGTGGTTTAATAGTTTCCACAATCACTTGTTGAAACTTTCATTCTTGCATGCTATAGGAATAGAGTAAGAACATAATAGAATTGAAGATTTGGTTGTTCTTAGAAAATAATAGTGAGGCTTGGAAGAGTTGAAAACACCATCTTTGGATAAAATATAAGAGATTTTTTTTTTTACATGAAAATAATGGTCTTTGAGAAAAACACCAGTTTAGAAGAAAATAGAAACTGGGAAAGATGATTAAGAAAACAAACAAAACTAGGCTGGGAACATTTTTTACAATGTGATGGATAAGAATAAATTGTGGAGACTCATCAAATTGAAGTATTGAGGGTGACAAAAAATTAGCAAGTTTGCAGTTGCCAAAATATATATATATATATATATATATATATATGTGTGTGTGTGTGTGGGGGGTGGTAATTAGAAATTACAACAGATAATGGGTAAGTTTACATCATAAAAGGGCATGTTTTTCATATATATATATATATATATGGGTAGTTAGAAATTAAAACAAATAATGAGTAGGTTTACAACATAAATGTTTTTCATAATGTAAATTATAGAAATTCCTAGGTCTATAGAAATGCATAAAGTCTATAAATGTATTTATAGTTTGATTAGTGTGGCCGAAGAGCAATAAATAAATTCACATAAAAACAAAGAATAACCATGAAATTAAAATAATGTAATATTAGTTTGAGAAGAAAACTTCAAATAATGTAAGTTAGTCCAAAAAAATATAAATATATAGGAGAAGAGTAAAAAATAAAACAACACACAAAATTTATATTGTTCAATAAAAATTGAATGATAATTATTTTATTACTATGCATATATATAACTTATTTTTAATGTCAATCATTAAAAAAATATATAAATAAACTGCAAATACTACTCTATCAACTATGAATTACATAAAATAAAAAAAATAAAAAATATTGATAGAAAGGATCTGAATAGCCAACACTAAAAAAAAATATACAATCCATTTGTAATAAAAGACAAGTAAACTTTAAATTTATCATAAAATTTAAAATAGAAAATATTGATATGAAAAATATAGATAACAAATACTTCTAAATTCTTTTATGGACTCAAAACCATTTTCCATACCATGTTTCTCTTATCATAAGATATTGGATAACAAAACATAACATCCATACTTCAATCCTCGCAGAGACATATCCTGTACAATTCACGCTCACTACAGACTCCAGACTGTTCCATTAAATGCAGTGTTGGAGTATCGGCCACTACTCATGATAATAACAATAAATTCAATACAAAATTTTCATTTCCAAGATTCAATGTCTTCGTAAACTTCCAAAACTGCATATTTTGTCGAATCATGCACTAAATACTCCATAAGCCGACAAAGCCAAAACAATTTATGAAGGACATGAAGGACACATTATCGATTTCCATCTCGGATGAGCAATATGGGTTTTTAAAGGGCCGCTCCATACATGATGCTACGGCCATCGCTCAAGAGGTAATGCATTCTATCCATACAGAGAAAAAGGAAGCCATTGTGATGAAGGTTGATCTTCATAAGGCTTATGACTCTATTGACTGGTCCTACATCAGAAGGGTGCTCATGAAAGTTGGCCTCCCAATTCGAATTATAAGATGGATTATGACATGCATATCCACTATCAGATATGCCGTTATTATTAACGGTATCCCTACACCCTTCTTCTTACCAGGACGTGGACTACGCCAAGGATGTGCACTGTCGCCGTTAATTTTATCCTCATAATGGATGGATTCAGCCATATTATGCATAGGGCGGAGCAGAGGGGCTATATAAAAGGATTTTCTTTCTCAAATACAGTATCGTGCTCCCACTCATTATTTGTAGATGATTTACTGTTATTCGGCTACCTGATTTAGAACCACTGGTTTTACATTCATTTGATGCTTATTAGATTTGAATCAGCAACTGGTCTAGGTATAAATAAAAGCAAATCATTCATTATATATGAATATGGAGATCTACAGGAAATTGCCTTCATTGCACACTTTATGGGAGTCGAATATAGAGAAGCATCTGATGGGTTCACATATTTAGGTTTTAATATTAAACCGTGTGGATACAAAATCCAAGATTGGATATGGCTGATTGAAAAAATTAGAAGGAGGATCTCGAGATGGACTCACAGATGGCTGTCCATTGGGGGTAGGCTTATTATGATACAGGCGGTTCTTTCTCAAATGATGGTTTATTGGGGTCATCTATATTATCTTCCAGATGGGTTCATCAAAATGATTAATCGTATCATTGCAAAATTTCTTTGGGGGGACTTGCAGTGCTCACATAAAATTCATCTCTGCAAATTAGACGCTCTATGCAGGCCAAAGGAACACGATGGGTGGGAGATCCTTAATACAAGGAATTTCAATATGGCGCTGCTTATTAAGTCCTTTTGGAGAGATGTTCATGGGAACAGTATTTGGAGTGTGGTTATCAAGTGCAAATATATTGATGGTGATTTTATTCACCAACTATTATGCATGCAGATATCTTTTCCGCGACATATTTCCACTATCTGGTGGAGTTTCAAAAAGATTATGGTTCTTGTGGCGGAACGGCTTGCATGGCATTTCAAGGATGGAAATCGGATCCCCTTCACATTCAATAAGATTATTGCTCTTCCTTCTGACGCAGGTCCATCTCCGGACTTGAAATTTTGTCTGGCTCGCAGGGGATATCAATTTCTTGCTCAGACTATTAGAGTATGGTCTTTTGATGCCCCTGAATTTAAATCGGCAGAACAATTGGGGCTGGAAGGTTCGATGGTGGATGAATGGTACCATCTGAGAGACTCTTTCCGTGCTGCCGGGTTTTGTTGGAGTGCAGGTGCAGATTCCATTGTATGGGATGGCCCTATGGCTGATGGGGGTCTAGTTGTCAGGGATATATACAGAAGGCTAAATTCCTCCTCTTATTCAGGACAGATTTCTAAAACTTTACTATCCTTTTGGCGGAGGAAAATTCCTACAAAGATTGTTCTCTTTGGATGGTTAGTATGGAGGGGTAAGATCCTCACTGGGGAGAATCTTATCAAGAGGGGTTTGTGGCCCTTTTAGATGTTGCATATGCTGTGTGGAAGAGGAAACCATTGCCCATTTATTTTTCCAATGCCCTGTTATTAAAAATCTGTGGAGACTTTTTTCCTCACATTTCATGGTTCCCGGATGGTTTCCTGAAGATTTCATCTCCTCTGCTATGGAGTGGGATAAACTGTGAGGTAAATACAGATCACTGCCTTTTTTCCTCATCTGGGAGGTATGGTTAGGGAGGAACAAAATGGTTTTCGAAAATGTTCCATTTCAGATTCCTAGGATTTTTTCTGCAATCAACAGTTGGATAGAAGACCGGCCTACTCAACAATTGAATACTGTGGACTGTTCAATTCGTATGCGACCCCATGATATGGACATTCCGGCTATATATTTTGATGGTGCATGTGCAGAGGGTGTTATGGGATGTGGTGCTTGGATTAAACTTTCGCAACGGGAGAGAATTCTCATATACTGGAACGGAGGAATGGGATCAAATAATAAAGCAGAAATCATCGCTCTTTGGGGTGGCCTATTGGCTGCCTCAAATTTACAGCTGCAGAATGCGCATGTATATGGAGACTCTGAGGTGGTTATTGGTTGGATCACTAATGCTGTGGCTATGAATTGCCCGGAGTTGACTGGTTGGGTACAAAGGACTCGCAGATTATGGATTTTACTAAACAGGCCTCCCATCACCCACATCTACAGAGAGAACAACACCAGGGCTGATGGGCTCTCAAGGAAAGGTATAAACTCTGATTTTGGGATTATGCATGTCACTCATTTTAAAGATGGTCAATCGTTTTGGCAAAATCAAATTCCGATCCCATAGCTGGTGGGATTCCGGCTTTTTTGGCGTCCAAGTATACTATATCTCATTATCAATACTCTACCTGTGATGGACCTAGCGAGGATACTACAGGCGAGCCAGATCATACAATTGATGAGTGTAGTATTCCTGTCTGATGGTTTTCATGTTCATGTTCTTTCGTCTTATCATCAACCACATCAAGCGAGCCGATTAATAAAATACGTCAAGCGAGCCTATTTTAAAACATATGTCAAGTGAGCCTGTTTTGAATATGAATCAAGCAAGCTGGTTTTTCTACATATCAGGCGAGATAGGCTTAACAGCAAGTGGTCATATCACATATCTTCAAGCGAGCCCGTTGATATCCTTTTTGACAGATAAAAAAATGAGAACATGTTTTTGTTACAAGTAAAGGTCAAGCAAGCATGATTTAATGTTTTAATGTTCCATGTAGTTTGTATGTGGTTTCTTTTCTTTTTATATACAGCTGCTTCAAGACAGGCATAGAAGAGGAGCGGTCATCTTATCGGAATTGGGTCTATATCTGTCTCTACCAATGATATAAATTCCTACCTCCATTTTCATTCCTATTCTGGCTGCGAATGATCATTGTTGAATCCTTTTTATGTCATTGAATGTTTCCATATGTTCGGGATGGATAATTCCCCAATTATGAGGTGGCCAAGTTGATCTCATGTGCTTTCTCTCACTATAAGAAGCTTTAATTTTCTGGCCTTTTATGAAGCTTTTTCTGGCTGGGTTTTATCACAGCTGAGACTATGTGGACAATGTACTGTTTATATACTTAATATAATACAGCGTTTTTTTCTCCTGGAAAAAAGAAAAAAAAAAACAACATCGTTCTACACAATGTGCGATGTAACCATTTTTTTAGAAAATCCTAAAGTTTAAAACCGTGAGTTAAATCTATAGTTTTAAACACAGGAAAACCACTATAGAATAGCTATTTGGCCCTGTAGGGCAGAACATCGTAAATTCCAATTGAGAACCATTCATGGCCCTACAGTGCAGAACATCGTTCAACTGCACTGTGCAACGCGACAATGTAATGGAAAACTTCAACTGCACTGTGCAACGCGGCAATGTAATGGAAAAATTTAGTAGCGGCGTTGAGAGCTCAAAATTTGAAAGCTGAAAACACGGAGTTGAAACACGGAGCTCAGATATGCCGTTATTATTAACGGTATCCCTACACCCTTCTTCTTACCATGACGTGGACTACGCCAAGGATGTGCACTGTCGCCGTTAATTTTTATCCTCATAATGGATCGATTCAGCCGTATTATGCATAAGGCGGAGTAGAGGGGCTATATAAAAGGATTTTCTTTCTCAAATACGGTATCGTGCTCCCACTCGTTATTTGTAGATGATTTACTGTTATTCGGCTACCTGATTCGGAACCACTGGTTTTACATTCATCTGATGCTTATTAGATTTGAATCAGCAACTGGTCTAGGTATAAATAAAAGCAAATCATTCATTATATATGAATATGGGGATCTACAGGAAATTGCCTTCATTGCAGACTTTATGGGAGTCGAATATAGAGAAGCATCTGATGGGTTCACATATTTAGGTTTTAATATTAAACCGTGTGGATACAAAATCCGAGATTGGATATGGCTGATTGACAAAATTAGAAGGAGGATCTCGAGATGGACTCACAGATGGTTGTCCATTGGGGGTAGGCTTATTATGATACAGGCGGTTCTTTCTCAGATGATGGTTTATTGGGGTCATCTATATTATCTTCCAGATGGGGTCATCAAAAAGATTAATCGTATCATTGCAAAATTTCTTTGGGGGGACTCGCAGTGCTCACATAAAATTCATCTCTGCAAATTAGACGCTCTATGCAGGCCAAAGGAACACGATGGGTGGGGGATCCTTAATACAAGGAATTTCAATATGGCGCTGCTTATTAAGTCCTTTTGGAGAGCTGTTCATGGGAACAATATTTGGAGTGTGGTTATCAAGTGCAAATATATTGATGGTGATTTTATTCACCAACTATTATGCATGCAGATAACTTTTCCGCGACATATTTCCACTATCTGGTGGAGTTTCAAAAAGATTATGGTTCTTGTGGTGGAATGGCTTGCATGGCATTTCAAGGATGGAAATCGGATCCCCTTCACATTCAATAAGATTATTGCTCTTCCTTCTGACGCAGGTCCATCTCCGGACTTGCAATTTTGTCTGGCTCGCAGGGGATATCACTTTCTTGCTCAGACTATTAGAGTATGGTCTTTTGATGCCCCTGAATTTAAATCGGCAGAACAATTGGGGCTGGAAGGTTCGATGGCGGATGAATGGGACCATCTGAGAGACTCTTTCCGTGCTGCCGGGTTTTGTTGGAGTGCAGGTGCAAATTCCATTGTATGGGATGGCCCTATGGCTGATGGGGGTCTAGTTGTCAGGGATATATACAGAAGGCTAAATTCCTCCTCTTATTCAGGACAAATTTCTAAAACTTTCCTATCCTTTTGGCGGAGGAAAATTCCTACAAAGATTGTTCTCTTTGGATGACTAGTATGGAGGGGTAAGATCCTCACTGGGGAGAATCTTATCAAGAGGGGTTATTGTGGCCCTTTTAGATGTTGCATATGCTGTGTGGAAGAGGAAACCATTGCCCATTTATTTTTCCAATGCCCTGTTATTAAAAATATGTGGAGACTTTTTTCCTCACATTTCATGGTTCTCGGATGGTTTCCTGAAGATTTCATCTCCTCTGCTATGGAGTGGGATAAACTGCGAGGTAAATACAGATCACTGCATTTTTTCCTCATCTGGGAGGTATGGTTAGGGAGGAACAAAATGGTTTTCGAAAATGTTCCATTTCAGATTCCTAGGATTTTTTCTGCAATCAATAGTTGGATAGAAGATCGGCCTACTCAACAATTGAATACTGTGGACTGTTCAATTCGTATGCGACCCCATGATATGGACATTCGGGCTATATATTTTGATGGTGCATGTGCAGAGGGTGTTATGGGATGTGGTGCTTGGATTAAACTTTCGCAACGGGAGAGAATTCTCATATACTCGAACGGAGGAATGGGATCAAATAATAAAGCAGAAATCATCGCTCTTTGGGGTGGCCTATTGGCTGTCTCAAATTTACAGCTGCAGAATGCGCATGTATATGGAGACTCTCAGGTGGTTATTGGTTGGATCACTAATGTTGTGGCTATGAATTGCCCGGAGTTGACTGGTTGGGTACAAAGGACTCGCAGATTATGGATTTTACTAAACAGGCCTCCCATCACCCACATCTACAGAGAGAACAACACCAGGGCTGATGGGCTCTCAAGGAAAGGTATAAACTCTGATTTTGGGATTATGCACGTCACTCATTTTAAAGATGGTCAATTGTTTTGGCAAAATCAAATTCCGATCCCATAGCTGGTGGGATTCTGGCTTTTTTGGCGTCCAAGTATACTATATCTCATTATCAATACTCTACCTGTGATGGACCTAGCGAGGATATTACAGGCGAGCCAGATCATACAATTGATGAGTGTAGTATTCCTGTCTGATGGTTTTCATGTTCATGTTCTTTCGTCTTATCATCAACCACATCAAGCGAGCCGATTAAAGCGAGCCTATTTTAAAACATATGTCAAGCGAGCCTGTTTTGAATATGAATCAAGCGAGCCGGTTTTTCTACATATCAGGCGAGATAGGCTTAACAGCAAGTGGTCATATCACATATCTTCAAGCGAGCCCGTTGATATCCTTTTTGACAGATAAAAAAACGAGAACAGGTTTTTGTTACAAGTAAAGGTCAAGCAAGCATGATTTAATGTTTTAATGTTCCATGTAGTTTGTCTATGGTTTCTTTTCTTTTTATATACAGCTGCTTCAAGACAGGCATAGAACAGGAGCGGTCATCTTATCGGAATTGGGTTTATATCTGTCTCTACCAATGATATAAATTCCTGCCTCCATTTTCATTCCTATTCTGGCTGCGAATGATCATTGTTGAATCCTTTTTATGTCATTGAATGTTTCCATATGTTCGGGATGGATAATTCCCCGATTATGAGGTGGCCAAGTTGATCTCATGTGCTTTCTCTCACTATAAGAAGCTTTAATTTTCTGGCCTTTTATGAAGCTTTTTCTGGCTGGGTTTTATCACAGCTGAAACTATGTGGACAATGTACTGTTTATATACTTAATATAATACAGCGTTTTTTTCTCCTCGAAAAAAGAAAAAGAAAAAAACAACATCGTTCAACCATTTTTTTTAGAAAATCCTAAAGTTTAAAACCCTGAGTTAAATCTATAGTTTTAAACACAGGAAAACCACTATAGAACAGCTATTTGGCCCTGCAGGGCAGAACATCGTAAATTCCAATTGAGAACCATTCATGGCCCTACAGTGCAGAACATCGTTCAACTGCACTGTGCAACGCGGCAATGTAATGGAAAACTTCAACTGCACTGTGCAACGCGGCAATGTAATGGAAAACTTTAGTAGCGGCGCTCAGAGCTCAAAATTTGAAAGCTGAAAACACGGAGTTGAAACCCCAAAGAACTAGAACGGTCATGAAGCCAGCGGTGTAATAGGAATCAGTGCCTGTACGAGCTTGTTCAAATGAACAAGGCGAGGTTGACTATAAAGGCAACCAATTCACAAGGTGGCCTTATTTCTTGAGCGAGACTAAAAGAATAAGACAAAATATATTAGAATTGGGATGATGGAAGAAATGTCCGGCCTGGAATGTCTGTTCCATGAAGTTGAAGAGCAAGATGTGCAACTAATGATGGAAGAAATGCCCAGCCTGGAATGTATGTTCCATGAAGTTGAAGCGCAAGATGTGCAACTAATGATGGAAGAAATGCCCGGCCTGGAATGTATGTTCCATGAAGTAGAAGAGCAAGATGTGCAACTAATGATGGAAGAAATGCCCGGCCTGGAATGTATGTTCCATGAAGTTGAAGAGCAAGAAGTGCAACAACAGTTGGGTTCAGGCAATTTTTCCACCATGACCGTTTCTGAATCATGGTTGCACCACCCCACCAGATATCCAGTCCAGGAGAAGATACAGACGGGTGGGTTTAGGACGGTGGGTCTTAGCACTGGCGCCTGCAATGGTTCAGTGAGTGGTGATGCCGTACAGAGAAACCCTAACAAAGACACAACGTTGGGCTTTGGCGGCGGTATTGGGGCGGCGCATGGATCGGTTATCTCGGACTCTGGCCTGCCCACATACGAAAGGCAACAGGCTCCTGCATTATTACAAGGTGACATTGTGATGTTATGTACAGATCAAGGGATGAAAATTAGATTTTCATTATTCTGTTGTTCTACTCAAAGAAAAAATATGATCAATTTATTATTAGGGATCCATTAGGTATATTAGATTGAAACCCTAAATGGAAATTGTTTTGTTGAACTGCAGAAGCCATGGTTAGGGATGGATATCAATCCAAAGGAGATAAGCAGAAGATCAGCATAAACAGAGCTACTTCCAAGTCGAGCAAACGCTATAGAGGAGTTAGAATGAGGGCTTGGGGTAAGTGGGTAGCAGAGATTGGTGATCCAATCGCGAAGGCAAAGGTGTGGCTGGGCACTTTTGATAGGGCAGAGGACGCGGCACGAGCTTACGATGAGGCTGCTTACAGGTTCAGAGGGTCGAAAGCACAACTAAATTTCCCAAAGGGACTGCGCCAGAGCAATGGAAATGCTCATCACCCTCGCCGCCGCACTCGTGCAAGGGAATCACAACATTTTGGTGCAGCAAGGCATTCAAATCCGATCGCGGACTCTTCGTTTCCTATAAGCTTAATCTCGCAGCACTTTCCGGGATTTCATTTCTACATTCACCTGTTGCAGAATCCAAGTCTGTCTTCACTCCCTCTTCACGAGCAGTATCTGGCAATGTCGCTCTTTAACCCCTTATTGCGACATCCCACTGCTAATGTTGTTCCTACTTACCAGCCAGCCGATAGGGTTCCTGCGGGTTCTGTCTGAGTCTTGCAGCAACCTATTCCCAGAGAACCCTGCTCGCAGTCACTCTATTCTAACGTTCCTGGATCTGCAGGCCTTGAATACTTAAATACGTATTAACCAACGAAAACTAACCTACAGGAGCTTCCTTCCATTTTCTGTGAACGTTTTGTGCGAGTTCAACAAAGTTACCCGCACTTGGATCTAAACCATCCTACAGGAGCTTCCTTCCATTTTCTGTGAACGTTTTATGCGAGTTCAACAAAGTTACCCGCACTTTGGTTGTTCTGAGCATAATTAGTAATGTAGAGTCTTTCGAAACCATTTTGTTGAGCGGTATATATATATATATGTGTATTTTTTTTTTTTTTAAATGCAACAGAAGTATGACACAGTAGAGCTGTTAAGTTCAACTCGAATTGAATTTGACTCTAATGTTGTCCTTTTATCAGTGTGGGAGACAACACCTGCATCCATGGCGCCCTGTTGCAAAAGCTTTTCTAAAATGATGCCAATTTGTTATTATTCAGTTTTTTCTTTTGATCTGACAAGATATTGTTTTGTTTTGAGATTGTTGGTACTTTACATCCTATGCAACTGCTAAAGCGATATAGTGCACACTATTTCAATTATTTGTAATATGATGGAATCCATTAACAGTACTATAAATTGTTTGCAATGATAGAATTGGATGGATCAATTATGAATGTGTGTGAATGTTTAATAAGGTTACAAATATTTTAAAATTGTTAATGTTAAAATGATTATAAAAGTTTTACACTATTACTCTATTTTGATTTAAAATTATTGGCACTTTATGTAAATATTAATATTATATATTACAAGCTATTTTAGGTGTAATATGATGAAATGCAATAAGAGTGTCGCAATACCTTAAAATTGTTAATGCTAAAATTCAAATTTTTATTTTGACTTGGTAAGATATTATTTTGAAATTATTGTTACTTCACATATTATGTAACTGTTACCACTATATGGTGTAATTTTTACCATTATATACTACTCATTATTTTGTCTAATATAGTGGAATATATTAACAAAATTACATTTAAAAATTGTATGGAGAGATACAATTGGAGGGGTAAATAGTTAGTGTATTTTTTTTTGTAAGATTACAAGTGTTATAACTCCATTAGTTTTGGACCTCCAATTTTCTAGGGGTAATGTTCTTTAGAAATTCTAGGGGTGATGTTCTTTAGAAATACTAGACTCGTTGCTTGGTGTTGGTGTGGTGTCATTTTTATTTTCCGCTATCAAACACTACTTCAATGTAGTGAATATTCCCCTTTCCCAAACAACAATGACCAGTTTCCCATGGCTCCTTGCTGGTGAAATATATTTTCTTTCTTCCAAGTTGGTTTTGAGTTTCTTCATACAGCTGATCCTTCATGGTTTTGTCCTTCTGAGATGTTTTCTTGTATTTGTCCGTCATAGGGATTTATGCTATGGGTGGAGTCTTCACTTTTGGTGTTGCACCTCCCATATCTCTATTCTTGGTGATGGCCTCCAATAATGTGGTAGGTTTGAAAGCCTTGACCCACCCATGCAATGCTTCAACTAGACCTTCTACAAAGCATAACTAACCTTTGTTCAGAAATATTTGTCACCATGACTCCTAACTATTGGAATTAGGAGATGTAGGACTCCGGTGACCCATACTACTTGAGTTTTGCTATCTCTTTGAAGTATATCAGGATACTTCTGATCAACACTCTCTACCAATATTTGAGAAGTCCATATATGAGGTTATGATGGAATGACCCAAGGTGACCAAACCATGGTACCACCATTCATGTGCTTCCCCTTCCAAATTTAATGTGGAAAAATTGGATAGTGTATATTTGCTACATGGGATTAAGTCGGAAGTAGGTGTCCCATTTTTTCACCCAATCCCTTTCTTAACATTTGAATGATACATCAAATGAGGGAATACACAACTTCCTTATTTTGTGCATTAGACTTTGATTTTGTTTTTCCTTGGCCTTTTTCATGTACTTATATTGTTGTATTCATTGAACGTCATGTCCATTCCAACATCTTCTCCTAATGTTGCATATTCTTGAAAATATTCTATAAAATTATTTTGTTCTACTAGTCCCTGGTTTGTTGTCACCTGATTATCCAAAAATTGATGTAGTAGGGGCCTATGGTTCCTACTACTAGTTTCCCCATTGTTTTCTTGTGAAAAACTATTGAAAGAGCTAAGATTATGCTTGTTGCTCCCTTCAACACCAAACCAACTATTACCAACATCCAAACCATTGTTACCTAGAGTTTTTATGGCGTGGAAAATGAGTTCCATCATTTGTTTTTGTAATTGGGCTATATGTTGCTCCCTTTGTATTAGCATATTGGTCATTTGGTGTTGTCCTTGAATTAGTGTATGCAAGAGATCACTAGGATCTTGTTCTCCTTGTCCACCCGTGTCACCCATAGTTGAAAAATGGGTGATCCTCTTTCCTTGTACTATAATGTTGCTTTTATTTTCTAAAAGCGCACAAGGATCATTCACTCACAAGTTGGTAGGCTGCACAACTCTGATACCATTATCGTATCCCAAGGGTATTTTTTCCCTTAAGGTTCAATTTTTATAGGGTTTCCAATAAATTAGAAAATGATAATGTCACAACAATGTACATTCATATAAAATTAGGTACCCTTCTATGTATGCACGAATATAAATATTTCAAAAATAATATGATCCTTCAACCAGATCGCAATAAATTAGGGCTAAATGTCCAACGAAAAATATATTCATTCAACCAATGATTTCACCAATATTGTGTTGTCAATGTTAAATATATAAAATTTTGAGATATAATTGAGACTAACACTATTCCATTTTGTGGACACTACATTAATTAATAACTCACTGCTTTAACTATTGTTTCATTGTGTGTAATGAATTCCCTATCAAGAGGGTTTATGACAACTCCTCTCCCCAAGATTCCTTGCGCTGACCTTGTTGTAATAGATTCGCTAGGGAAATGATTGTCCCTTTTTGACCTAAGCTTATTATATGGAACTACATACCCCTGAAGGATATACCTATTGCCTTGCGAACTCTTCAATGGCTACCCTGATTTTATTTCTTGCTCGCTGGTCCTAATCTCATGATACACATCCCTTAAAAGACTAAGAAGTACTCATGTTCCTTTAGGTAATCCCAGGTTCACACTTTCTACCAACGAAATAGCTAACTGATTGGCGTAAGCATATATTGGTTGCCCTATAATGTTAATTTCCCTGCTATGAGGGATTTATTTCAACAAATCAAATTTCTAGGTTGACATTGAATAGTCTTCCAAGATCCCTGTAATCCCAGACATGTAAAATAGGGATCTGTTGCTTCCTTAAGCAGCCTTAGGGAGGAAAATTAAATGCCCTAATTACCTCAATGAATATCTTGTATGACTGATGAAAGTCCTCAGTGCCTCAGAGAAGGTGACCTACAACCTTGTTTTCCACCAAATCCAAGATTAGATACACAATGGATAATCATAGAGGTAAAGTATGTTGTCTTAGAAATTTCCTTTCAAGCTTGTGGTGACCAAATACACCACAAAAGACCTTTGCTACTCCTAGACAAAACTCGTTGACCAATATGGAGGAAAAAATAATTTTATTCCTTCCTTATCTAGAATAGAACCAAGTTACTCCAAGTCAATAAGTTGTAAAAAGGCAAAGAATAAATATGACTATCTAGGGTGGGATCACCTCCACCAAAACTAGTCAAGAGAAAAAGGGGTCTTGAAACCCTCAAAGGCTCAAAGAAAAGAATGAAAATCCAATTCAATTCGATGATGATAAAATAATTGCATCTCTCCTTTATTTGTATATTATTTATGGGTTTTTTTTTTCCTTAATCAAATGTGAGGGGTTCATGTGTAACCCCCAATTTGGGCTTGTTGCCCCAACTACCCAAAAATTTAACTAATGTTGCCCCAAAAACATTGGATATCGAGTTTACCCCTTTATCAAATATTATAAATTATGGGGTTGGATAGGATACTTCGTCGTCCTTTGGGAAATTAACCCACCAAAGACATTACAAAAAATCCACTCCAGCCTCCAAAGTGTTCCATTAAATGGCGTTTTTAAGGCTTCGCCACTACTCATCATAATAACAATTAAAATTGAAATTAAAATTTTTAGTTCCAAGATTTTATATTCGTGTAAACATTCAAATATGAAAATTTTGTGGACTAATGCACTAAATAAGCCATATTCCCACAAATCCAAAAGATTTCATGTCCTTGTAATGAATTTAATGATTCATCTACTCAGTGTGAAACATCATAAAGTAATGAAAAAATTTAATAGCTCTAGCATAGAGTGTGCATCATCACAAAGTAATGAAATTTTTTTGTAGCTCTAATAGATCAAAATTCGAAAGATGGAAATGCCAGTTGAGACCACAAATTTCAAACAAAAAAGAACCACCATAAAACCATCGATGTTATAGGAATAAGTTTTTGGGTGATGTGTTTGTGGGGTCTTGGTTAAACGGTGATGAGGTGGGTAGTGATAACACTCATCATAGGTTCAATTCCCTTCCCTGATCGAGGTGATGTATCTGGACATGTTGATGACGATGGAGTAAAAAAAAAAAGAGAAAAAAGAGAAAAATAAAAGGTACTACCAAGCTTACAAAAAATAAAGTGTTTGGGTGATGTAAATGCTAATTGAAAATGGGGGATGTTGGCAATATGATGCAATGTGTTGTCCTTGATGGCAACCTACTTGATGAAGTTGTCCTCCATGGAAACCTACTTGATGAGTTGCATTTTGATAGCAACCTATTTGTTAAAGATGTAAAAATGATGTATCTACAGATCAGTTCAGAAGTAGCAGAAAAAGGAATTTCAGTAAGTGCCAGAGAAATGATAAATATAATATGTCACAATGTATACGTTACTTTTATGAAGGCAACATGCGTATGGATTCAATGTATACACTAATTTTGTGAAGGAAACCCACGTATACATTCAAGACTAGTATATACGCATCTAGTTTGAAGAGAAATCACGTATACACGCAGACACGAACACTCCAAGTCGCGTACGCCTTTTGTGCTCTAAAAAATATGATACCTAGGGGCATTACCATGGTATTGGCCCACTGTATTGAGCGCTGGATTATCTATTTGATCCCGTCCAGAAATACCATCAGCGGTTGAGTGGTTTTGACTCATGGTATTGACAAAGGCTAAATCTATATAAGGAGAAGAAGATCATAGTGCAAGACCATGCATAGGTCTGGTTTTTAATGAATACTTCACTTTGAAGTATATCTGCATGGAATGGGTAACATTTTATTGATTGATCTGAATTAATAATGCACCTACGAAGAAAATGATGAAGAGGGATCTCTAGAACTGAAATGACCATGTATTTTCTAGATCTATTTATGGAATGTTTAGATCTGTGATATGGCGAAGCTTTGCTGAAGTAAAGTGTGAGATCTGAGTTATCTGTTCTAAAGAGATGCATAGTTCTGAAAAGTTACAGATCTATACGCATGTTCATCTCAGCGAAAGCGTGTATATACACAGGTTCATTTCAGCAAAAGTGCGTATGAAATCAAAGGTCAGTTCTAAAATAGTTTCATATCTATACGCAGGTTTGTCTCTGTGAAAGCGCGTATATACGCCGGTTAAATGAAGTAAAAGTGCGTATGGAATCTAGGGTTTTGCTGAAGTGTGTGGAATGAAATGTCTGATCTGTTTTGTTGTTTTACTGCTATCTGTCAATGATGTATTCATACAGATCTGGGTTATTTGAATGTTGATTATGCTGCTGATTATGTTGATTAAAGATCAAGTTTTTGGTTGATTGGTTGATGATTCATTGAATGAATTGATGGGGTTATAAGTTTCAGTTTGATGTATGTTAAGATTAAATGTGTGGAGTGGGTCCAGTTTGAAAATATGATGAAAAGTGGCCTACAAGGTATGTTGTGTGGAAGCTGTTGGATCCAGTATGAAAATTGATGAAACTTGGTCCACAGTGGTGCTGAGGGTCGAAGCCTTCAGTGAGGAGTTGTAGCTCCCTTCCAGTGGTAGTTGGTAAAAGAGAGCAGGGGGTAGTAGCTCCCTTCCAGGAGAGGCTGGTAAATGAGAGAATGGGGTAGTAGCTCCCTTCCACGAGAGGTTGGTAAACGAGATCAGGGGGTTGGAGCTCCCTTCAAGTAGTGGCTGGAGAACGAGAGAAGGTTGCAGCCTTCTGCAGGTGGGTGCCTGCATGCTGATATGAGTCTGTACCAGTACAAAATTGTAAGAAGTTTTGTTTATAATAAATATTGAAGACAGAGACGACAGCAGCGGTGGTTTTCTCCCGAATTGGGTTTCCACCTTAAATACTGGTGTTCATGTGTGTTTCTTATGTGTGATGGTTCATTCTGTTATTACTGCACATGTTTACTACTTACTAAACATATGATGAATGAATGATGCAATGATCTAAGTAAAGAATTAAATGCATAGTAAGATCTCTGGACATACGCAAGTTTTCTTAAGGATATCCGCGTGTATATGCGAGTTGGGTTCAGTAAAGTAGCATATGGTTTTAAGAGAAAGAAAAAGTAAAAAAAATTTAGTCAGCTCTAAATACTGATTCACCCCCCCCTCTCAGTATTTTTCCCAACAATTGGAATCAGAGTAGGTCCTTCTGCAGAAGCTTGATCGCTTGAAGGAGATTCGTCGCAATGGGAAGTCATGAAGGAGTATTTTCTATAAGGCCACCTCTATTCAATGGAAGTAATCTGTTATTCTGGAAGATATGAAAAAAAGCATATTTGCAAAGTCTTGGTGCAGAAGTATGGGAAATCGTGGAAGAATATTATCAGTATTCAGAAATTATTCCTACTGATGCAGCAGAAAGGAAGAAATATGAAATCAATGCCAAAGCAGTCAATGTTTTATTAGGAAGCATGTCCGAATCAGAATTTGTTAAAGTGCTGCAACTAAATTCAGCAAAATAAATATGGGACAAAATCATTCAAAGCTATGAAGGAGATACAAAGGTAAAAAGTGCAAAACTCCAAACTCTCAGAATTGAATATGAAAATTTAAGGATGCATAGTGATGAGAGTATTTCCAATTTCTTTTTACGTCTAGATGATATTGTAAATCATATGAGGAAATTTGGTTGAAACCATAAGCGATACTACTGCGGTAGAAAAAGTCTTAAGATCTTTGACTTCAAAATTTGAGTCAAAAGTATCGGCTATTGAAGAAAAGGGTAGGTCTGCAAACTCTTACTATTGTTCAACTACATGGTATCTTGACTGCTTTTGAAATGAGAAAAGGAGGTCCCTCTCAAATCAGAGAAGTTTCCTTTAAGGCATGTGCAAAAGGAAAAGAAAAGGAAGTTGTCAAGGAATCAAGTTATATATCAGAAGAATAAGAAGCAAATTTTGTGAGAAGACTCCAACCAGGTACTGGAAGATTCAGAGGTAAGCTTCCCTTCAAGTTTTTTTCTTGTGGAAGAGTTGGTCATTATGCTGCTAAATGTCCTTATGAAGAAAATCATGATAAAGGGAAAGAATTTGAAAAGGGAAAGAGTTATTATACAAATGAAGATAATGATGAAGTGTCAAATGAGGATGAATAAGATTCTGACCAAGATCTGCAAGTGCTCATGGCATCTACCATGGATGATGATAATTTCACAAAGGGAAGGAAGCAAAAGAAGAGGGCTACTCAAGGAAAGAAGATATCTCAAAAATCGTGTATGGCAGAAAATGAAGATGATGCAAAAGGTATTAATCCTTGTTCTTGTGATTGACTTCCTCATGCAAGAAATGGTAAAGATAGTGAAAATGATAGTGAAAGTAACAGTATCGGTCTAGAAGAAAATCTCAAGATTAATGTTGAAGATCAATTTAAAAAGAAGGAATCTATCTACAAAGATATGATCTCTAGAATGAATGGACAGATAGAAATGTATCAAAGACCGCAGGATAAAGTAACCAATTGAAGTGAAAGACTTGAAGCAAAAATAATCTCTCTGAAAACAGATCTGGAAAAATCAAATAAGAAGAATGAAGAAATTTTACAAAATTTTGAAGAACATGAAAATGGGTTGAAAGAAGAGATATTAAAATTGAATGATCAAGTAAAAGAAGGAATAAGGGTCGAAGAAAGTACGAAGAAGCAATGCCAAAGATTGGAGGTTGAGGTAAACATTTTAAAAGGTAAAGTAGAAGAAAAAGATAAACTCTTGAGGTTTCAAGATAGTACTAACATTCTCGACAATATTCTTAGTAGTCAAAGGTCTCCTTCTCTTAAATTTGGTCTTGGTTTTCATGAAACTGTTAAATGAGAATCTAGTTCACAAGAAAGTGCTAAAGATTCAAAGGATATCAATGCAAAACCTGAGGTGTTGAAAGAAACAAAAGGTCAACCGACAATCATGAACTCTCAAAAGAAATCATTCCCTCCTAATTATAGAAGCAACAATCGATTCTCTCCTTTGATAAATAATGTTGAATGCTTTAAATGTCATAATTATGGGCATGTTACAACAAATTGTAGAAGAAGATTGTTTCAGTAACAAACAAACAGATTCTAAATAGAAAGGTACTCAGGTTTCTTTAAGGGATATTTTTTTTCATGCAGCAAGTTTGGTCATAAAGCAGTTGATTGCAATAGAAGAAAGAATAGAAAAACACATTATGATCCCTATGCTTACTTTTCTGGTCACACAAGATGTTATGCTTGTAACAAGTATGGACATGCAGAAAAATAATGCAGGATGAATAGATTTGAGAAATTGCATAATTTCCAGCACACAATAAGAAATTTCAAGCAAAGATGGAAAAAGAAGAAGGACCGGTCAAAAACGTAGGGGATAATGATCCTACTGCAGTCTTCTACTTCTAATGCTTACTTCTCATAATGACTGTAGGAGTGATGTGAGATACATTATAGGAATCATTAATGTACCATCACAAGGGGAGAAATATATGGTGATTCCCATGGTGGGTTTGGTAATTCTGGTTGTGTTTATTTCTAACAGTGCATCTAATGTGACAACAAAAGACAGGTACAAAATGTATAAATCCAGGATAAAATGGAGCTGTGAAATTTTCAGTATTTCCGTTTCCATACGCGTGTTTCATGAACTAAATCCGCGTATACACACGAGTTCCGTTGGAGACTGAAGCGTATGTTTTTCTGATAAGAAAAACAGTGAGTCAGCTCAAGGACAGGAGCACAGTTTCAGGGTGAGCATTAGCCTTGCTGAGAGTAATGCATTGTTGGCATTATGATGGTTTTGAAATATGAGCTCTCTCTTGAGGTCTGTTTGGTATTGGTCATAAAAAGTCATATTTGTAATTTGATGAAAAGGTTATGTTGAGACCTATGATGTAAATTGTTATATTCAGTCATGTAAGGACTTCTTCAAATTTGTAAACCCACTTGGTTGGGTAGTTGAGTCAAGATGTGTAAACCCACTCGGTTGGGTACTTGAGTCACATATGTAAATCCACTTGGTTGAATCATTGATGTAAGTATGAGTCCTTGGTGATAGGAAAGGTCATAGAGTCATGTACTTCATTGAAAAATATGTTTGAAGATTCAGCGTGAACTCAGGGGGAGCATGGTAACTTCAGTGCACATCAGATCTACGAGCTCTTCTTTATACATGAGAAAACAAACCTTGTTTTGGTTTTGATACGCCCTTTTCCCTTGATGTCAAAGGGGGAGAGTATCATGGTGTTTGCATAATGGTTATAATCAATGTATCTATCTGTTGTGGTGATCAAACACCATCATGGTTGCCATCAAGTCCAAAGGGAGAGATTGTTGGCAATATGATGCAGAGTGTTGTCCTTGATGACAACCTACTTGATAAAGTTGTCCTTGATGGAAACCTACTTGATGAGTTTCATTTTGATAGCAACCTATTTGTTAAAGATGTAAAAATGATGTATCTACAGATCAGTTCAGATGTAGCAGAAAAAGGAATTTCAGTAAGTTCCAGAGAAATGATAAATATAATATGTCACAATGTATACGCTACTTTTATGAAGGCAACCTGCGTATGGATTCAATGTATACACTACTTTTGTGAAGGAAACCCGCGTATACATTCAGGACTAGTATATATGCATATAATTTGAAGAGAAATTGTGCATACACGCGGATACGAACGCTCCAAGTCGTGTATGCCTTTTGCGCTCTAAAAACTATGATATCTAGGGCCATTACCATGGTATTGGCCCACTGTATTGAGCGTTGGATTATCTATTTGATCCTGTCCAGGAATACCATCAGAAGTTGAGTGGTTTTGACTCATGGTATTGACAAAGGCTAAATCTATATAAGGAGAAGAAGATCATAGTGCAAGATGGTGCATAGGTCTGGGTTTAATGAATACTTCACTCTAAAGTATATCTAGAAGGAATGGGTAACAGTTTATTGATTGATCTGAATTAATAATGCACTTATGAAGAAAATTATGAAGAGGGATCTCTAGATATGAAATGACTATGTATTTTCTAGATTTGTTTATGGAATGTCTAGATCTGTGATCTGGCGAATCTTTGCTGAAGTAAAGGGTGAGATCTGAGTTATCTGCTCTGAAGAGTTGCATAGTTCTGAAATGTTACAGATCTATACGCATGTTCATCTCAGTGAAAGCGCAGATATACGCAGGTTCATTTTAGAAAAAGCGCGTATGAAATCAAAGGTCAGTTCTGAAATAGTTGCAGATCTATACACAAGTTTGTCTCTGTGAAAGCGCGTATATACACAGGTTCAGTGAAGTAAAAGCGCGTATGGAATCTAGGGTTTTGCTGAAGTGTGTGGAATGAAATGTCTGATCTGTTTTTTTGTTTTAATGTTATCTGTCAATGATGTATTCATACAGATCTGGGTTGTTTGAATGTTGATTATGCTGCTGATTATGTTGATTAAATATCAAGTTGTTGGTTGATTGGTTGATGATTCAATGAATGAATTGATGAGGTTATAAGTTTCAGTTTGATGTATTTTGAGCTTAAATGTGTGGTGTGGGTCTAGTTTGAAAATCTGATGAAAAGTGGCCTGCAAGATGTGTTGTATGGAAGCTGTTGGATCCAGTATGAAAATTGATGAAACGTGGTCCGCAATGGTGCTGAGGGTCAAAGCCTTCAGTGAGGGGGTTGTAGCTCCCTTCCAGTGGTAGATGGTAAAAGAGAGCAGGGGGTAGTAGCTCCCTTCTAGGAGAGGCTGGTAAACGAGAGCAGGGGGTAGTAGCTCCCTTCCAGGAGAGGCTGGTAAACGAGATCAGGGGGTTGGAGCTCCCTTCTAGTAGTGGCTGGAGAACGAGAGAAGTTACGGCCTTAAAATTGGGTACTGCGTCTTTGGAAACGAGTGCTAACCAATACAAAATTGTAAAAATTTCGATATAATAAATATTGAAGACAAAGACGACCTTGACGTTAGTTTTCTCCCAAATTGGGTTTCCACCTTAAATACTGGTGTTCATGTGTGTTGCTTATGTGTGATGGTTTATTCTGTTATTATTGCACATGCTTACTGCTTACTAAACATCTGATGAATGAATGATGTAATGATCTAAGTAAAGAATTAAATACATGATAAGATCTCTGGACATACGCAAGTTTTCTTAAGGATATCCGCGTGTATACGCGAGTTGGGTTCAGTAAAGTAGCATATGGTTTCAGAGCAAGAAAAAGAAAAAGTTTTCAGTCAGCTCTAAATACTGATTCACCCCCCCCCCCCCCCCTCTCAGTATTTTTCCTAACAATTGGAATAAGAGAAGGTCCTTCTGCAGAAGCTTGATCGCTTGAAGGAGATACGTCACAATGGGAAATCATGAAGGAGTATTTTCTATAAGGCCACCTTTATTCAATGGAAGTAATCTATTATTATGGAAGATACAAAAAAAATCATATTTGCAAAGCCTTGGTGCAGAAGTATGGGAAATCGTGGAAGAAGGTTATCAGTATCCAACAATTATTCCTACTCATGCAGCAAAAATGAAGAAATATGAAATCAATGTCAAAGAAGTCAATGTTTTATTAGGAAGCATTTCTGAATTAGAATCTTTTAAAGTGATGCAGCTAAATTCAACAAAAGAAATATGGGACAAAATCATTCAAAGCTATGAAGGAGATACAAAGGTAAAAAGTGCAAAACTCCAAACTCTCAGAATTGAATATGAAAATTTAAGGATGCATAGTGATGAGAGTATTTCCAGTTTCTTTTTACATATAGATGATATTGTAAATCGTATGAGAAATTTGGGTGAAACCATAACTGATACTACTCTGGTGGAAAAAGTCTTAAGATCTTTGACTTCAAAATTTGAGTCAAAAGTATTAGCTATTGAAGAAAAGAAAGATCTGTAAACTCTTACTATTGTTCAAATACATGGTATCCTGACTGCTTTTGAAATGAGAAAGGAGGTCCCTCTCAAATCAGAGAAGTTGCCTTTAAGGCATGTGCAAAAGGAAAACAAAATGAGGTTGTCAAGGAATCAAGTTATATATCAGAAGAAGAAGAAGCAAATTTTGTGAGAAGACTCCAACCAGGTACTAGAAGATTCAGAGGTAAGCTTCCCTTCAAGTGTTTTTCTTGTTTAAGAGTTGGTCATTATGTTGCTAAATGAACTTATGAAGAAAATCATGATAAAGGGAAACAATTTGAAAATGGAAAGAGTTATTATACAAATGAAGATAATGATGAAGCAGATTCTGACCAAGATCTGCAAGTGCTCATGGCATCTACCATGGATGACGATAATTTCACAAAGGGAAGGAAGCAAAAGAAGAGGGCTACTCAAGGAAAGAAGATATCTCAAAAATCGTGTACGGCAGAAAATGAAGATGATGGAAAAGGTATTAATCCTTGTTCTTGTGATTCACTTCCTTATGCGAGCAATGGTGAAGATAGTGAAAATGATAGTGAAAGTAATGCGCATGGGTCTACAAGCAAATCTCAAGATTAACAAGTCAAGATCAATTAAAAAGAAGGAACTCATCTACAAAGATATGATCTTAGAATGAATGGACAGACAGAAATGTATAAAAGTTTGGCAAGATAAAGTAACCAACCGATGAAAAAAAGACTTGAAGCAAATCATCTTCAAAACAGACCGGAAAAATAAAAATGGGTCAAGAATGAAGTGACATTACAAACTTTTGAAGAACAAGAAAATGGTTGAAAGAAGAGATTTTAAAATTGAATGATCAAGCAGAAGAACGAAGAAAGGTCGAAGAAAGTATGAAGAAGCAACGTCAAAGATTGGAGGTTGAGGTAAACATTTCAAAGGCACGCTAGAAGAAAAAGATAAATCCTGAGTGTTTCAAGATAAAAACAATATTCTTAGTAGTCAAAGGTCTCATTCTGTTAAATTTGGTCTTGGTTTTCATGAAACTGTTAAAGGAAAATGTAGTTCACAATAAAGTGCTTAAGATTCAAAGGATATCAATGCAAAACCTGAAGTGTTGAAAGAAATAAAAGGTCAACAGACAATCATGAACTCTCAAAAGAAATCATTCCCTCCTAACTATAGAAGCATCAATCGATTCTCTCCTTTGATCAATAATGTTGAATGATTTAAATGTCATAATAATGGGCATGTTGCAGCCAATTGCAGAAGCAGATTGTTTCAGTCACAAACAAACATATTCTACACAAAAAGGTACTCAGGTTTCTTTAAGGGATATTGTTTTTCATGCAGCAAGTTTGGTCATAAAGCAGCTGATTGCAATAGAAGAAAGAATAGAAAAACACATTATGATCCCTATGCTTACTTTTCTGGTCACACAAGATGTTATGCTTGTAACAAGTATGGATATGTAGAAAAAGAATGCAGGATGAATAGATCTGAGAAATTTGATAATTTCCAGCACACAATAAGAAATTTCAAGCAAAGCTGGAAAAAGAAGGAGGACCGGTCAAAAATGTAGGGGATAATAATCCTATTGCAGTCTTCCACTTCTAAAGCTTACTTCTCATAATGACTGTAGGAGTGATGTGAGATACATTATAGGAATCAGTAATGTATCATCACAAGGGGAGCAATATATGGTGATTCCCATGGTTGGTTTGGTAATTCTGGTTGTGTTTATTTCTAACAATGCATCTAATGTGACAACAGAAGACAGGTACAGAATGTATAAATCTAGGAGAAAATGGAGCTATGAAATTTTCAGTATTTCACTTTTCATACGCGGGTTTCATGAACTAAAGCCGCGTATACACGCGAGTTCCGTTGGAGACAGAAGCGTATGTCTTTCTGATAAGAAAAATAGTGAGTCGGCTCAAGGACAGGAGCACAGTTTCAGGGGGAGCATTTTCCTTGCTGAGAGTAATGCATTGTTGGCATTATGATGGTTCTGAAATATGATCTCTCTCTTGAGGTATTTTTGGTATTGGTTATAAAAAGTCATATTTGTAATTTGATGAAAAGGTTATGTTGAGACCTATGATTTAAATTGTTATATTTAGTCATGTAAGGACTTCTTCAAATTTGTAAACCCACTTGGTTGGGTAGTTGAGTCAAAATGTGTAAACGCACTTGGTTGGGTACTTGAGTCACATATGTAAATCCACTTGATTGGATCATTGATGTAAGTATGAGTCCTTGGTGATAGGAAAGGTCATAGAGTCATGTACTTCATTGAAAAATATGTTTGAAGATTCAACGTGAATTCAGGGGGAGCATGGTAACTTCAGTGCACATCAAATCTACCGAGCTCTTCTTTCTACAAGAGAAGAAAAACCTTGTTTTGGTTTTGATCCGCCCTTTGCCCTTGATGTCAAAGGGGGAGAGTATCATGGTGTTTGAATAATGGTTATAATCAATCTATCTATTTGTTGTGGTGATCAAAGACCATCATGGTTGCCATCAAGTCCAAAGGGGGAGATTGTTGGAAATATGATGCAATGTGTTGTCCTTGATGGCAACCTACTTGATGAAGTTTTCCTCGATGGAAACCTACTTGACGAGTTGTGTTTTGATAGCAACCTATTTGTTAAAGATGCAAAAATGATGTATTTACAGATCAGTTTAGAAGTAGCAGAAAAAGAAATTTTAGTAAGTACCAGAGAAATGATAAATATAATATATCACAATGTATACACTACTTTTATGAAGGCAACCCGCATATGGATTCAATGTATACACTACTTTTGTGAAGGAAACCTGCGTATACATTCAGGACTAGTATATACACATCTAGTTTGAAGAGAAATCGCGTATACACGTGGATATGAACGCTCCAAGTCGCGTATGCCTTTTGTGCTCTAAAAAATATGATACCTAGGGGCATTACCATGGTATTGGCCCATTGTATTGAGCGCTGGATTATCTATTTGATCCCGTCCAAGAATACCATCAGCGGTTGAGTGGTTTTAACTCATGGTATTGACAAAGGCTAAATCTATATAAGGAGAAGAAGATCATAGTGCAAGTGTGTGCATAGGTTTTGGTTTTAATGAATACTTCACTTTGAAGTATATCTGCATGGAATGGGTAACAGTTTATTGATTGATCTGAATTAATAATGCACCTATGAAGAAAATGACGAAGAGGGATTTATAGATCTGAAATGACTATGTATTTTCTAGATCTGTTTATGGAATGTTTAGATCTGTGATCTGGCGAATCTTTGCTGAAGTAAAGGGTGAGATCTGAGTTATTTGTTCTGAAGAGCTGCATAGTTCTGAACATTTACAGATCTATACGCATGTTCATCTCAGCGAAAGTGCGCATATACAGGTTTGTTTTAGCAAAATCGCGTATGAAATCAAAGGTCAGTTTTGAAATAGTTGCAGATCTATATGCAGGTTTGTCTCTGTGAAAACGCGTATATACACAGGTTCAGTGAAGTAAAAGCGCGTATGGAATCTAGGGTTTTTCTGAAGTGTGTGGAATGAAATGTCTGATCTGTTTTGCTGTTTTACTGCTATCTGTCAATGATGTATTCATACAGATCTGGGTTGTTTGAATGTTGATTATGCTGCTGATTATGTTGATTAAAGATCAAGTTGTTGGTTTATTGGTTGATGATTCAATTAATGAATTGATAGGGTTATAAGTTTCAATTTTATGTATGTTGAGCTTAAATGTGTGGAGTGGGTCTAGTCTGAAAATCTGATGAAAAGTGGCCTATAAGGTATGTTGTGTGGAAGTTGTTGGATCTAGTATGAAAATTGATGAAACGTGGTCCGCAGTGGTGCTGAGGGTCGAAGCCTTCAGTGAGGGGGTTGTAGCTCCCTTCCAGTGGTAGCTGGTAAACGAGAACAGGGGGTAGTAGCTCCCTTCTAGGAGAGGCTGGTAAATGAGAGCAGGGGGTAGTAGATCCCTTCCAGGAGAGGCTGGTAAACAAGATCAGGGGGTTGGAGCTCCCTTCCAGTAGTGGCTAGAGAACGAGAGAAGGTTGTAGCCTTCTGCAGGTGGGTGCCTACGTGCTGGTATGAGTTTGCGCCAGTACAAAATTGTAAGAAGTTTTCTTTATAATAAATATTGAAGACAAAGATGATAGCAGCGGTGGTTTTCTCCTGAATTGGGTTTCCACCTTAAATAATGGTGTTCAGGTGTGTTTCTTATGTGTGATGGTTTATTCTATTATTACTGCACATGCTTACTGCTTACTAAACATCTGATGAATGAATGATGCAATGATATAAGTAAATAATTAAAGGCATAATAAGATCTCTGGACATACGCAAGTTTTCTTAAGGATATCCGCGTGTATACGCGAGTTGGGTTTAGTAAAGTAGTGTATGGTCTTAAGAGAAAAAAAAAAAAAAAAAAAATTTAGTTAGCTCTAAATACTGATTCACCCCCCCCTCTCAGTATTTTTCCCAACAATTGGTATCAGAGCAAGTCCTTTTGCAGAAGCTTGATCACTTGAAGGAGATCCGTCACAATGGGAAGTCATGAAGGAGTATTTTCTATAAGGCCACCTCTATTCAATGGAAGTAATCTGTTATTCTGGAAGATACGAACAAAATCATATTTGCAAAGTCTTGGTGCAGAAGTATGGGCAATCGTGGAAGAAGGTTATCAGTATCCGGCAACTATTCCTACTGATGCAGCAGAAAGGAAGAAATATGAAATCAATGCCAAAGCAGTCAATGTTTTATTAGGAAGCCTGTCTGAATCAGAATTTGTTAAAGTGATGCAGCTAAATTCAGCAAAAGAAATATGGGACAAAATCATTCTAAGCTATGAAGGAGATACAAAGGTAAAAAGTGCAAAACTCCAAACTCTCAGAATTGAATATGAAAATTTAAGGATGCATAGTGATGAGAGTATTGCAAGTTTCTTTTTATGTCTAGATGATATTGTAAATCATATGAGAAATTTGGGTGAAACCATAATTGATACTACTCTGGTGGAAAAATTCTTAAGATCTTTGACTTCAAAATTTGAGTCAAAAGTATCAGCTATTGAAGAAAAGCAAGATCTGCAAACTCTTACTTATTTTCAACTACATGGTATCCTGACTGCTTTTGATATGAGAAAATGAGGTCCCTCTAAAATCAGAGAAGTTGCCTTTAAGGCATGTGCAAAAGGAAAAGAAAAGGAAGTTGTCAAGGAATCAAGTTATATATCCGAAGAAGAAGAAGAAAATTTTGTGAGAAGACTCCAACCAGGTACTGGAAGATTTAGAGGTAAGCTTCCCTTAAAGTGTTTTGCTTGTGGAAGAGTTGGTCATTATGCTGCTAAATGTCCTTATGAAGAAAATCATGATAAAGGGAAACAATTTGAAAAGGGAAAGAGTTATTATACAAATGAAGATAATGATGAAGTGTCAAATGAGGATGAAGAAGATTCTGACCAAGATCTGCAAGTGCTCATGGCATCTACCATGGATGATGATAATTTCACAAAGGGAAGGAAACAAAAGAAGAGGGCTACTCAAGGAAAGAAGATATCTCAGAAATCGTGTACGACAGAAAATGAAGATGATGCAAAAGGTATTAATCCTTGTTCTTATGATTCACTTCCTTATGCAAGCAATGGTGAAGATAGTGAAAGTAACAGTATGGGTCTAGAAGCAAATCCAGGGATTAATGTTGAAGATCAATTTAAAAAGAAGGAATCTATCTACAAAGATATGATCTCTAGAATGAATGGAAGATAGAAATGTATCAAAGACTGCAGGATAAAGTAACCAATCGAAGTGAAAGACTTGAAGCATAAATCATCTCTCTCAAAACAGATCTGGAAAAATCAAATAAGAAGAATGAAGAACTTTACAAACTTTTGAAGAATAAGAAAATGGGATGAAAGAAGAGATTTTAAAATTGAATGATCAAGTAGAAGAAGGAAGAAGGGTCGAAGAAAGTATGAAGAACAAATGCCAAAGATTGGAGGTTGAGGTAAACATTTTAAAAGGTACATTAGAAGAAAAAGATAAAATCTTGACGTTTCAAGATAGTACTAAGATTCTGGACAATATTCTTAGTAGTCAAAGGTCTCCTTCTGTTAAATTTGGTCTTGGTTTTCATGAAACTATTAAAGGATAATCTAGTTCAGAAGAAAGTGCTAAGGATTCAAAGGATATGAATGCAAAACCTGAAGTGTTGAAAGAAACAAAAGGTCAGCCGACAATCATGAACTCTCAAAAGAAATCATTCCCTCCTAACTATAGAAGCATCAATCGATTCTCTCCTTTGATCAATAATGTTGAATGCTTTAAATGTCATAATTATGGGCATGTTGTAGCCAATTGCAGAAGCAGATTGTTTCAGTAAAAAAAAAACAGATTCTACATAGAAAGGTACTCAGGTTTCTTTAAGGGATATTGTTTTTCATGCAGCAAGTTTGGTCATAAAGCAGCTGATTGCAATAGAAGAAAGAATAGAAAAACAAATTATGATCCCTATGCTTACTTTTCTGGTCACACAAGATGTTATGCTTGTAACAAGTATGGACATGTATAAAAATAATGTAGGATGAATAGATCTGGGAAATTGGATAATTTCCAGCACACAATAAGAAATTTCAAGAAAAGTTGGAAAAAGAAGGAGGACCGATAAAAAACGTAGGGGATAATAATCCTACTACAGTCTTCCGCTTCTAAAGCTTACTTCTCATAATGACTGCAGGAGTGATGTGAGATACATTATAGGAATCAATAATGTATCATCACAAGGGGAGCAATATATGGTGATTCCCATGGTTGGTTTGGTAATTCTGGTTGTGTTTATTTCTAATAGTGCATCTAATGTGACAACAGAAGACAAGTACATAATGTATAAATCCAGAAGAAGAAGGAGCATGAAATTTTCAGTATTTCACTTTCCAAACACGAGTTTCATGAACTAAAGCTACGTATACACGCAAGTTCCAATGGAGACAGAAGCGTATGTTTTTCTGTTAAGGAAAACAGTGAGATGGCTCAAGGATAGGAGCACAGTTTCAGGGGGAGCATTAGCGTTGCTAAGAGTAATGCATTGTTGGCATTATGATGGTTCTGAAATATGATCTCTCTCTTGAGGTATTTTTGGTATTGGTTATAAAAAGTCATATTTGTAATTTGATGAAAAGGTTATGTTGAGACCTATGATGTAAATTGTAATATTCAGTCATGAAAGGATTTGTTAAAATTTGTAAAACCCACTTGGTTGGGTAGTTGAGTCAAAATGTGTAAACCCACTTGGTTGGGTACTTGGGTCACATATCTAAATCCACTTGGTTGGATCATTAATGTAAGTATGAAGTCCTTGGTGATAGGAAAGTTCATAGAGTCATGTACTTCATTGAAAAATATGTTTGAAGATTCAGCGTGAACTCAGGGGGAGCATGGTAACTTCAGTGCAAATAAAATCTACAGAACTCTTCTTTCTACAAGAGAAGAAAAACCTTGTTTTGATTTTGATCCGCCCTTTGCCCTTGATGTCAAAGGGGGAGAGTATCATGGTGTTTGAATAATGGTTATAATCAATGTATCTATCTGTTGTGGTGATCAAACACCATCATGGTTGCCATCAAGTCCAAAGGGGGATATTGTTGGCAATATGATGGAATGTGTTGTCCTTGATGGAAACCTACTTGATGAAGTTGTCCTTGATGGAAACCTACTTGATGAGTTGCGTTTTGATAGCAACCTATTTTGTAAAGATGTAAAAATGATGTATCTACAGATCGGTTCAGAAGTAGCAGAAAAAGGAATTTCAGTAAGTACTAGAGAAATGATAAATATAATATGTCACAATGTATACGCTACTTTTATGAAGGCAACCCGCATATGGATTCAATGTATACACTAGTTTTGTGAAGGAAACCCGCGTATACATTTAGGACTAGTATATACGCATCTAATTTGAAGAGAAGTCACGTATGCCTTTTGCGCTCTAAAAACTATGATACCTAGGGGCATTACCATGGTATTGGCCCACTGTATTGAGCGCTAGATTATCTATTTGATCCCGTCCAGGAATACCATCAGCGGTTGAGTGGTTTTGACTCATGGTATTGACAAAGGCTAAATCTATATAAGGAGAAGAAGATCATAGTGCAAGTGTGTCCACAGGTCTAGGTTTTAATGAATACTTCACTCTGAAGTATATCTTCTTGTAATGGGTAACAGTTTATTAATGCACCTATGAAGAAAATGACGAAGATGGATCTCTAGATCTGAAATGACTATGTATTTTCTAGACCTGTTTATGGAATGTTTAGATCTGTGATCTGGCGAATCTTTGCTGAAGTAAAGGGTGAGATTTGAGTTATATGTTCTGAAGAGCTGCATAGTTCTGAAAAGTTACAGATCTATACGCATGTTCATCTCAACGAAAGCGCGTATATACATAGGTTCGTTTTAGCAAAAGCGCGTATGAAATCAAAGGTCAGTTTTGAAATAGTTGCAGATCTATACGCAGGTTTGTCTCTGTGAAAGTGCGTATATACGTAGGTTCAATGAAGTAAAAGCGCGTATGGAATCTATGGTTTTGCTGAAGTGTGTGGAATGAAATGTATGATCTATTTTGTTGTTTTACTGCTATCTGTCAATGATGTATTCATACAGATTTGGGTTGTTTGAATGTTGATTATGCTGCTGATTATGTTGATTAAATATCAAGTTGTTGGTTGATTGGTTGATGATTCAATGAATGAATTGATGGGGTTATAAGTTTTAGTTTGATTTATGTTGAGCTTAAATGTGTGGAGTGGGTCCAGTCTGAAAATTTAATGAAAAGTGGCCTACAAGGTATGTTGTGTGGAAGTTGTTGGATCCAGTATGAAAATTGATGAAACGTGGTCCTAGCAGTCGAGAGTCGGCTTCCTCCAAGGAGGGGTTGTAGCTCCCTTCCAAAGGCAGTCAGTAAACGAGAGCAGTGTGTGAGAAGCCCTTCTAGAAGATGCCGGTAAACGAGAGCAAAGGGTAGTAGCTCTTCCAGAGAGGCTTGCAGTCAGAGATCAAAGGAAGCTCCCTTCCAAAGAGGGCCGAGGAATGAGAGAAGGTTGTAGCCTTATGCAGGCTGGTGCCTGCGTGCTGGTATAAGTCTGCGCCAGCACAAAATTGTAAGAAGTTTTTTTTATAATAAATATTGAAGACTGAAACGACAGCAGTGGTGGTTTTCTCCCGAATTGGGTTTCCACCTTAAATACTGGTGTTCATGTGTGTTGATTATGTGTAATGGTTGATTCTGTTGTTACTACTCATGATTACTACTTATTAAATATCTAATGAATGAATGATGTAATGATCTAAGTAAAAAATTAAAGGCATAAAAGATTCTCTGACATACGCAAGTTTTCTCTTAAGGATATCTCATGGAAGCACGAGTTGGGTTCGAAAGAAATAGCGTATGGTTTTAAGAAAAAGTGAAAGCTTCTTACCAGCTGTATGACTATTCACCTCTCTCAAACATTTTTCCCAACAATTGGTATTAGAGTAGGTCCTTCTTCAGAAGCTTGATTGCTTGAAGGAGATCCATCGCAATGGGAAGTCATGAAGGAGTATTTTCTATAAGGCCACCTCTATTCAATGGAAGTAATCTGTTATTCTGGAAGATACAAACAAAATCATATTTGCAAAGTATTGGTGCAGAAGTATGGGAAATCGTGGAAGAAGGTTATCAGTATCCAACAATTATTCCTACTGATGCAGCAAAAAGCTAGAAATATGAAATCAATGCCAAAGCAGTCAATGTTTTATTAGGAAGCATGTCTGAATCAGAATTTTTTAAAGTGATGCAGCTAAATTCAGCAAAATAAATATGGGACAAAATCATTCAAAGCTATGAAGGAGATACAAAGGTAAAAAGTGCAAAACTCCAAACTCTCGGAATTCAATATGAAAATTTAAGGATGCATAGTGATGAGAGTATTGCCAGTTTCTTTTTACGTCTAGATGATATTGTAAATCGCCTGAGAAATTTGGGTGAAACCATAACTGATACTAGTCTGGTGGAAAAAGTCTTAAGATCTTTGACTTCAAAATTTGAGTCAAAAGTATCAGTTATTGAAGAAAAGCAAGATCTGCAAACTCTTACTATTGTTCAACTACATGGTATCCTGACTACTTTTGAAATGAGAAAATGAGGTCCCTTTCAAATTAGAGAAGTTTCCTTTAAGGCATGTGCAAAATGAAAAGAAAAGGAAGTTGTCAAGGAATCAAGTTATATTTCAGAAGAAGAAGAAGCAAATTTTGTGAGAAGACTCCAACCAGGTACTGGAAGATTCAAAGGTAAGCTTCCCTTCAAGTGTTTTTCTTGTGGAAGAGTTGGTCATTATGCTGCTAAATGTCCTTATGAAGAAAAATCAAGAGAGAAACAATTTTATAAGCAGAAAGAGTTATTATACAAATGAAGGATAATGATGAAGGCCAAATAGGATACAAAGATCTTCAATGGATTCATATGTTCATGTACATCTACCATGGATGATGATAATTTCCCAAAGGGAAGGAAGAAAAAGAAGAGGGCTACTCAAGGAAAGAAGATATCTCCGAAATCATGTACGGAAGAAAATGAAGATGATGCAAAAGGCATGGAATCAGTTTTGTGATTCTCTTCTGCAAGCTATGGTGAAGATAGTGAAAGTAATAGTATGGGTCTAGAAGCAAATCTCAAGATTAATGTTGAAGATCAATTTAAAAAGAAGGAATCTATCTACAAAGATATGATCTCTAGAATGAAGGGACAGATAGAAATGAATCAGAGACTGCAGGATAAAGTAACCAATCGAAGTGAAAGACTTGAAGCAGAAATAATCTCTCTCAAAACAGATATGGAAAAATCAAATAAGAAGAATGAAGAACTTTTACAAACTTTTGAAGAACAAGAAAATGGGTTGAAAGAAGATATTTTAAAATTGAATGATCAAGTAGAAGAAGGAAGAAGGGTCGAAGAAATTATGAAGAAGAAATGCCAAAGATTGGAGGTTGAGGTAAACATTTTAAAAGGTACATTAGAAGAAAAAGATAAACTCTTGAGGTTTCAAGATAGTACTAATATTCTGGACAATATTCTTAGTAGTCTGTTGAGGAGGTAAATCCCCTCTGCGGACAGAGGCGATCCCTACTAGCCCAGCAGGGGTCTAGCAACAAACAAACAATGTCATGACGCAGGTTCCTAATTACGAATGAAAAGGCTGGAGATAGAGCCACTCCGAGTCCCAACGCCAGGATCCGAAGAATAGTGCGTCCCTCGTTCCTCGCCCTCGCATCACAATCCCTCCACGATCTCCGCGGACGAACACCGCACAATGTATGAAACGAACAGATACAAGCATAGAAACCAGCATACGTAACTAAACATCACGTAAAGGATACATTACTCGCATTAACATGATGGAAAACGGAGGAACGACAGAATCATAATCATCGCATAACAACGGAAGCAGAGAGACGGAGGCAACCAAGTTCTGACGTCGCGGTCTCCTTCGAACGGGTTTCCAGTCGTCCACGTCTCGCAAAGCTTGCCAAGGAAAGGGAAAACCTCTCCAGAGTCTCGTGACAATGGTCTCCTTACTTGAGTTAGCCTTAAGGGAAAGAGAGGGTTCTTTACAACACAAAGGCTCTTGGGAATATGGAGATTCAGAGCTTAGGCACTTCAAGACTAGCTTGCCATTGATCTGAGCAAGCTTTTATAGATGGGGAAGGAGGAGTTGGGATCCCTATTATTATGGGATTGGCCCTATCAACAAGGAAGGTTTCATGGGAGGTGGCAAAACCACTTCCCTCCATAGAACTCCCGCAGCCAACCTCCCAACTCAAGATAGGTGATGGTTTGTGAATTTGTTAGAACTCAACTCCCGCCATCCATATTTAAAAAACAATTCCCAAATTGGGTGGCGCGACTACGGCTCTATGACAGAGCGCCAGGTGGCGCGACCTCTTTGCATTAATTTCCCCATTGGCGCGAGTACTGAACTGCTTGCCCGCGCCAATGCTAAAAGGGTTGTTTTTTATGACTTTTGCAAGGAGATGTCTCAAGGGCAAATAAAGCTCATGTTCAGAGGGATGCATTGATGATGATTTCAAGGCATGACAATGTTCACAGGTCACAGAATGGGTCCTCCATTGTGCGGGATGGGGAATGGTAAGGACGGTGACAAATTAATGTGTAACAGATGCCCCCTAAAGTATGAGTCCCGAGAGGGAGAGGGGTGAAATGCTTTACGAGAACATGTTCAACTGAAGGCCCGCCGTCGGAAAACCTGCGCAGAAAGATACAACTGATATCTCAAGTACATGATGTATAAGTGGTATGGACGCAGCCATCCGAAACAGAGTATGCTATAATCCGGATCCAGGGTATGGGCGCAACCATCCAACTAAGATCAAATAAATAGACTCAGGTATGGTCGCAGCCATCCAATCAGTGAGTCATGTACATGATAATAATCCACAATCGCAGCCTGGATTACAACAGACACAATCCAGGGTCTTGCGCTCCATCTCGACCCAACAAAGTACAAGTTCATGCATGTGAATATGTGAGCTGAAGTCGAACATGCAAGAACATCGCCGGATTACCAGCCAATGATGAAAGCTGTTAACCGATGCGAGAGAAACCACCAATAATGACAATGGTCCCCAAGGTACTACAGGTACAATCTACGGCGTGCGAATAAATGAACTGACGTCGAACACCCGCAGAATCACTCGATCGGAGGCCAATGATGTAAACATCTCGTCGAATGCGACGAACCTGCCATTGAGGCATGCAGGCTCCAAGGTACCATAAGGAGTCTCTAGACCAACTTCCTGGATAATGAGTTGATGTCGACAGGAAGTGACCTCGATCGAAGGTGGGCCATAATGATTCCCACATCATCGACACGAGACAGAGGAACATGATGTTTTGTTGTGAATCAGGATCGTATGAGGAACAGAGGAAGGTTGATATTTGCAGAGGCCAACTTCTCTTGAACACATGAACGGCACGACAATGGACTTGGCAGTATTTGACATCAACGGATCAGAGGTCATGGCGACGAGGCAGTGAATAGATGAGAGGTCAAAAGAGACTACCCAAACCCATGGAGGCAAAGTGAAGCAACGAGATGAGATGTCCCCAACCCGACACGAATGCACAAGTGCCAGTGTCTGCAGCCGACATCGCCGACGACAACGACGATGGTTCCATTTTTCCCCCAATTACTCGGCGACTACCCCGGGCGCATTTTATAACAAGCTTCGAAGGGGATAGGCATAGCCAGGGAGAGTAAGTCGCCCTTCGGCGAATCCATCCTAGTGCATTACCGAGTCCTATACAGGAGAAATCCCCAGGAATGAGGCATTTCGACTAAATTCGATGTCATCGTTGACCGTCTGACAAAGGAAGAACTCGGCGTCTTTTCATGTTTAGAGAGTTTGAAAAGACAGCTGAAAAGAAAACTCCACAGGTCCTTTTTCGTAAATAGTTCCCCAGATCCGAAAAGGTAGAAAACAATATCCGGGAAAACCTCCTAGTCGCAATAGGCTAGGGTATTCCTTTTTCGTAATCAATCCATCCCGGCCCGAAAAAGGGTTAAACTTATACCGGGTGGATGTCGATTCGTGTCCATTTTAACGAGATCGAAACGACAAGGGCCTCGGCGATCTTTTCATATTTAGAGAGTCAGAAAAGAGCTGAAAGATGACTCCAGAGTGACTTTTTCGTGTATTTACCGAGTCCGAAAAAGTATAAAATACAACTCGTCTGTGCATTTAACGAGTCCCAGGAAGAGGAACTTTAATGTCATTTCTGATCTGGATCCGATGCTGCCTGTGAGTTTAACGAGTCTGACAAAGGAAGAACTCGGCGTCTTTTCACGTTTAGAGAGTTTGAAAAGACAGCGGAAAAGAAAACTCCACAGGTCCCTTTTCGTAAATAGTTCCCCAGATCCGAAAAGGTAGAAAACAATATCCGGGAAAGCCTCCTAGTCGCGATAGGCTAGGGTATTCCTTTTTCGTAATCAATCCATCCCAGCCCGAAAAAGGGTTAAACTTATACTGGGTGAATGTCGATTCGTGTCCATTTTAACGAGATCGAAACGACAAGGGCCTCGGCGATCTTTTCATATTTAGAGAGTAAAAAAAGAGCTGAAAGATGACTCCAGAGTGACTTTTTCGTGTATTTACCGAGTCCGAAAAAGTATAAAATATAACTCGTTTCCACCTTTTAGGTCGCAAAAACCTGTTGCTGCACATACCAAGCAAGCGTAAAATCCATTTTCGACATAATACATGCAAATATTTGACAAAAATAACTTTTAAAGCTCATTTAACGTGAAAAAGTTATAAATATGTCTAATTGGTAAAAAATGAAATTACTTTTTACTATTTACCTTGTGGAGAGCAACAGTGGTCCATTTGGAGCAGAATCTTCCGACGGTGATTGCGATCAATCCAGGCAACCATTCAGCGTCTCGTCTGTGACAGGTAAGAGGCGCTCCTTTTCTCTTTCTTTCCATACATTTTTTAATGGTTTTCCCTTAGAAATCAACTTTGTGTGGCCACTTTTAAAATTTTAGGGCCGGGCCCAGTGGCGCGAGTATCGGGCACGGACCCGCGCCACTGAGCTCTTTTTACTAAAGGGCTCGCGCCACATGGCGTGACTGTTAGCAAAACAGTCGCGCCAGTGGCCGAACCTAATATTACGCCTAAAATCCCGGTATTTACACCAAATTTCTTGAAATTTGAGGCTCACCAAAGATCTAATCAGGGGTTTTTGACCATGTGAATGCAGATATCCACTCAAAATGGCAATCGAATGGAAGGAACGAGAGCACAGAGATGAGGATGAAGAGGCCATGAAAAGCCAAGCTTGCATGAATGCTCTTAGAGACTGTGGATTGAAAAAGTTCTTCCTCACGCCATGTTTACGAGCTCAGCCCGAGCTCCTCCAATATCTAATCAACATCTAGGATGAAAACAAACAAGTGTTCAGGCTACGAGACCAGGTATTAGAACTGGAGGTCACTGACATTTATTTCATTACTGGATTGTCCCGCAGAGGTCCAATCCCTGTACTGACCGGGAGTAGACCATCCGGGGAAAAGATGGAACAGGTAATGGCGCGGGTGTGCTGAGGGGCACAAACAGGATCAGGAAGCAAGAAGGTATACATCTCCACCATCCCTGATCTAGCACTGAGAGTAGTTCTCCACACCATTACGCGGGCTGCTGGGTCGCAGGCTCCGCACGAGGCCACGAAGACTCAACTCCTGTTAGCCTCAGAATGCATGGGTCCCCTATTGTTCAACTGGGCAGAAGCAGTAACCATCAACATGAAAAGGCAGCTCACAAAGTGCAAACAGGGGAAATTGAAACAGTTCGGGTATGGTTCCATCTTGGTATCGTTCATTCTGGAACGCATACCAATCTTCCAGGGCCAAGGGGCCGCAGTGGCGAGTCCGATACCACGAGAGCCGCGAATGGCTCGCTGGGCAGCACTGATGCCCAGATCTGGAGGTGGCCAACAGATGTCCTGGAGGCCAGAGTTCTTTAGGTGGCTACGGTGCCAACTGATCGTCGTGGAAGATTGGCCCTATTCGGGAACTGACTTTACCGGGGACCCAGATCTCCCACTACCAGAAGGAGACGACTGGGACGAGGAGCTGGGTAAGACCTCATATTTTTGATTTTATGTTTATATGTTTTTTGTTAATACACATTTGTCTTAACACAATTATATATGCATGCAGATGTAGGACCTGAGAGACCAGCCAGGATGTCTCCTATCTTCCGGAGGACACAACTCGCCCCTGAGATCCAGGGGGAAGGCCCCGGAGGAGAGGAACTGATCCAGAACCTCAAGGGGATTGCCCATGGGATCCCAGACTATGCCCGACTATCAGATGTACCGATGGCATACCAGCGCCATACGGTGGGAGTTCCGAACCGGATCCACCGAATCCTGAGGCGCCTAGTGCGTGCAGTGACGTGCTATCATGAGCACCATGCGGATTAGTCTCTAGGATTTATGCCACACCTATTTTTTGAGAGACATAACGTCTCCGGATGTATTAAGACGACTATGTATATTTTTGAGTTTTTGTGATGCACACTGTGCAAACATTTCGACACACATATATATATATATATACATATGACTATTTTGGATGGATCTTTCTTTACATGTGATGATGTTTTCTATATGTCATGCAAATTTCTAATACAGATGTAATCTAATGTATCAGTTACATAACAAACGACCCAATGTGAAATGTATTCACACAATGTATCTAATCACACATTTCATTTTTACGCAAGCTTAAAAGCACACATGAACACACACATATGCAAACTATGCTTGAAATGAGGAAGACGGGCATGCCCCCCAGCATGATGTCTCAATTCGAGGTGCATGCCCCCCAAGCTTCAGTCCATTGAAAATGGAGTGAAGGTTCAAAACAAAAAGTCGAATTGAACATGCTTGTGTTTCATTATTTTAACGAGGTTGACACACTTAAGGAACCATCCTCAAACAACTTGTTTCATGGTTTAAGGAGCGTGACACAAGACCAAGAACTGTGCTCCGAGAACCTGGTTTCATTTTTTAAAGAGCTTGACCCAAGGAGGAAACCATGCTCTAACCGACTTACATCAAAATGAACAAGAAGGCAGCCCACGAGTCTCAAAATCACCCTGCCAGAACATCCTGAAGTCGCACTCAACTGCTCCCCAGACATTATGCACAATCACATCATCAATGAAAGGCTGCACGCAAGGGGAGACACAGTTGACCAAGGTGATGTATACAACGGGTGGATAAAAATCAGGAAGGGATGATGGCGGGCCAGCTGCCACATCGGGACCAAAGAACGAAAGCTGATCAATGGTCACGATCCGCCCTTCATGTGGAAAACAGACCACACGAAAAAGGGAGGAGACAAGCGCTCCCATGGCATAGGTGTAATCGTGCCCCAAGAGCAGATTGAAATCCAAGGGGCCTGGAACAACCATCACGTCCATATGGACGGTTTTACCTCCCAAAGTAACAGGTAACCTTGGAAGGATCCCCAACGGTTGACTCGTTCTTCTATTGAATGTCAACAGATTCTGCGTAACGGGCGCAAGCGGCGGCGAACCGAAAGCTTGCCAGGTAGTTGATGACATAATACTAACAGAGGCACCTTCGTCTATAATGGTGCTGGGTACAACCAGACCAAGAGCCTGTACTGTGATCTCGAAAGGCACATAAGACGGAAGGCGAAATCCTGCCAATCGATTCCAGTCAAAGGAAGCGACCAAACTACTCGGAGGGGCTACCATCGACAAGCGAAGGTCTTCCCCTGATGTTACGGTAGAAGAAGCATCCTCCATAACCTCCATCTCGAAGGCGGGAGGGATATCCTCCGTAGCCTCCATCATGGGAGGCGGAGGAGGAGCTTCTTGAAGCACAGGGACAGGAGAATCTTTCTCCAAGTCTGAAGAATCTGAAGAGATCAGAAGGACATGGGGGGTGTGAGATCCACTCTCGACAGAAAAGACCTGGTGCACCGCGGACGGGGCCAGTTCAACCGATCCGACGACCAATGGTCGGTCAGGGACGGATTCGTGAATTTGAATTTCTGGGGGAGTGGAATCGACCAAGGATGACTCTTGACCAATCATAGGATCAGCTGGCGGAGGACTCAAAGAAAGCCGATTATAACCAGGTGGAAGGCATGGTGTAGAACCGGTTGGGTTGTCCAAAACTCATTTGGCTTCATCCATATAAGGACAAAGGTGAATGGCATGGTGCCCTTCACACAACTTACAGGGATTGGTGATCTTACCCTGCTTCTTAGAGTTCTTATCAACAGCAGCTGAAGACGTGCCCCCAACTTGACTCCCAGAAGCCAAAGGCAACGGTGGGTGGCCGTTGGACCATACTTCGAGCACCTTGGGAATGCCAGGGCAGTCTCGAAGAAGATGGTCTCCCGTGCACAACAGGCAAGGGAACTTGACTTTCCGTGGAGGGTTAGAAGGTTTATCAAGAGGAGATTCCTCATGGACAGTAGCTGTACATTTAGCCTCTCGCTTATCAGACTTCTTCTTCTTTGTCTTCTTCTTCTTCTTTTTAGCCACCTGGTTACTCGAATCCAAGCTTTCACCAGGCAAAGTAGAAGATGAGGACGCAGAAACAGGTGAAGAAGGGGAGAGGTCCGCCTTGGAATCAACATGATGTTGTTCCGTCGGAGGAACTGATTGAACAGTAGTGGAGACATTCGGGACAACAGAGGTTGAGAACAACCAAACAGGCAACCCAACAGTTAACCCAGGAAGGGACAACGTCACCATGTAAGGAGCACCAACATTTCCAAAAGGAGGAAAATGACCAGGATTCCCTTCTGAGGGGATTCCTTGGTTGGTGAACTCTGAAAAAGTTGCCATCAAACTCAAAACCACACACGGGCTGAAAAAGAGTTAAGGGCACACGATCAAACGGTCAACAAGCAATGTCTAAGCAGGCGTGTAATCGTGGGCGATTAATTTTACCACATTGGAAAATAAGAAATTCTACCGTTTCATGTTTTAAGAGTCGAGAAACGATAAAAGATGACTCTATCTCTTTCAGAGTTGACACAAGCGTGAAAGGACAAGCGCTTGACGGTCTTTTCAAGTTTAGGGAGTCAGAAAAGACCAAATGACTGCTCAGGAAAAACTAGGCCCAAAGGGTGTACCAAATATCCGTGAACTGCAATATACACCTTGGTTTCAAATAATGAAACAAAAATCGACCAAGGACTTTCCGTACGTGCAGGTAGTCTCCCCGAATGCTGTGTTCGGTGTATCACGGGTATAGGGCGGCAGACTCGGCTTCCTGTGGATAAAGGGTTGAAAACCTAGAGGGGTCTCCCTTTATATATGCGACGGTACGGGGAGCGCAAGTCCGTACTAGCGCTGTCTAAAGCCAACAGGCGAACGACAGCTGCTAGGTTTAACGACGCCGGAACACGTCTCCGGCCTAGACTTTCTAAATGTGTTTCGTTAAGTTCCAATGTTGCCTTAGGTTAATTGAATAAATTTTACAGTTGATCTTCAATTAAGTTTCAATTTCCAGGCCCTATCGTATGTAGTGCCTCGAAAGACTCCTAAATGCAAGCTATATGCCACAGTGCAACATTTCGTTCGATGAAAACTAGTTAAATAAGAGTTGAGAGCTTTTATGCAAACGAAATGAACGGAATACAAACAACAATGTCTCTAGTGCAACTAATGTAATTGAAAACTTTTCATTCAAACACTAATCACTAGCGATATGGAAAAGATCACAATTTGCACTAATTAACAAAAGCAAAAGAGATTTTTTTTTTGATTTTCAATGTTTAATGGCTAATGTGCACTGAAAACAAAAGGAACAATTTGAGAAATGATATCCAAGAGAGCGAAACAAACAAAATTCACTCAACAATGCAAGCAATCAGATCCCCAAATCGACCCAAAGTCTCTCAAAGCAAAGAAAAGACTCAAAAGCTTCCAATGGACCGTGTGATCTAGGTCCAAAGCAAGGGCGAATGAATTTTGAATGAAGGAATGAAAAATCACCCAAAAGATGCAACAAGACAATCAACGACTACTAAGAGGATGTGGAGAATTAACCAGCAAGTTGACAGGACAATTAAGACACCAAAACTCCCAAGGAGGGCTCGATACACTAAGCCACTAGATGCCCTAGGGCTCAAAACGTGAAATCGGTAGATAGAAGCAAACAACCAAAGGAAAGAGGTGAATTCCAGCCAAACAAGACTCCAACACACTCAGGCAGTCGGAAAATCAAGAAGAAAAGCACTGGTCAAATCCAGAAAGCTCGAAAATGAAGAAACTCAAAAAACTCACAGGGGTGGCGCGACTGTGAGTGTGAAACTAGCGCCAGAAGCCAATTGGCGCTGGCTAGACAAAGGCAACGTGCGCCAAGTGGCGCGACTGTCGGGTTAAAAACCGCGCCAGTCGAGTTTCTCAGCAAAAATAAAAGCAAGCTACTCCAGAAGCAGACCAATACAAGCTAAGCAAACCAAGAAGCTAAAATAACGAAAGAATCCAACCCAGAAGGTTCATCAAGCAAGGAGAAACAATCAAAGCGAAACAATCATAAACGAGTCAAGGAAAACCGGACGATCCCCAGCGGAGTCGCCAATTTTTTGAGGAGGTAAATCCCCTCTGCGGACAGAGGCGATCCCTACTAGCCCAGCAGGGGTCTAGCAACAAACAAACAATGCTATGACGCAAGCTCCTAGTTACGAATGAAAGACTAGGAATAGAAGCCTACCTGGATTCCAACGCTATGATCTGAAGAAGAAGTGTCCCCGTCCTTCAGCCCTGGCAGATCACAATCCTTCCACGATCTCCGCGGATGAACACCTGCACATAGAAGAAACGAACATATACAAGCATAGGAACCAGCATACGTAACTAAACATCGGTCAGAAAAGATATAACTCGCATTAACATGATGGAAAACGGAGTGGAACCATAATCATAGTCATCTATTAAGTAATAAACGAATAGAAGTTACAACCAAGTTCTGACGTCGCAGCTTCCTTCGAACGGGTCTCCGGTCGTCCACGTCTCGCAAAGCTCGCCAAGGAAAGGGAAAACCTCTCCAGAGTCTCGTAACAATGGTCTCCTCGCTTGAATGGGCCTTAAGGGAAAGAAGGGATTATTTACAACACAAAGGCACTTGGGAATAGGGAGATGCAAAGCCAAAGAACTGGAAGACTAGCTTGCCATGGATTCTGAGTGTGCTTTTATAGATGGGGAAGAGGAGTTGGGATCCCTATTATTATGGGATTATTCTATCAACAAGGAAGGTTCCTCCATGGAAGGTGGCAAAACCACCCCTTCCATAGAACCTCCGCAGCCAAACCTCCCAACTCAAGATAGTGTTTTCTGCCTAGAGTTTGTTTGAACTCAACTTCCGCCATCCAGCATGCAGGCCAGTCCCAAATGGGTGGCGCACCATCGTTTCATGACAAGAGCGCCTGCGTGTTGACCTCTTTGCGGTGATTTTCCTCATTACATCAGTAGCACCGAATCGGCTGTCTGCCAAATAATGCCAAAAGTGATGTTTTTCATGACTTTTGCAAGGAGATGTCTCAAGGGAAAATGAGGCTCATGCTTAGAGGAATGCATTGATGATGTTTTCAAGGCATGACAATGTTCACAAGTCACAAAATGGGTCCTCCATTGTGCGGGACGGGGAATGGTAGGGACGGTGACAACCGTGTAACAACCTAGAAAAGTATAAGCGTGCTTTCCCTCGTCCCGATTAAGAAAAACAGCCAAGAATCCCCAGAAAGAGATCTTGGTACTCGAACCAGAAATGCAAGCACTAAAAAACAATATTTGCCTAATAAGCCAGTCTTCCACCAAACAAGAGAGAAAAACACCGATAACCACTATCAACACAATCCAGAGACTATAAAGACACTGTAGGAACAGGTCTCCACAGGCAGACAAGACTAAAAAGTCAAGAAATCAAAAATTTCAAAATTTGCCCAGGCATACGCTACTTATCAGCTCTTCAACAAGCGTGCATACGCGCCTGTGTCAAAGGAAACCCACGTATACGCGACTTCCTTTAACAAAAACTACGTGTATACGCGACTGTGTATAGAAAAACTCGCGTATGGAAAGGTAAATAATGAAAAACAAAAATGATCAAGCTTGGATAAAGAACCTGTCCTCTACAACAACCCCCCATTTCATATAATTTTTATTCACAATACCATAATATGAAATGGGACCCTTTTACTTTTTAATTGGTATCAATTTTGTATTATTTTGGAAAAGGTCCGAACATGAAATAAAGAACATTACAAGAAACCTTTTCCATATACAAACCAATAATGACCTTGGATATAAACAAATTAAATCTTTTATCATTGCGATAAAGCGATCGCAAGATCGCATATCGCAATGACAGAGGAGACAGAACTTATGGAAACATTGGTTGGCACCGATGCGATAACACGCAATCGGCGATCGGCAATACATGCATACTTTAACATAGAGCCCCGTTCAATGCTCCCGATGCGATGCGATATCGCTATCGGCGATCGTAGATTCTAAGAGATGCTAACTTAAGAAAAGCGTCGTTTCTTCCCGATGCGATGCAATAAAGCCAAAGCACAAACTTTGGAAAAGCTGTTAAAACGGGGATATTACGATTAATTCGTATTAAAAGCCTTATCTTTATAATGAAGATTCACCTGCGCCCAACCGCCAAAACGGCCAAGGCACGCTTAAACAAATCATTTCAACAATAAACGACGTGATGGATATTTAAATGATTGACGGGTTTTTGCGGCCATTTAATGAAATATTAAGTTTAAAATCTTTTTCAGATTGAATTCATGGCATCATTAAGTTAATTCTTCATCACGCAATATATTTCCCCCGTGTTTGGTTTTTACTATCAATTCTCTGCGTTACGCTCATTTTTCTCCTGTGCAGAATTCTAAGCTGATAGATGCAAGCAAAATGGGGAAGAAGTCCAAGAAAACTGCAAACGCTTTCGCCTCGCCAGTTATAGAGCAAGCCATCACTGATCAGGGAAACAAAAAGAAAGGATTGATATCCGATACTACATGTTCTGGTCTTGGCAAAACTTCTTGGCAAAGTACCTATAATTTGATAGAAGCTGAAGAACCCGAAGCAACAATAGTAGAAGCCACAGTCGATACCACTCAGAAATCTGAAGGTACATTAAAGGACTTAGCTGACTCTTTCCTTCATCGGATAGCAGCTCGGGAACAAATTCTCCCATACACGGATGTAGTAAGGTGGGCAATTGAGGAACTCCCAATCACGGACAGAACCTTATGCACCAGAGATGGGAGAGTCTTCGGTTCATTCCAAGCTAATGATTTGAGGCAGATGTATCATTTGCCTGAACCTGAGAAGAAGTACAACAAAGCATTTCTGGAGAAATTCCGAAGTGAGAACGAAACTGAATCCGAACCCATTCGAAATTGGAGGCAGAATCCGGCAAAACACAAGCATAAGTCTTCCGGTATGTATTCTGTTGATTCCCTATGTTCTCCTTACTGCTATGCTGGAATAATGGTGTGTAGATTATGGGGTTTACATGACTCCTCTATTTTCACTATAGAAATGGTTCCTTTAATGGAGGCAGCGTGCAATAGTGAAATTATGGATTGGGGAACTATACTGTCAGACAAATTAGCCACCGCAGTTCTTGATTTCAGAGGCAAGACTCGCATTTCTGAAAGGTTTATTTCCCCATTTTACTACAGTGCTTATATCCTGGACACCCTGTGTTTTAATTCTGAATTTCCCGTTCTCGGCTGGAGGTGGACTCCAAAAGAGCCCATGCCCATTCACATATACTATCAGAAATTGTGGAAAACCTCCCATAGGCATCATTTATACCAAATCTGCAATGGCTTCATGTTACCCATTCATTACTCTATTTTTGATAAACCTGCTCCCAATATTTCCTACCAAGCAGGGATTGATTTAACTGGTTTAGGGAGATGGTTTGCTGAGGAAAAATTTACTTATATAAGAATTTTTGGTAGCCAAGCCAAGCCTCATGTTCTTCCTCTGTACATACCTGATAAACTGCTGGCAAGGGAGATAGCCTATCAGATTATTTCCGAGGGTGTTACACAAACTTTAAAGAGAAATAAAAATCAGGTTTGGCCCTCTTTTCCTCTAAGATGTGGTGTCTACACTTTGAATGATCTCAAACATGCAGAGAAAGAAGCTCTAAAGATGAAATCCTTAACTCTAGCAACTCTCCCTAATAGGCATTTTGATCCCGACAAAGTTGCCTATAATGCCCTTGAACAGGCCAAATTGGCTAAGTTTGATCATAAAGAGGATATGTTTGATGACCTGTTCTCCACAGCCGAGTCAATGTCCCAAGTTAGATCGCTGGCCAGAATGAAATATCAAGATGAAGGGTTAGTTGAATTCGACAGACTTAGAGCACAAAGGTTGCAAACTCTGCCCCTAGATCTGTTAGCAACAAGCCCAGCAGCAGAATCAAACGAGCCAGAACAACGACATACTAAGGAACCTCTGGTTGTGACAAATGGACAGGAGAAAATGCAAGAGAAAACCCAAACAAAAGAACAGGAACAGAGCATCATAAAAATAAATCAAGATACTCAAATTGATCCCGAATTTCTCCAGGAATGGCAGCAATTCGATTCAATTATCAATAATCCCGAAGGTTCAAAGGAAGCCCAAACATCAAAAGTAGCAGACACACAGGAGAACGTTTCAAAACAGATTTCAGATGAAACCAGCGGCCTACCCAGTTCTAAAGGAAAAGAGATAATTCCAAAAGACCCCTCTGACCAAGTTATTTTGCAAATAGAAGAAATTCCCCCCTTGGATGTCTTCTATAGCCCGAAACATAAAGTTGTGGTAAAACGACAAAGGAAGAGGAAAAGGACTGATCAGCCTTCCCTGTTTCCAGAATTAACAGTGACGGGCAATGTAGTTTGGAAGGAGGAATTTGATCCCTCTGAGGATTTAACAAAATTATCACAATTTGCTGGAGCCTATTCAGCAGCAACAATAGATAAGGCATCGGAGGTAAGTCTTTTATTAAAAACAAGAGACCAGGATATTCTCTTGTTACAAACGCAATTATCAGAAGCACGGAAAAAGGCAGAGCAGGCAGAACTGCAATTGTTAACACAACAACAAACCAATAATCAATTAACTCAACAATTGCAGGAGGAAAGGCAGAGGATTGATCAGAGTGCAGTTCAGAAGCAGAAAGAATTATCAGAAGCATTGGCACAACTCAAGACAACAAATGAACAAATGCTGAAGATGAAAGATGAGCAGATTGCTCAAATATCAGCCCAGCTTGAGAAAACAAAGAATCTTCCACAGGTAGCTGAATTCAGGGCAGAGGCAGTACAAATAAACAAAGCATTATTAACACATATAAAGTTGTTATGTCAACAAATCGCCCAGGCAGAACCTTTATGTGACTTAACAACATCTCTAAGTAATAAATCAGCTGATGCTATAGCAGACTTCGAGCAGGCCGATGAAACAGTGACCAATTATCTTGAGTGGCAAAGTACTGAGGAAGGACAGTCAGCTAAATTGCCAAAGATCCTAGAATCACATAAAGAGATATTATTTATAGAATGGCAATCTCAGTTAAACAAAGCAGAGAGAGCAATTTCCATATGCAAATTAACCACAAGTAATTTGGTTGAATTGATTAATGACACTCTCTACTTATCTAACATGATTTCCCAATGTACTCCAGGTAAATTGACATCAGCGAAAACATTGGAGCAGTCATGTTACTCAGAGCTGGAGAAAACTGGCAAATTAATTGCAGGAATTAACAGTTTGACATGGGACACCTATTGGATGTTCTTAGTCAAACCTTACAGCCAGAGAGCCGCCCTCAAATGCCTCTCAGATGCAATCGGATGCATCATTCCTGAAATGCAGGACGCCACCTATGATGCCCAACTCAATTCGCGCCTTAACCGACCACCAGAAGCGAAGTCGATGCTTGCAATTTGCCAGCTCAGAATTAGAAATGAACAGCCTAAGTGATGATTCATGCCGCCGACTGCCAGATTGACATGATGGAGATATTCAAGATCGTATGATACCAATTAAGTAGGATTTTTCAGTTTCATAGATATTTAGATAGAATTAGTATTTATAGACCCTTTCATGCATTTAGAAAGGGTCGTGAAGTTTTGTATATGACTTAAAATCTGAAGTTACACTACTGTACTTCAGGTGTATTTTTTTTATAAAACTCGACCAATTATTCTAATTTTGATAAGAAAGCTTTTATGCAAATGTGCACTACTGTCTTTGTGTGAAAGTATTTTTGCGTTGAAAGAAGAATTTCAAATAGCGATTGATATTGGGGAATGACTTGCAGCTCATATGGTACTAATATCTATGTCTGAATCCATTTCTTTTATATAAATTGTTGTTTGATTACTTTTGCTATCATTGGATATATGTATGTGTTTTAACAGTATTTCTGTATTCCTTCCACTATTGGATGTTTATGGTATGCTTTTCTTTCAATCATATATATATCAATGATATAAATTGAGATAAGTGTAATAACATTTTATCAATTACTTCATTCAACTAATTGAATGAAGTAATTATTATTTAAATGAATATCTTTGTTTATTGAATAGTGTCATCTATATGCCTATTGACAAACATTGATCATCAAACGTTGCACTTAAGAATAGAAACTTCCCGGGATATAATAGTCATTTATATTTGCTTTTTATAGATTAAATACTCCATCCAATACCACTTATTATCACTCATTCACCCATTTCTATTCTTTATCGGGAAACTGGTCCCATCATATCCAGTCGGAGCCACTATTCCAAACGGAAAAGGAGCTGTCTTAAGGTCCGGACCGGGTGGTTATCCCCCAATGTTGTTGCAGCGATTTTCGAGGCATCAACACTTTTGGCGCTAGAAGGAGGGCTATCAACTGTGAATGGCAAGCAAACCTAAGTCTGCAAACCATTCTAAGAGTAATTCTCCCTCCACATCACCTCGTACTTCCCAATTGCATGCTGATTCTTCAGCATCCAAGCAAGAAGAAGAGGTATCCACTATCACTGTTCAAACCCACCATACTTCAGAACAATTAAGTCTTGAATCTCCTGAAGTTCAGTCTCTCATCCATAAACTTCAGAGTTTCTCGATTTCACCACAGAAATCTGAGCTATCTCAAAGCAGTGAGACTTCGCAATTCAATCTACCTCACCCTCTCACTAGACTTAAGAGTGGGAAGCTCGGTATTGAACCTACTGAATTCCCTTTACCTAAAAGGAAAAGGGCAAAGAAAAACACTGAAGATTCTGACAGTGAAGCACTTTCATCCACATCCTCCATCTCATCTTCCCCAGTGCGAAGTCAACCATCCACTCCCTCATTACATATTGTTGTTCACCAGGAACTTGGAACTTCAACATCTCAAACTGCTCACTCCTCAACATCAATTCCTTCCCAAACATCTGGAATTTCAACAACAGTATCATCCACCACCGGTATTACAATGGAAGATCCATGGACCAGACCTGGTGCAGTCAATATGCCCGCACCATTACATGCATTACCAGATGCTCCTGAAAAATGGCTACCCAAGTTTAATCCAGAAAGTGGAACCCAAGCTGAGGAACATATCAATAACTTCATGTTAGCAGTTAATTTGAAGGGTGTAACTGAGCAAGATGTCGTTGTTAGGCTTTTTCCTTATACATTGCAAGGATCAGCAGGATCCTGGTATTTTTCCCTGCCTTCTGATTCTATTACCAGTTGGGACATTTTCCAAGAACAATTTCTCACCAAGTATGGAGACGATAGATCTTTAGCTACACTAATAAATGATCTCTCCAATCTTAGGATAGAGCATAGGGAACCCATTAAAGAATTTAATGCTCGTTTCAATAAACTTTTGAATAAAATCCCAACGACTTCCAAACCAAGAGAACAAATCAGAAGTGAGTGGTATATTACTGCCCTACCTGCCAATATAGCTATTTTTGTAGACAGGGCCGCAAAACCAACACTTGCTGAAAACATGAAAGAAGCACTTGCTGTGGGAAAACGTATTAATGCTCTAGAAAAGAAAGCAGCTCTTGAGGAAAGAAAAACCAAAAAAGTTTCATTCAAAGAAGACTCAAAGAAGAAAATCTCGAAAGATCCATATGATATGGAAGGCCTCCAAAAGGTCCTCAAGACTATGTCAAATGAAATGATTGAAATCAAGAAACAAGTCACTGAAACTTCAACCAAAAGGCCCTTTAAGAATTATAAGAAAACCGAATCAAAACCACCAAATATCATATCTTATGCAGATTCAAATCAAGAAGAAGAAGAGGAAACAATCTCACCAACTGATGATGAAGAAGAAGTTGTTGAATGCCATGGCATGTGGGATTTTATACTGCCCAACTCCGATACAGATAATGATGAAGAAGCTTTACCTGTCTCTACTAGGAGTAAAGGTACTTCCGAACCTGTTCAGACAACTTCAAAGAAACGGAGTGCAGGTGCTGCTACAACAAAGGAAAAAGTACCTACAAAGAAATCACCCGCAGCAGTCCCCCAAAACCTACCTTCAACTTCAAGTACTCCTTTAACATCCAAAACATTAGTAGTATCCGATTCAATGGATTACAATATTGTTGATGATATGAAGAAAACTAAGGCAAACATTACTATGTTTGAACTTAGAAAATTAAAACATCAGAAGAAATTGCTTCTCAAAGAATTGAATGCTGTTCCATGTTCACCTCTTCCCAGTGCTAAAGCTGCAAATGATTCTGGTCAACCACCTTCTGGTATGATAGAAGCTACTGATTCAGTCCTGATTGGGGATAGATCAAATTCTCATACTCCACCCTTCCTTTTGACTTTTGAGATCTACAACAGAAACCTACACAATTGTTTAATTGACTCAGGGGCAT